>JAUNZM010000551.1:0-422511 GCA_033459285.1 Clamator glandarius | reverse complement strand
GATGAGTGGAGCAGGACCCTCTCACAGGCTGCTGGAGCCAGTGAAGCTGAGCACCACCCACCGGTAAGCTGCAAGGACGGGAGAGACAGAGAGGGGGAATGGCAGCAGGTTCCTGCCTGGAGAAGGAAACCTGCTCCCCCCACCCAGGCAATTAACACCCAGATTTCTCTGGGGAACAAATATGAGGTGCTGAGGGTGCATCCAACCCCTAAAGATGAAGAGGACGGCACCCACAGTCTAGAAACTTTTCCTAAACTCCATCATCGTCCCATAGCCTTAAAAACATCCTTGGTTAAAATGAAGAGGAGGGTGATTGTCTTGGGGGATTCCCTTCTCAGAGGAATGGAGGGTCCCATCTGTAGGCTGGACCCGCTCCATCGGGAGGTCTGCTGCTTGCAGGAGCATCAGTGAGGGACGTTACTAGAAAGCTCCCTTCCCTGGTCAAGGACACGGACTACTACCCGCTCTTAGTTTTTCAAGTTGGTAATGAAGAAATAGAGCACAGAAGGCCTAAAGCCATTAAAAGGGACTTCAAGGCTCTTGGGAGAATGATCGAAGGCTCTGGGGCACAGGTAATATTTAACTCCATCCCAATACTAAGGAACCAGGAGCAGGAAATGAGGAATAAGAAACTGATTAATGAATGGTTTAGGGACTGGTGTGAGAAGAGAGGCTTTGGGTTCTTTAATCATGGGGAAGGCCACGCACCCCCAGGCTTTCTTACCAGGGATGGGACACGCCTGTCTCCTAGGGGGACAAAAGCCCTCACCAAAAACCCAGTTAAGCTCATAAATCGAGCTTTAAACTAGATGTGAGGGGGGAGGGGATGGAGGCCAGGCAGGATGGGAGTGAGCCTGGAGGTGAGACTTCAGAGGCAAAGGGGGGGTGTGCTGGCGATGCCTGCCAGTATATCACCACTGAGCAAGAGGGGGTGAGTGCAGCTGAGGATGGTAGGCAGCAAACTGGCACTGTGGCCTTAGTTAAGTCAAGGACCGCTCAGCTGGGGAGAAGCCCTATTACGAAGGCCTTAGCTACGCCTGCCCAGATGAAGTGCATTTACACCAATGCACGCAGCATGGGAAATAAGAAGGAGGAGCTGGAAGCTGTGGTAGGGCAAGGAGGCTACGATGTTGTTGCCATTGTGAGACGTGGTGGGATGACTCGTACAACTGGAGCGTACTCATGGTGGGGTATAAAATCTTCAGGAAGGACAGGAAGGGCAGAAGAGGAGGCGGGGTAGCCCTCTATGTTAGAGAGGGATTTGATACCCTCAAGCTGGACTACGGTCATGATGGGACTGAGTGCCTGTGGGTGAAAATCAGAGGAGCCCATGGGCAGGCAGGTATTGTGATGGGAGTCTGTTATAGATCACCCAGCCAAGAAGAAGCAGCTGATGAGCTCTTCTACAAACAACTCAGTGTAGTCTCAAGATTGCTATCTCTAGTCCCTGTGGGAGACTTCAATTTCCCAGATATCGGCTGGGAGTATAATACAGCAGAAAGAAAGCAGTCCCGCAGGTTCCTGGAGTGTCTGGAAGACAATTTCCTCACACAGCTGGTAAGCGAACCGGCAAGGGAGGGTGCCCTCCTGGACCTGCTGTTTGTGAACAGAGAAGGACTGGTGGGGGATGTGAGGGTTGGAGGACGCTTGGAGCAAACCGATCATGAGATTATAGAGTTCTTGGTGCAGGATGAGATGAAGAAGGTGGAGGTTAGCAAAACAGTCGCACTCAATTTTCAGAGAGGAGACTTTGGGCTGTTCAGAAGGCTGGTCAGAAAAGTCCCATGGGAGGCGCTCCTTGAGGGCAAAGGTGCCCATGAGGGCTGGGCGCTCTTCAAGGAGGAACTCCTAGTAGCTCAGGAGAAAGCCGTCTCCAAGTTCCAGAAAAGTAGCCGGTGGGGTAAGAAACCAGCGTGGTTGAGTAGGGAGGTCGTGAGAGACATCAATAAGAAGAGGAAGGTCTATGACCTCTGGAGGAAGGGGCAGGCATCCCGGGTGGACTATAGGGAGGAAGCGAAATTGTGCAGGGAAAAAGTCAGGAGGGCTAAGGCCCAACTAGAAATGCGATTGGCCAAGACTGTGAAAGACAACAAAAAGTCTTTCTACAAATACATCAACAGTAAAAGGAGGGCTAGGGAGAATCTCCAGTCCCGTGTAGATGCAGAGGGAACAAGAGTAACAGGGGATGAAGACAAGGCTGAAGTACTCAATGCCTACTTTGCCTCAATCTCCAATAGTAAGGAAAATTGTCCCCCTCTGTGTACAACCGCAGGGGTTGGAAGAGAAATATGAGATTCCCAA
This sequence comes from Clamator glandarius, assembly GCA_033459285.1. Classification (NCBI taxonomy): domain Eukaryota; kingdom Metazoa; phylum Chordata; class Aves; order Cuculiformes; family Cuculidae; genus Clamator; species Clamator glandarius. The sequence continues at coordinate 420,210 of JAUNZM010000551.1, read as the reverse complement.
GGTCCAAAAGGAGGTGGTTAGAGACTTGCTTGCCCAGCTGGACACCCACAAGTCTATGGGGCAGGATGGAGTCCACCCAAGAGTTTTGAGGGAACTGGCAGATGTGTTGGCCAAACCCCTTTCCATTATCTTCCAACAGTCCTGGATGACTGGGGAGGTTCCCCTGGACTGGAGGCTGGCTGATGTCGTGCCCATCTATAAGAAGGGGCGCAGGGAGGATCTGGAGAACTACAGGCCTGTCAGTCTGACCTCAGTAAATGGAGTTAAATCCAGCTGGAGGCCAGTTACCAGTGGGGTTCCCCAGGGCTCAGTCCTGAGTCCAGCCCTGTTTAATGTCTTTATCAACGACCTGGATGAAGGCATTGAGTGCTCCGTTAGCAGGTTTGCAGATGACACCAAGCTGGGTGGAAGTGTCGATCTGCTGGAGGGTAGGGAGGCTCCAAAGGGATCTGAACAGGCTGGGCTGCTTTGCTGAGACCAACGGCATGAGGTTTAACAAGGCCAAATGCCGGGTCCTGCACTTGGGGCACAACAACCCTAAGCAGAGGTACAGACTAGGAGAAGCCTGTCTGGAAAGCTGCCAGGAGGAGAAGGACCTGGGTGTGTTGGTTGACAGCGACTGAACATGAGCCAGCAGTGGCCCAGGTGACCAAGAAGGCCAATGGCATCTTGGCTTGGATCAGAAACGGCGTGACCAGCAGGTCCAGGGTGGTTCATCTCCCTCTGTACTCGGGACTGGTGTGACCGCACCTCGAGTACTGTGTTCAGTTCTGGGCCCTTCACCACAAGAGCTGGGGGTGTTTGACCTGGAGAAGAGGAGGCTGAGGGGAGACCTTATTGCTCTCTACAACTACCTGAAGGGAGGTTGTGGAGTGGAGGGAGCTGGCCTCTTCTGCCAAGTGACAGGGGACAGGACGAGAGGGAATGGCCTCAAGCTCCACCAGGGGAGATTCAGGCTTGAGATAAGGAAAAAATTCTTCACGGAAAGTGTGATTAGGCATTGGAACGGTCTGCCCAGGCAGGTGGTTGACTCGCCTTCCCTGAGGTATTTAAGGTGAGGGTGGATGCGGTACTTAGGGGGATGGTTTAGAGATTGGTGGGAATGGTTGGACTCGACGATCTGGTGGGTCTCTTCCAACCTGGTTTTTCTGCGTTTCTGTGATTCTGTGTGATTCTGTAAGCCACTCAAATGTTTTGATGACATTTCCCCCCCACAACCTGCCCATTTGTTTACATTTTTATAATTTGGACAGACATTTCAATGGAGCTTGAGTGACTAAATTTCTCACATCAAACTCTGCTGACTGGTGGAGAAAAAATTTCTTGCTTCACGTGCCAGAACTTAATGGTGCATGGCCAGTAGGAGTGGTTATGGGAGTGGTTTGCCTCGGAGGTGGGGAGGAGGCAGGTAGTCCTAGATGTGGAAGTGTGTTTTAGTACGATAATGATGTTACAATGATGTCGCAAGGAGTACAGGTCAGCTGAAGGGTGAGATTGTCAGAACACTCTAATAAATTTCACTTTAATTTCAAAGGGATATTTATATAAAAGACCTCTTTCTCAGCAGTACCTGAGAAGGCTGTTCCATCTTTGAGCCTGGACATGCTGGACTTTGTGATTGATTCTCATTTTATCAACTTTCATAGTATTTAATGGAACTGCATTACATGGAAACAATGTTTATTTAGTATAGAATAATGGCATAAATTTACTCAGACACTGAACTATTGTGTGTACTGAGTTCTAGCTAAAATCGTAATAAAATTTCAATATTCTGTTTCTAGAACAGTAATATCAGTCTTTGAAGAAAAACAGATTATTTTTCCTGCAGAACTGAGTCCAAGGATCAACATTAAAGAATAAAACACAAGCCTGTATTCAGGCTACAAGTAAACAAAGCCAAGTGACTTCCTTATATATTAATTCATCTGGTATTTTACATAAACACAAATTCCTCTCAAAGAAAGAGAAGGTAAAAGTGATGATTTCTCTGCTAGTCAATAAATGTTTCTTGTAGTCTAGTTATACAGTGAACATTAGTCACCCACAGGATGTTACTTCCATCAAAAAATTAGGAGGTTTTCTTTATGTATTGCATGTGTTTTGTAGGCTTACTATGCAGATATAATTAGGGCTTAGAAAACATCAAGGGTACCGTAATTCTTTTAAAAATGCCCTAATATAATTTTTGTTACAGAAGATGTTACCTTATTGAATTCAGAGGTGATTTAAGCCTAGGATATTAATATTTTTTAGAGGGACTGCAAACTGAGAGCAGACACCTCAGTGTTTCAGGAGACATGGTCTGTTTGGATATCAATCACTATTTTAAACTCATCATACAGTTCAACATTGTCCAGCAATAGTATGTAATCCCTAAAAATGATAACTGATCCTAAAGTAATGAGAAACCAGTTTTGAAAAACCAGTTATGTACTGTTGTATCAGAATATCATAACAATAACATAGATTGATTTCTGAAAGTTTCCAGTTATTTTTATTTATTGTATTGTAAGATAACTGTAGGATGAATATTTAAATTTCCAGTCATGGAAGACAAACTACGAAGTAATGTCAAAAACTTTTAGGTTCACATTTGGAACAGAAATGTTCAGAGTCCCGTTGTGCCATTGACGCATAATTTTCCTGTGAAATTAAAAAGAGATACGTGAGCTCTGGCATCAACTCCTTCCAAACACGTTGCCACACACAAAGCACACGCTTTGAAAACATGCATAAAATGGTAGAGGTGAGCGATAGAAGAGAAGGGAGAAACACAGAGAACATCCTAGCATTTCTGTAGAGTAGGGCTTTTGAAAGGGGCTTAAGTACAGCAGCCCAAGATGCACAGGGGCTAGGTAGAAGCTCTCTCTGAAAGAGAGCTGAGTGTTGGAAAGTCAATTCTTCTCGCAGCAGAAGCCACCTAGGTTTTCAGAGGACTCTGACTGGCAGGAGGCTTAACTGCATCAGTCCTCTACTAGAAATCAAGCTCAAAGGGCAGCTGCTAGGAGACCCAAGTCATTAGATTGCCCTGACATTGTCTCAGTCCTAACTGAACCGCTTGTCTGCAGCACTGGTGCGTCAAGGTCCCCATGAGAAGGTGTGGTGGCAGCAGCAGAGGAAAAGGAGTCCAGAAGCAAGTCAGCCCAGTGGGGCTCCACTGCCTCCTTCCGAGAAGGGCAAGAGTGAATGGAAAGCCAGCTGCTGGAAAAGGAGCTGGGGGTTTTGCTCAACGGGTGCTGAATATGAGTGGGAAGGGTTGCCAGGCAGCCAAGAAGGCCAATAGCATCGTGGCTTCCAGCAAGAGCAGTTTGGCCAGCACGACTAGGAAAGTGATCGCCCCTTTTGACTTGGTACTGCTGAGACTGCTCCACCAATATCATATGCAATATAGTGCCCTAACTACAGATTTTATCATTCTACCTCAAAATTCTCAGAAATGTCCTTGTCATTGTCATGATATTCACAGTCTAACACGGGAAAGATATCTGCAAATGAGGCAAAAATCACAAAGGAGCTGTGGGTGCTTTTCCACACTGCTTTTCCCCATCTGCTTCATTAGAGAGAATGTGGAAATCGTGGCCCTTTTAGTTCATTAGGAAATTACCTTTGCCCTCCTGCTCACTAAAGCATCTTGACACTGCTACTTCATCGTCTGCTGGTGGAGTCACGTCATTTACTTGCCAACGGTCAGAGGACGCATAATTCTCCTGTGTAATTTAAAAGAAATACGTGAGCTCTGGCATCGAATCCTTCCCAACCTGTTGCCACACACAGAGATCCCTCATTGAAAACATGCATAAAATGGTAGAGGTGAGGGATAGAAGAGAAGGGAGAAACACCGAGAACATCTTTGGCATTTCTGTAGAGTAGGGCTTTTGAAAGGGGCTTAAGTACAGCAGCTCAAGATTCACAGGGGCTAGGTGGAAGCACCTGTTTGTCTACACTTTGGGTCCTATGGGGAATCATTTGACACTGTTAGGATCTGAAAGAGAGCTAAGTGGTGGAAAGTCAATTCTTCTCGCAGCAGAAGCCACTTAGGATCTCAGAGGACTCTGAGTGGCAGGAGACTTAACTGCATCAGTCCTCTACTAGGAATCAAGCTCAAAGGGCAGCTGCTAGGAGACCCAAGTCATTAGATTGCCCTAACATTGTCTCAGTCCTAAATGAACTGCTTGTCTGCAGCACTGGTGCGTCAAGGTCCCCATGAGAAGGTGTGGTGGCACCAGCAGAGGAAAGGAGTCCAGAAGCAAGTCAGCCCAGTGGGGCTCCACTGCCTCCTTCCGAGAAGGGCAAGAGTGACTGGAAAGGTGGCTGCTGGAAAAGGAGCTGAGGGGGTTTGCTCAACGGGTGCTGAATATGAGTGGGAAGGGTTGCCAGGCAGCCAAGAAGGCCAATAGCATCGTGGCTTCCAGCAAGAGCAATTTGGCCAGCAAGACTAGGAAAGTGATCACCCCTTTCGACTTGGCACTGCTGAGACTGCTCCTCCAATATCGTATGCAATTTAGTGCCCTTACTACAGATTTTATCATTCTACCTTAACATATGAAGAGATGTCCACCTCATAGTTGTCATTTTCAATGTGAAAGATGTCTGCAAAGGAGGCAAAAAGCACAAAGGATCTGTGGGTGCTTTTCCACACTACTTTTCCCCATCTGCTTCACTACAGAGAATGTGGAAATCGTGGCCCTTTTAGTTCAATGGGAAATTACCTATGCCATCCTGCTCATTAAACGATCTTAACCATGCTCCTTCTACATCTGCTGGTGGAATCACATCATTTTCTTGACAACGGTCAGAGGACCCATAATTCTCCTGTGTAATTTAAAAGAAATACGTGAGCTCTGACATCGACTCCTTCTCAACCTGTTGCCACGCACAGAGATCCCTCATTGAAAACATGCATAAAATGGTAGAGGTGAGGGATAGAAGTTAAGGGAGAAACACCGAGAACATCTTTAGCATTTCTGTAGAGTAGGGCTTTTGAAAGGGGCTTAAGTACAGCAACCCAAGATGCACAGGAGCTAGGTGGAAGTACCTGTTTTTCTACAATGTGGGTCCTATGGGCAATAATTTCACACCGGTAGGATATGAAATAGAGCTGTGTGGTGGAAAGTTAATTCTTCTCGCAGTAGTAGCCACTTAGGATCTCAGAAGACTCTGAGTGGCAGGAAGCTTAACTACGTCAGTCCTCTACAAGAAATCAAGCTCAAAGGGCAGCTGCTAGGAGACCCAAGTCATTAGATTGCCCTGACATTGTCTCCGTCCTAACTGAACAGCTTGTCTGCAGCACTGGTGCGTCAAGGACCCCATGAGAAGGTGTGGTGGCAGCAGCAGAGGAAAAGGAGTCCAGAAGCAAGTCAGCCCAGTGGGGCTCCACTGCCTCCTTCCGAGAAGGGCAAGAGTGACTGGAAAGCTGGCTGCTGGAAAAGGAGCGGGGGGGTTTTGCTAAATGGGTGCTGAATATGTGTGGGAAGGGTTGCCAGTCAGCCAAGAAGGCCAATAGCATCGTGGCTTCCAGCAAGATCAGTTTGGCCAGCACGACTAGGATAGTGATCACTCTTTTTGACTTGGCATTGCTGAGACTGTTCCTCCAATATCGTATGCAATTTAGTGCCTTAACTACTGATTTTATCATTCTACCTCAAAATTCACAGAGGTGTCCTTGTCATTGTCGTGATATTCACAGTCTAACACGGGAAAGATATCTGCAAAGGAGGCAAAAAGCACAAAGGAGCTATGGGTGCTTTTCCACACTGCTTTTCCCCATCTGCTTCACTACAGAGAATGTGGAAACGAGGCTCTTCTAGTTCAATGGGTAATTACCTTTGACATCCTGCTCACTAAAGGATCTTGACCATGCTACTTCTACGTCTACTGATGGAGTCACGTCATTTTCTTGCCAACGGTCAGAGGATGCATAATTCTCCTGTGTAATTTAAAAGAAATACGTGAGCTCTGGCATCGACTCCTTCCCAACCTGTTGCCACTCACAGAGATCCCTCTTTGAAAACATGCATAAAATGGTAGAGGTGAGGGATAGAAGAGAAGGGAGAAACACCGAGAACATCTTTGGCATTTCTGTAGAGTAGGGCTTTTGAAAGGGGCTTAAGTACAGCAGCCCAAGATGCACAGGGTCTAGGTGGAAACAACTGTTTTTCTACACTATGGGACCTTTGGGGAATCATTTGACACTGTTAGGATCTGAAAGAGAGCTGAGTGATGGAAAGGCAGTTCTTCTTGAGCAGAAGCCACCTAGGTTTTCAGAAGACTCTGAGTGGCAGGAGGCTTAACTGCATCAGTCTTCTACTAGAAATCAAGCTCAAAGGGCAACTGCTGGGAGACCCAAGTCATTAGATTGCCCTAACATTGTCTCAGTCATAACTGAACCTCTTGTCTGCAGCACTGGTGCATAAAGGTCCCCATGACAAGGTGTGTTGGCAGCAGCAGAGGAAAAGGAGTCCAGAAGCAAGTCAGCCCAGTGGGGCTTCACTGCCTCCTTCCGAGAAGGGCAAGAGTGACTGGAAAGCTGGCTGCTGGAAAAGGAGCTGAGAGGTTTTGCTCAACAAGTGCTGAATATGAGTAGGAAGGGTTGCCAGGCAGCCAAGAAGGCCAATACCATCGTGGCTTCCAGCAAGAGCAGTTTGGCCAGCACGACTAGGAAAGTGATCACCCCTTTTGACTTGGCACTGCTGAGACTGCTCCTCCAATATCGTATGCAATTTAGTGCCCTTACTACAGATTTTATCATTCTACCTTAAGATACGAAGAGATGTCCACCTCACAGTTGTCATTTTCAATGCGAAAGACATCTGCAAAGGAGGCAAAAAGCACAAAGGAGCTGTGACTGCTTTTCCACACTCCTTTTCCCCATCTACTTCATTATAGAGAATGTGGAAATCGTGGCCCTTTTAGTTCATTAGGAAATTACCTTCGCCATCCTGCTCACTAAAGGATCTTGACAATGCTACTTCATCTTCTGCTGGTGGAGTCACGTCATTTTCATGGCAACGGTCAGAGGACGCATAATTCTCCTATGTAATTTAAAAGAGATACGTGAGCTCTGGCATCGGCTCCTTCCCAACCTGTTGCCACACACAGAGATCCCTCATTGAAAACATGCATAAAATGGTCGATTTGAGGGTTAGAAGAGAAGGGAGAAACACCGAGAACATCTTTGGCATTTCTGTAGAGTAGGGCTTTTGAAAGGGGCTTAAGTACAGCAGCCCAAGATTCACAGGGTCTAGGTGGAAGCAACTGTTTTTCTACAATGTGGGTCTTATAGGCAATCATTTGACACTGTTAGGATCTGAAAGAGAGCTAAGTGGTGGAAAGTCACTTCTCGCAGCAGAAGCCTCGTAGGATTTCAGAGGACTCTGAGTGGCAGGAAGCTTAACTACGTCAGTCCTCTACTAGAAATCAAGCTCAAAGGGCAGCTGCTAGGAGACCCAAGTCATTAGATTGCCCTAACATTGTCTCAGTCATAACTGAACCACTTGTCTGCAACACTGGTGCATCAAGGTCCCCATGAGAAGGTGTGGTGGCAGCAGCAGAGGAAAAGGAGTCCAGAAGCAAGTCAGCCCAGTGGGGCTCCACTGCCTCCTTCCGAGAAGGGCAAGAGTGACTGGAAAGCTGGCTGCTGGAAAAGGAGCTGAGGGGTTTTGCTGAACAGGTGCTGAATATGAGTGGGAAGGGTTGCCAGGCAGCCAAGAAGGCCAATAGCATCGTGGCTTCCAGCAAGAGCAGTTTGGCCAGCAAGACTAGGAAAGTGATCACCCCTTTCTACTTGGCACTGCTGAGACTGCTCCTCCAATATCGTATTCAATTTAGTGCCCTTACTACAGATTTTATCATTCTACCTTAAGATACGAAGAGATGTCCACATCATTGTTGTCATTTTCAATGCCAAAGACGTCTGCAAAGGAGGCAAAAACACAAAGGATCTGTGGGTGCTTTTCCACACTGCTTTTCCCCATCTGCTTCACTACAGAGAATGTGGAAATCGTGGCCCTTTTAGTTCAATGGGAAATTACCTTTGCCATCCTGCTCACTAAAGGATCTTAACCATGCTCCTTCTATGTCTGCTGGTGGAATCACATCATTTTCTTGACAACGGTCACAGGACGCATAAATCTCCTGTGTAATTTAAAAGAGATACGTGAGCTCTGGCATCGACTCCTTCCCAGCCTGTTGCCACGCACAGAGCTCCCTCATTGAAAACATGCATAAAATGGTAGAGGTGAGGGGTAGAAGAGAAGGGAGAAACACCGAGAACATCTTTGGCATTTCTGTAGAGTAGGACTTTTGAAAGGGGCTTAAGTACATCAACCCAAGATGCACAGGAGCTAGGTGGAAGTACCTGTTTTTCTACACTGTGGGTCCTATGGGGAATCATTTCACACCGGTAGGATCTGAAAGAGAGCTGTGTAGTGGAAAGTCAATTCTTCTTGCAGCAGAAGCCACCTAGGATCTCAGAGGACTCTGAGTGGCAGGAGACTTAACTACGTCAGTCCTCTACTAGAAATCAAACTCAAAGGGCAACTGCTAGGAGACCCAAGTCATTAGATTGCCCTAACATTGTCTCAGTCCTAACTGAACCGCTTGTCTGCAGCACTGGTGCGTCAAGGACCCCATGAGAAGGTGTGGTGGCAGCAGCAGAGGAAAAGGAGTCCAGAAGCAAGTCAGCCCAGTGGGGCTCCACTGCCTCCTTCCGAGAAGGGCAAGAGTGACTGGAAAGCTGGCTGCTGGAAAAGGAGCTGAGGGGTTTTGCTCAACGGGTGCTGAATATGAGTGGGAAGGGTTGCCAGGCAGCCAAGAAGGCCAATAGCATCGTGGCTTCCAGCAAGAGCAGTTTGGCCAGCATGAGTAGGAAAGTGATCACCCCTTTCTACTTGGCACTGCTGAGACTGCTCCTCCAATATCGTATGCAATTTAGTGCCCTAACTACAGATTTTATCATTCTACCTTAAAATACGAAGAGCTGTACTCGTCATAGTTTTCATTTTCAATGTCTGACATGTGAAAGATGTCTGCAAAGAGGCAAAAAGCACAAAGGATCTGTGGGTGCTTTTCCACACTTCTTTTCCCCATCTGCTTCACTACAGAGAATGTGGAAATCGTGGCCCTTTTAGATCATTAGGAAATTACCTTCGCCATCCTGGTCACTAAAGGATCTTGACCATGCTCCTTTTCTGTCTGCTGGTGGAATCATGTCAGAGGACACATAATTCTCCTGTGTAATTTAAAAGAGATATGTGAGCTCTGGCATGGACTCCTTTCCAACCTGTTGCCATGCACAGGAAAACATGTATAAAATGGTAGAGGTGAGGGATAGAAGAGAAGGGAGAAACACCGAGAACATTTTTGGCATTTCTGTTGAATAGGGATTTTGAAATGAGCTTAAGTACAATAAGTGATCGTCCCTTTTGACTTGACACTGCTGATACAGATCCTTCAATACCGTACGCAATTTTGTGCCGTAAATACATATTTTATCTTTCTACCTCGAAATCCGAAGAAATCTCCTCATCATTGTCATAATATGCATATCGTGGCATGTGAAAGGTATCTGCAAAGGAGGCAAAAAGCACAGTGCAGCTGTGGGTGCTTTTTTATGCTATTTTCCCCATCTGCTTCTCTACAGACAATCTTGCAATCTGACTTGTTTAGTTCATTAGTAAATTATCATTGCAATCCTACTCCAAAATGGAGCAAGATCATGCTCCGTTTCTCTCTGCTGGTGGAATCATGTCATTGTCCAGCCCATCGTTGGAAGGCACAGAATACTTCTGTGACTTATACAGGCCACTCCAATCTGTCCCCATAACCTCCTCCATGGTAAAGCGTCCTACCTCTTTTTATCGGTATAGGTTTACTCCTGGGAATGACTGCAACCACCAAAATTCTTTTCTGGCCTTGCATGCCCCACTCAGAACAATCTTCTGTCTTTTTATCTTCTGCAGCATCCTTCAGATGGTTAGTAACACTACATACAGAAAGGAAGCAAACGCATTCCTTAAAAATACACACACACTTGCATGCACTTTCTACTGGAATTCAACGGCCAGTTCTTTGCCATTCTACCTATATTCATTGACCGCTGAGAAAGGGTAACTCACACACAACTTGCTGCACAACTAGAGTAGTGGAGACTAAAACACTGACTACAGGCACGTTCATGCTACTGCCACCTATTCTTGTCCCTGGAGTTACTCATCCCTGCTGGCTACAGTCGCATCTGATAAATCCCCTCTGCACTTTGAGGGCTGGGGAGGATAATGAGCCCACTGGAAAACCAACATCTAACTACAAGCCTTGTACCTCATCAGGATGCTGCAGTAATGCTGCAACAGCTCTTCACATCACGCTTGGGTAACATCTCCTCAAACCCAGTTGTCATTTTGAAGGGATTCAGGTGTTCCCATGGTTAATCTCAGGAGCTGGGATTTTAAAGAGCTCCTAAGTGGAGTATCAAGTGACTAAGAAAGATGGGGGTTGCGTTCCAAGCACTACACGGCTTAACTCTTTGCATAGGCATTCTCTTCTAACACCCGTGGCAGAGGGTCTCTCGTTGTTCCAGAGAGAGTCTGCTTTCAGGTTTGCTTTACGGGTGTTAGAACTAAAACCAAAACAAAACCCCCAAACAAACTAGGAAAGAAAACATTAAATACATGCTCCAGGTTAAGTCTGCTCCGCTAAATGGTGAGTTAACACCACACTGATACTTTGCCAGAAGCCTGGAGACAGGGAATGAACATCTTGTTTTGCTAGAGCAAATCCTTAAGCTTGCTGTCTTCCTAAAGGGACTTTTACTACAGGCACCTTTTCCTCCTGCTTCCCATCAATCCAGGCTGAGAGAAGAGCAGGGGAAGAACAACTGAAGTCAAGATATAGGGCCATGAAGTGACGGGCAGTGGTCTATGCTCGGCTCATAGGCACGATGTAGTTCATTCACCCACCGCTAGTCTCCCTGCTCAAAGAGACTCCTGTGCCCAGGCACTGGTCTCTGCGCCAGCAGGGCAGCCCAGCCATCAAGCACAGCAAAAGAGACTGTGTCTTGGAAGCCAGGAGTCCCTGGAGGCTACCTATATCTATGGAGACTGGAAAGTCTGTATAGAACTCTGGTTTTAACCCTGATCAGTCCCACATCAGACATGTCCCAGAGACAGAGGGGATTAGGGATTTCTAAACAGCAACGGCACGGCTGTGTGGTGTCTTTCTGCAAGCATATGACCTGTTCAAGCCAGCTGTTCAGTCAGACAAGAGGAAAGGAGCCATCTCTGCTTGGACACAGGCCTGCTGAGCTCCACACAAGGTTTCTCACAGGGACCAGTCTAGCAGAGCGGAGCAGGGAAGGGCACGGCAGTGTAGGACAGAGTGGAGCATCCACTGGCTCCTGTCCCAGCTTGGGCAGTCTTGCTCCCTCTTCCAGCCAAGGGGCTGGAGACTTAGCAACAGGCATTGCCTGATCCTTACCGTTCCTCTGCAGACTTGATGCGAAGCCTCTTCCACCACCGGTTCTTATGCGGCTTGGCCAGGTGACCGCTGATGGCTACGCTGTGCAGTCCATCCTGGTCCTTCTCCTGGGGCTTGTTGGTCTTGTTGGGCCCACCAGGCTCATCGGGCTCATCAGCCTCATCAACACCGGCTGCCGAAGCACTGCAGCATGACAATCGCTCCCATGCCCGCCTCAGGTGTTTGGTGAGGCGCTGCATGGTGCATTGGGGATGGGGTTGGAGAGGGCGTAGGGAAGGGGAGGTTGTGAGGGGAGGGTGAGAAGAACCAGGATCTGAGTCTCGTCGCTGCCAGCTAGAGAATTGCTGCCAGTCTAGGCACAGCCAGGACAGCACTGAGGGCTGCTGCCTGCAGGGGTGCCTGGACAGGGGTGGGGAGTTTACTGATGTGTCACAAAGAGGGGGAGGTCTGGGGGTGGGGTTTGTTGGGGCGTGTCATGTCAGGGCTGGGGGGAGGGGTCAGCAGGGGGAGGGGTCAGCAGGGGGAGGGGTCAACAGGGGGAGGGGCCAGCAGGGGGAGGGTCAGGGTGATGGAGGCTGTGGAAGTCATTGGATGACAAGATTGAAGAACCATAGACTCATAAAATGTTTTCGGTGGGAACATCATCCGTTTCTAATCCTCCTGCCAAGGGCAGAGACACCTTCCACTAGATCAGGTTGCTCAAAGCCTACTCCAACCTGGTCCACTCTCATAGGATTTTCTTGTCTTAATTTAAACATGATACTAAAACATTGCATAAAAAGTGATGAAGCAGGCTATTGTTCGAGATGACCGATTTTCATCGTTACACTTACAAATTACATTCAAAAAACTCAGGAGAAATGTACTGGATTTCAAATGTTCTGTCACTTATTTTTCACAGTACCTGACACAGAATCCTCTGGTGTGGCAACCTTGAGCGCCTCACTCACTTCTATTTAGGATTTCTAGCATCGAGTTATGAATTTCTATTTCAAGTGTAAGCTTGCCACAGTGAAGAATTTAATCCAGAGCTACTTTCCAGTGTTGTTTTAGCAAAGAAGTGAGGTCACCTTCAGAGTAAGGCGGTATCCTTCTGTTCCTAGAACATTCTTGATTTGTCCTACTGAGGAAAAAGTTTATTGTTTCTTCTACAGGAACAATGCATGTATTTCTTTTTAAGTCCCCACTAAAGTGTGCTTTTTGTTTTATGAAGCAGTTATTTACAAAACTGTAGACCAGGCAAAAGGGCCTTGGCATGTGGATATCAGAAGAACGGTACACTAGGTGTAGTCGTGTCCTGCATTGTGTACACAGAGTTATCCAGCATCTGTATCCAAGAATTCATAGGTGGTGTTGTGCATCAATACCCTAGTTGCCTCCCCTGTGGCTCCTGAAGCTGTTAAGAGGGGCAGGAGGTTTCTCCTCTGTTCCTTTCAGCAGCTTAGACTGGAGGAAAGCCACCATGAGCTGGCAAACCAAAGATGATACTCAAGAAGCAGGATCATCTCAGAAAACCACTGAACTGGGCCAGCCCATCATCAATATCTCCTCTTCTCTGGAGTGTTAGCATCTCTTCTAGATTGCCCTTATGCTGAGACCTCGAGGTGGCAACTGGAGCAGCTCCGGCAGATCTGGAACGTTGGTCAGAGGACCAGGGCTTTATCTCCACAGAATTATCTGCAGTAGAAGAGAAATGGAGGCCAGAGATGAGGATATCTCCATATCTGAATGCTATCGGTGATCCCCGGGGCTGGTGGTCGGCCCCTTTGTTTCCCCTGTTCACAGCTCTGACCACTGAACTCCATCAATTCCTACTATACCTTAGCTCACAAAGCATCAACATTTTTCAGAGTTAAGAGTATCCAGATGTTTCTCAGAGTGCCCCTTTCTGGACCTTGTCAAAGACCACTGGAGGGGCTTGAAATCCCATGAAGCTCCTGCTTAATCCCTGCCATCAACTGCTTCAGTCAGTCAGTGCTCTTTGCTCCAAGCTACGCAAGTGCACTGCCTAAGGATACTTAGCAGTTTCATAGAAAGAGTCGGACAAGAGAGGGAATCCTAGACTTGAGCTGGGAACAGAATACTCCTGTGCAAATCCGAGATCACCAAATGTCACCTGTCCAGCTCAAAAGGCAATTTCCCCTCGATGCTGTGTCAGCGCGTGCGTGTCCATTATCCACCCTGTGCAAGTTCCTGCCTCCGTCCTGGCAACCAAGCAAGCCCGGCAGGGCACCTTCTCCTTGTGTAGCCCTCCGAGGCCTCTGTCTGGCTATGACCCCACGTTGTTGCTCTTTGCCTTCCTGCGTGGGATGCTGCACACACTGATGGTACAGGAACAGAGCTGCTGATGCCACCTTTGATCTGTAAACAGAACTAATAGGAAGAGCCTGAGAGATCTGTGCTTTTCTGGAATGCATGGAATGGACACAGATGGGATCACCCAGCAAGTTGCCTGCATACCTTGCAGGCAGGGTGAGCAGGGAGGGTGCAGTCTGTCTCCGAGGTTAAGAGGCAAGTTCAGTCAGTGAGAGGGAGCCCAGCCATGGTGTCCTGCTGGCGAGACTGCACCCTCTGCATCTGCCAGAAGGGAGGTGTCAACCCAGACTGAGCTCCCAGGAAGACACAGCCATTCAGGTCTCTGGCTGCAGGGAGTGACACCAGTGTGCACAGGAAAGAGAGGGCAGTAGAGGCAACAGCTGTATAAGCTGTGATCCAGTGGACTACCTCTTCAGCCTGGTGGCAGAGCTGTGAGGGGAAGTAGGCAGGCTAAGAAGCATCAGGGAGTCTGAGGAAGAGATAGACTGGTGGCACCACACGCTGAGATCTCTGAAAAATGAACAGAGACAACCACCAGAAAAAGGCCCACTTCTCCAGCTTGTCCAGGTCCCTCTGTATGACATCCTGTCCTTCTGGTGTGACAACACCACCACTCAGCTTGGTGTCATCTGCAAATTTCCACTGAATATCATGCCTCTTCCCTGCCACCATCCCCAGCTAAAAGCCAATAGCCCCGCAGCCGTGAGATGCATCAGGTCAAGTTCTGTGCCAGCATCTGGGTGTCCATTATTCCCCCTGAGTGAGCGAAAATATTCCACTTTATGCACAGGAACTACGTCTTGTATCACCTGGTTGGTTTGCTGCTCACCCGTGTGCATGATTTGGAGGCGGAAAGGGCTGGGACTGATGAGAGAATGCTGCCCCTGCAACGCTTTGGGGCACGTGGGTGCCTGCGCTTCCCACTTGGGGCGGTATGACAGCTTCTAGTGCGGAGGTGGCGAGGGGCACCCAGCAGCGGCTGCTCCTGGACTGGATCAGGGTGATGGAGAAGTAATAGAATATGCATAAGATTTCTGGGAAGATTTTTCTGCCTGCATGTAAGTGGGAGATATATTCTGTAACCAGCACTTGTGTTGCAGCACAGGACTGATGGAGATCACTCCTTCGTGTTGCCCAGGCCTGATAAAGGATGCTTGCTTTTTAACACTCCTGAATGAGCCTTAGAGAGTTTATTTGCCAGTATTTTTGGTGTGAGCAGATGTGGCCTTGGTGATTTTGGCTGAGGTGAGCCTGGATCCCTGGGGGTGGGGTCAGAATCTACAGTGGGGGGAAGGTGAGGAGAGTGCCTGACCTGGAAGCGAAGAGGAGCAGGAGTTCCAAACAACAGCAAATGAGGCTTCTGGAAGCACAGCCAGCACAGTGGGAGACAACGACCACAGTCCAGCTCTCCCATTACCTCCTGATGCTGGTGCCGACACACAGAGGAAAGGCTGGGAGGACTCTGTAATGTTCTGAAATACATCAGGGTGATCTTTTTTAGGCTAGCTCTACCCAGGGGTCTGTGTCCACTGTCTGCTGTGTTCTAATGGGTCTCCTTCACTGTCCTCTGGGTCAGGGCCGGGAATCCTGTTGCTTTGGTGCTCTGCCCTAGGCTAAGGGGTGGTGTTACACTCAGCTATTCCCTGGAAGCTCGTATGCTGGGTGGGGGCTGTCGGTGTCTGCTGCCTGCTGGCTGCAGGAGTGCTGGACACAGCCATGTGTCAGGGCATGGCTGGACAGGGGCCTCTGAACTAAGGATCAAATTCCTGCCGGTAAATAAAGCTGTAATGGTATTACTGTTTTAAATAAGGTTATTAATAGCTCTTGTGTCATCTTTACTGTCAAATTCCAATGGGTAGAGCCTCCTCAGTTAAACGGCTTTGATACAGGTGTGTGTTCTTGGTCCAGTTGAGGTACATAACGGCTGTGAGAATCTAGAGCAGCAGCACAACCTGAGTGCCAAGCGGTGCCACGAACACCCACTGAAATCTGAGAGGTGAATCCACTGTGAGATCTGGAAAAGAAATGGACCCAGGACTCCAGGCAGAATTATTATTTTGATGAAGATTACGATGTGGATTGCCTTCCAGCCCTCTCTCTCCTCTGAGAAATTGCAAGAAAAATGAAGTAGAAGATGCGGAAGACCAGGCAAGAATACGCACAAACCCAAGCTAGCTCCATTCCCAACAGGCTGATGCCCATCGCCTGCAGATGCTTCCATCACTCCAGGCACTGCAGCTTCTCAGCTGCCTCATTCCACAGGCAGAAGTTATAAAAGCCAATGCATTTGTCAGGAAGGCTGACCAGGTTCCCAGCTTCCCACAGCAACGCATAGAGCATCAAGGCCTCAGCCCCAGCAGCCTCGAGTAGGATCAGCTGGAAGAGCAGGTGCCTAGTGCACCTCTGTTGCAGCAGACCCATCCTGGTGCCTGCATGCTCTCTTGATACCATCGTAAGGCGTGCTGTGGGGATGCCTGCCACAAAACATGAAGGGGGGACCACTTGGTTGTTGCATGTTACGGCACCTTTCCCAAGATCTGCTCTGAGTCTGCATCACTGATGTCTCGGGCTCCCCTTGTAAACACAGTACGAACGTCTCCCTTGTGTCTCTGGCTGTGTTGCACAGGTGTTACTGGGTCAAGGGAGTGCATTTTTGGTCACAGCAACAGTGGCTTCCTTATGTCCTGTGCATGGACCAGCACTGAGAGTGCAGTATGTTTCCCTCAGCCCCACACACGCCCTTTGCACCATGGCCTCAGGTTAGACAAGAAAGGCTTTTGCCAGAAAGCTGCAGTGGTGGCAGGGGAACAACACTCTGCTCTCTGGTAAGGGAGGGGTTAAGAGGTTTTCTGGGAAAATGCTTTTCTTTCAGTTTTGGTCATACATGTGCTTCCCTTGTAACCTTTGGACAAGTAAGTAAAATGCAGGCATGACCGAGTTTGAAGGGCAGGGCCTCTCCTGCCTCCCTGCCCCCTGGTCATAGCTCTGGGAGACCTGATGCCATTGATGCTACTTGTTTCCAGCACCCCCGTGCCCTCACGACCCTTGCCCGCTGGAGCGTTTCTGTGGCAGCAGGGCGGGTCACTTTCAGGCCTGCTCCCTACTGGCTGGCAGAAATGATACTTCTCTCTCCCAGCTGCCTGAGGCCCAGTGGCCCTTGTAGAGAGGGAGTTGTCCACCAGGAAGAGGCAGCCTGGGCCCACCTCTCAGTCCTGGGATTGCCATCCTCCTTGCTCCTCTCTCAGACCACCTGGCAAGCCTGATTCCCTGCTCTCGTCCCAGAAATAAGGAGCGTCCTCAGCGATCTCTTGCAGGCTTCTGCTTGTTGCTGAAAAACAGGGAAAGAGCACCAGAAAGGGGTATCCCTGGCTGCAGAGCCCCATGATATTGCAGCCGTGGCCACTTGGATCTGCACAGAGGCACAAACACAGGCCAAAGAGCTCACGGACCTTGTCTTCAAGCTCAGTTCCCAGCTTGAGGCTCAGCAAATAATCCCTTTCCTGACTTTGCCAAGCGTTATCACCCGTGAATCATTCACCAGCTTCCCTCAAGAGGTTCACGTCTGTCCTGCTGTCTTCCCTCCACTGCCCCTTGTCCAGTGGTGTATCATCCCAATCTCTTGGGTGTCCTAGGCCATCAACTCACAGCCACTTGTGGATTTGGTACAGCCTCTCAGTTTTTATAGCGTGCTAGGAGAGGCCTTGCTCAATCCATATCTGGTGCCTGGCTGCAGTCCTAGTGACTAGAGACTGTTCAGCATCTCTCTCCCACTCCTTCTCTTTCTGAACACTTGGGAGTGGGGCATTTGTGTTTAATGGGCACAGGGATAAAGCTTCTCTGTCCCGAAGCTCTCCTCTTACACACAGTCATAGCCAAAAGGAGGAGACACACAACAGGGAACGGGGTCACAGCATCCAGATACTAGCCTGTCCCCTGTGCCTGGGCAGCACCTCACTGCTTCTTGTAGCTCCTCTTAGAGGTCTTCTTCATAACAGCCTTCTGGGGAGACACACAGGGGCCTACAAGAAAGATGGAGAGGGGCGGTTCATAAAGGCTTGTGGTGACAGGACAAGGGGGAATGGGTAATAAGTGGAAGGGGGCAGATTTAGATTAGACATTAGGAAGAATTCCTTCCCGATGAGAGTGGTGAGACCCGGTGACAGGTTGCCAATGCAAGTTGTGGATGCCCCGTCCCTGGAGGTGTTTAAGGCCAGGCTGGATGGGACCTTGGGTAACCTCATATACTGAGATGTCCCTGCCCATGTCAGGGGGGTTAGCCGCTCATGAGCCTGCCCACCCACCATCCCACAGAATCACAGAATAACCAGGCTGGAGGAGACCCACTGGATCGTTGAGTCCAACCATTCCCACCAATCCCTAAATCATGCCCCTAAGTACCTCATCCACCCTCACCTTAAACACCTCTAGGGACGGTGACTCAAGCACCTCCCTGGGCAGACTGTTCCAATGCCTAACCACCCTCTCAGTGAAGAATTTTTTCCTAATCTCAAGCCTGAATCTCCCTTGGTGGAGCTTGAGGCCATTCCCTCTAGCCCTGTACCCTGTCACTTGGGAGAAGAGGCCAGCACCCTCCTCTCCACAACCTCCCTTCAGGTAGTTGTAGAGAGTAATAAGGTCTCCCCTCAGTCTCCTCTTCTCCAGCCTAAACACCCCCAGCTCTCTCAGCCACTCCTCATAAGGCCTGTTCTCCAGCCCCTTCACCAACTTCGTTGTTCTTCTCTGGACTCGTTCCAGAGCCTCAACATCCTTCTTGTGATGAGGGGCCCAGAACTGAATACAGGACTCGAGGTGCGGTCTCACCAGTGCCGAGTACAGGGGGAGAATAACCTCCCTGGACCTGCAGGTCACGCTCTTTCTGATCCAAGCCAAGATGCCATTGGCCTTCTTGGCCACCTGGGCCACTGCTGGCTCATGTTCAGTTGGCTGTAAACCAACACCCCAGGTCCCTCTCCTCCTGGCATCTTTCCAGCCAGGCTTCTCCTAGTTTGTACCTCTGCTTAGGGTTGTTGTGCCCCAAGTGCAGGACCCGGCATTTGGCCTTCTTAAACCTCCTGCCGTTGGTCTCAGCCCAGCAGTCCAGCCTGTTCAGGTCCCTTTGGAGCCTCCCGACCCTCCAGCAGATCCACACTTCCACCCAGCTCGGTGTCATCTGCAAACTTGCTAAGGGAGCACTCGATGCCTTCATCCAGGTCGTTGATAAAGACATTGAACAGGGCTGGACCCAGGACTGAGCCCTGGGGAACCCCACTTGTCACTGGCCTCCAGCTGGATCTAACTCCATTTCTGACCACCCTCTGGGCCCTGTCATTCAACCAGTTTTTCACCAAGGTGAATGTGCACCCATCTAGGCCAGAGGCCGACAGTTTCTGAACCAGAATGCTGTGAGAAACTGTATCAAAGGCTTTACTAAAGTCCAGGAAGATACATCCACAGCCTTTCCCTCATCCAAGAGTTTAGTCACTCGGTCATAGAAGGTGATCAGATTAGTCTGGCAAGACCTGCCTTTCATGAACCCGTGTTGACTGGGCCTGAGCACCCGGTTCTCTTGCAAGTGCTTCATGATCACACTCAAGATCACCCGCTCCATGACTTTCCCCAGTACCGAGGTCAGACTGACAGGCCTGTAGTTGCCTGGATCCTCCCTGCGCCCCTTCTTATAGATGGGCACGACATCAGCCAGCCTCCAGTCCAGGGGAACCTCCCCTGTCATCCAGGACTGTTGGAAGATGATGGAAAGGGGTTTGGCCAGCTCATCCGCAAGTTCCCTCAAAACTCTTGGGTGGACTCCATCCGGCCCCATAGACTTGTGGGTGTCCAGCTGGGCAAGCAAGTCTCTAACCACCTCCTCTTGGACCTTGGGAATCTCATACTTCTCTTCCAACCCCTGCGGTTGTGCACAGAGGGAACAATTTTCCTTACTGTTAAAGACTGAGGCAAAGTAGGCATTGAGCACTTCAGCCTTGTCTTCATCCCCTGTTACTCTTGTTCCCTCTGCATCTACACGGAACTGGAGATTCTCCCTAGTCCTCCTTTTACTGTTGATGTATTTGTAGAAAGACTTTTTGTTGTCTTTCACAGTCTTGGCCAATCGCATTTCTAGTTGGGCCTTAGACCTCCTGACTTTTTCTCTGCACAATCTCAATTCCTCCCTATATTCCACCCGGGATGCCTGCCCCTTCCTCTAGAGGTCGTAGACCTTCCTCTTCCTATTGGTGTCACTCACGACCTCCCTACTCAACCATGCTGGTTTCTTAACCCGCCGGCTACTTTTCCAGAACCTGGAGACGGCTTTCACCTGAGCTGCTAGGAGTTCTTTCTTGAAGTGCGTCCAGCCCCCATGGGCACCTTTGCCCTCAAGGAGCGCCTCCCATGGGACTTTTCTGAACAGCCTTCTGAACAGCCCAAAATCTCCTCTCTGAATATTGAGGGCGACTGTTCTGCCCTTCACATTGTATTTCTTTAGAATGGTTTCCTAAGGAAGGCAGGCTGGTAGAAACAGGGGCCTTTTGTTCAATCATCTCTTGCTACATTTTATGCCTGCCATCCCCATCAAATGTCAAGATTGTCCTAGTTGCGTACATTCACTAGAAAGTGGGCAGAATTAAATTCCAAGGAAGTTCATGGAAATATATGGCACGGGTGGAGGAGAGTCACGTCAGAGACCCAGTCCTACTCTGTGAGCTCTGCGTGTATGAGGGCCCAGGGAAATCCCACAGAGTCTCTCACCTCTCCTCTGCTTTGTGTCTCATGTTTAGAAGGACCTATTTTACTTTTCCCTGTACTGCCCCTCTCATCACTCTGCCAGGCACTCTGCAGGCAAATTAGCCTCTCGGCGTCCTGCTGCCTCCCCAGCTCAGCCCAGCATGTAAATCAGTGTCTCCAGGTGTGAGTGTGACAGGGACAGAATCACTCCTGGTGCAGGTTATGACACACTGTTTCACTTAGAATATCTAAACACTTTTGGCTTGGATCAGCTAGTGTTCTGAACATTAAGTTCTGTGGTCTAGTTGCTGTGTCAATGGGAACAGCACCTGATGAGGAAGCACGATGGAAATGGGGCTTCGTCCCCAGAACCGAGGTCCAGAGAATCAGCCAGTCAGAGGGGAAGAGAAGCTGTGCTTGAGCAATCCATGAATGCTTTGCTGATCCATGAAATCTTTGCCTAGCATTTTGGGGGTAAGTAGTACAAAAGCCTCTCATGGACCTCCACAGAGCTCTGCCTGACATACAAAGAGAGAGGCTACATCTCTTCTCACCTCTGGTCTTCATAGGGAGGAAGGGACCTGGGGCAGTGCTGCATAAAAAGATGTCTTCTCTGGCCACCTCTGTGGCATGCCCACCACGTTAAGACCTTGAGACAGACAGACAGACAGACACCTCAGAGGACCATTGTGGGACAAAGGGTGGTGACATCTCTCTCTCTCTCTCTTCCTCTTCTCTTTTTTTTTCTCTCTCTCTCTCTTTTGCCCTCTCTCTCCTGCTTACCAATGCTTACTTTCCAATAGCCAGAGCAATAGCTTGAAACAATACAACTGTCAAGATCAGTTGTTGGAAAGGATCGCCTTGGGAGAGTCCTGTATCTCAGTGTGTGGGGCAAAGAGAGGCTCGATGTGCACAGCTCAGGAGCTGCGTGGGGTATCTGTGTTTGAGATGGGGCTTGTAGAGATCCTCTGTGCTGCTGGGACTGCACGGCCATTCTTTGTGGTAGCTTGTAGGCGGCTGAACACCTTCCAAGGCTGAGGCTGTGCCTTCCTCCCAGCAAGCTGCTGGCTGAGTGCCTGGACAAAGGCAGCGGGACAGGGAGGCTAAGGCACACAGCTGCAGTACAGGATCTGGTGTCTGTGCAGGGATGAACATCGCTGTGGAGCTGCTGTACACCACTGCGGTCAACAGGTTGAGCGTAAAGAGGCAAAAGAATGGGCCTTTTCTCTTGCAGTGAAGAGCATCCCAGAAGACTAAGCTTTTCTGCATCCCTTCCTACCCCTCGGCTGCCAAGAGAGTAATGCTATGCGAGAATATTGTGAGCCTAAGGTAGCTTTGGGCTCGGCACCTTCCCTTCATGCCATCACTACACTGCTAGGATCCTGCTTTCCCTCTCAGGTAGGATCGGCTGTAGGGAAATCACAGGTGAAGAAAGGCTGCTGAAAAGCTAAGGATTGCTGGCAAGCAGAAACCAGCCAGTGGCACAGAGACCAGATTTTGGAGTAACTGCTATTGAAGTGTCCTGCAGACGGGGAAGGCTCTGCAAAGCTTTCACTGGCCCTTCCTCTTCTCCAGCATCTTCTTGTAGCTGAATGCGTTGGATGTTCCCCTGGGACTGATCAGAGGTTGGAAAAGCCATCCACCTCTGATATGACTTTCACACATGCTCCTTTCTCTCTCTCCAGGTGGAATCAGGTCATTGGTAAGCTCGTCCTCAAAAGCTACAAAATCAGTCTGTGTAATATAAAAGATATTTCAGAACTGGCACTGACTCCTTCTTAACCTGTTGCTGCTCACAAAGCTCTGGTTCTTGCAGCCATGCTGAAAATGATATAAAGTTAGAGAAAGACAAAAAGGGCCAAGAGTGACTGGAAATCTGGCTGGCGCAAAAGAAGCTGGGGGGTTTTGCTCAACAGGTGCTGAATTTGAGTGGGAAGGGTTGCCAGGCAGCCAAGAAGACCAATAGCATCGTGGCTTCCAGCAAGAGCAGTTTGGCCAGCAGGAATAGGGAAGTGATTATCCCTTTCTACTTTGCACTGCTGAGACCACTCCACAAATGCCAAGGGTAGTTTTGTGCCCCTCAATACAGAAGGACCTTGAGGGGTCCTAACACTTTCCTCTTCTTCTGATACTGCCTCTTGTACCAAGTGTCTACCTACAAAGGTGGTAAAAAGCGCAACAATATTGTGAACGATTATTTCACACTGTTTCCTCCCTTGTGCTTCACTTCAGAGACACTTACAAAGGGACACATTTTGAAGTAGTTTCACAATTTCTGTTAACATTCAGTCTCACATCTTTTTTTATTTCATTTGCTTTTGCCACTTGATGTACTAATAAGGCTTATATTAAAATGAATTCCAGCATACGTTGTGGATGGTATGTTGTCTGACACTAGGGACTGAAATAAATACTTTAAAACAAAAGGCTTATGTTTTAACAGCTTGAGCTAAATAGCCAGCTTCAAGGTAGGAGTTTGTCCAGTCTCCTATCAGGTATACTGTGTGTGACACATTGAGTCATTCTACAAAAATTTATATAGAGTACAGAAAAAGATGAGGTTTACTTAAGGAAAACAGAGTGCAAATGGCAGATGAGTGATTGAACCACTGTTTTTTTGTACTAGGAATTTGAATTCCAAAATTGTAGAGGTGTTCCTACAGTGTATTTGAAGTCCCTTAGCAATAAGTTTAGAGGTGCTCAGCGTTTTTAAAAATGAATATGTGAAATCTGTTAATGTAAAATTTAAGTTTGATTTTTTTAAATCCCATAGATATTACTGTATTATGCTAGATTTATTCAGAATTGATCAAGTTAAGATACTGTGCTAAATGTTTTTTTTCTCAGGAGGAGATTGATTAATTTTACAGTGTAGTACAATGATTTCTGCATTAGTGCTTTTTCTTGTCATAGCAGCACTTCAGCAGTTCAGCAAGGAGGGCTTATATGCCCTTTTATGAAGGGTTGTTTTTACATTTCTTTTCTCTGCTGCGCCTAATATATAAACGTGAGGGACAAAGACTGGTCAGTCTTTCCATAATGGCATGGATCCCAGTGGGCTCATGCATATTTGATTATTATTAGATGTTCACATGTCTTTACACCCATCACTTACTAGAGCAGAAATCAGCCAAGATTTGCATTTTGCTTACTATTCAAGTTTTTAAACTCATGAACTCCCTGCCTAATGACAAGAATATTTATCCAGGTTAATTGATAAAATCTCCTCAACAAGAAGTGCTCGAGGAAATGATTTCGGAACATTTACATGTTGTATTAACATCTCATTATTTTATTCAACACCCCCAGAGCACACCCCCTACAGAGATGTAGGATTGATGGAATATGGTTTCTAATGGCATTTTCTCTTGAAAAAGCTCATTTATTTCTCTCCAACATACCTTTCTGTAGGTTGTCTTTTGCTTCAGACCTAGGCATCCTTAAAGATCTACACATACACCTATTTCAATATTAAATGTCAAAATATATATTCAAACAAAGCAGTTGCTCAATTTTGAATACTGAATGTTTTCAATTGATTGCTGTATTTTAGAATGAGTTTGAATAGCTAATTAAAAACAAAAAATGTGTGCTGTATGGTCATGACCAATATATAAATAGTATTACACTCCAAATTTGTTAAATAAATGATTCATAATAGGCTAGTAGCCCAAGCTTTTTTCACACCTTTACAGTTACTCTTGTTTGCCTGAGGGTAGATACCTTTGAACTTATTTCACGATAAATGTGTCCTTAAAGCAGGGAGACAAAGAGATAAAATAAACAGTTGGATATTTTTGTGGAATGCATCAGTTGTTGTAAAAACTCTAGTGTCTCAGGTTCAGTTGTTCCATTTTGTACTGTTGTTTAATGTTCTCTGCAAAATATTTACACTGGTGATTTTTTACTGCTTTATTAAGATTTTAAAGCAGAGTCATTTCAAATAATCTCAGAATTAATTTTATTGTTAGGTGACTGGAAGTAAAACCTTATACTTCCCTGCTCAGGTAGGAGAAGGAAGACTAATTCATGTTATAGGAAATGAGATTGAAGCTAAATACTTGTCCTCCACTACTGAGTTGAATGAAAATAGAGTGGTGTAGGAAGTTTGCTAATAAGAAACTATGAAGAAATGAATATGAAGTAGAATAAGTACTGTGTTATAAATTGGAAGGCAGTATCACCTTTTTAAAGTCAGTGGAAGTTAGCAGCATATGCTTATACATATTTATATGATGTAATAATAATGATTAAATTGTTGAAGTTTAAAAAACCTTTTTATTTGTCATTAAAGGAAATACTTTAAATGGCCAATTCACAATCAACACATAAAATACTTTTAATTCCACTCCTTCAGTCATAAAAATGACATCTTCCTATTTCTGGATTTCCTTAAAAGATCAGGAAGTGGCTTTCCTTGCAGTTCTGTCTTACTCTGTTCCCTGCTTTAATATAATATTATTTTATACCCACTTCCATTTGTTATATTCCTCCTCTCCTTCCAGCTCTAAATAAAACAAAATAGTTACTTGATACTTCTCTTTGATGAACACAAGTATCAGGAAAAGAAATCTGACTTATTTGTTACATACACATAATTTTCACTAACTTTTTTTTTAATATTTTGTTTAGCTTGTCTTTTGAGTCACACCAATTATCACTGACCTTCTTGACATTTTAATGTCAGCCAAATGTGTCTGCCACCTATGCGGTTTAAATCTCCTGAGGCAGAGGTTGCTGAGTTGATGGAGATTACTAGGAAAACTCATCTATTTTAAGCAATGATTTGAATATCATTATGACTTTTATTTAGTATGTCAATGCTGAACACTTGAGGAAGATTTTAGAGAAAATGGAATTCATATCACAGCACAGATTTACTCACCTACTTGTCACTTTTTTCCTGAAGATCAATATTTAGCAGTCATATTATTATATTCAGAATTTCCTGGTGAAGTTTATAATCTGAAGATCAAATCATTCAGAATTCTGAGGTTAGTATCCAGGCATCAATATAACCAATAACATTGCTCACAGCATGGTTATTACAGAATTCTGGTAGGACAGCAGTAGCAGATCCTGATTCTAGAGGAGTTCTTGGAACACTGACTCTCCGGTTATCTTTTTTTGTGTAGCTGTAAACAGATAATCATACTTTCATTCTTTAGTATTTTCACAGGATCCATTGGTGTGAGTCTTAAGTATTACTCAAGCAAGATATGATGACTTTAATAGTCCACAGTGTGGTTTCTTTATTACCCTATATCCAAATTCTTTTTCACTATAAGTTCGTTTCCACTGCCCAAAACACCAAGTTCCTTAAGTCAGTGATGAGACTTAGAGTACTTTGGTTTTGTACTTTGCTGCTGCATGTTTCATCTGATGCTTCCTAATTTTTGTATTAAGAGTGAAAATGAGTGTTCATATTCTGTTCTCCTTCTCCACTCAATAATTATGTTATCATATTTATGTATTTCTTCTCTTCAATCATCTATTTCCTTAAACTATATCTCGTTCATGCTCTCTTTTATAAATTTTTCTCTCCTTCTTAATGTTCATTAAATTATTTCCTTAATCAGTCTATGATTTTTTCTTTCATTTTCAGCTTTTAATTCTGCATTCCTACATAATGCTGTATGTCTACTCTGTATGAGATAATTGGAGGACTGCACAGGTGAAAGTATCTGACTTCCTAGACTGATTACTTCACTAACTGCCTCTCCTGCTTCCATTTCCCTGTCTCCTTAAGAGCTGCACATGTCATGCCCCAGCACTTTTCAAAGAAGAGCAAGTTTTTGCTTCCCATTTCTTTTGCAGTGCATGCTTTTTGGTCCTCAAAAACACTGTATATTTTTAAAGCTGGACAAGTATCTTATAACTCAGCATATTCTTTAAATACACTAGATCTGTTAAGAAACCATCAGAAATCCGTGAATAGCTGTAGTCTTTCTTTGCAAGTTTTCACTGAATAAATCTAACGGGAAGAATTTCACACAGGATGTCATTCACAAACATTTTGCTTTATACTTTTCTTTCTTTCCTGGACTGATCAGGCTGGTTAGATAAACCACTTGATATTAGTATGAAATATTAAAACACTTTGTTTTTCTTCTTTACTTATATGTATTTTTTCTGTTAATAGATCCCTACTCCTCTTTTCAGTTCAAATGCCCTTCAGAAAATTGTTCTAGGGAAAAAAAAAGACAACAACAAAACAACAAACAGACCACTTTTCAAAATAAGTGGTTTAGTTATGCAAGTAATCTGTGCAAACTGAATTAACAGGGACTTGATCTAAGAGCAAAGCTGGTGTTACAAAAACTGCTTACTGCTTTACAGTAAGCTTCACAGACAAGAGAGACTCTAAAAAGTTGTTGCTTATTTCACTTCCAGTAGATTTAAATGTAAATTTAGCAAACTTGATGAAAATGGGATGCATATTTAACTCCAAGATGACAGAGGTTGTTTGGTCTGTTTTATTATTGTCCATGATTTAAGCAAGTGCTACATGGAATTACAAGCATAATTAGGAAATGTGATCCATTTTCTTTTTCTGGAAGCTCTGCTTAATATGACTTTAATGACATAGCAACACCCAGAGGTACAAGGGCTCTTGAGTCTCACAAAACTGCTTCTGTCCAGGAAGAGAAACACAGTGAATGATACAGAGCTGGGAGGGGGCAGAGAGAGATTTTTATTGGAAGCTGTTAAAGTGGTTGCTATGAGACCTTCTGTAGCTAACACAGGCACAGCAGCGAGTGTGAGGCTGATAAATCCTACCTCTTGTATTATGCCTTTCCTTTCTGTTTTTTTTTTTTTCCCCTAATACAGCTTTTATAGTTGTTTAAGATTAGAGAAAGCTCCTTCCAGTTTCTTTTTCTTCCCTTTTGCTCGCTTCTGCCTTGTGCAAGATGGAGCTAGAAAACAAAATGATCAGCTCTTCCAGCAATTCTTCAGCAGGCTCCAGAGAGTACAAGGTGGTGATGCTAGGAGCAGGGGGAGTTGGCAAAAGCGGTAAGTTTGAGCAATAACATTTTTGGGGAGAAGGGGTGAAATGGGAGTGTAAAGTTTACAGATCAAGAATGTTTTTCAGTGAGGGATATCATTCCTTTTTCTCTTGTATATAGGCTGGATAAAAGATTATATTTCATGACTAGGGCAATGAGTCAGCTTAATTTGTTACAGACTGAAATGTTATAAGCCTTTTTAATTGGTCATTTTTGTAAAATTCACCTTGACTCCATTGTATATAATGAGAAAGTGATCAGTTTGCTGCTGTTAGGGGAACAGCAAATGGTCCTGTCACTCTAACACTTTGTGACGGGTGATGGTTTCCTGGATAGTGTGAATGTAACTTGCTGGCCTGCCAGCCCTCATGCCCAGGCAGAAATTAGACTAACTGCAAGGTTAGTTATACAGTGCAAAGTGTGCAGGATGCCTACAGTGATTCTCTTTTCTTCCCCTCATCTTATTTTGAAATTTTTGCTGAGAGTTGCTATGGCTCAGCTGGTGTTAGGCTCCTTTCCTATCCGGACAGTTACAAAATGCATGTCTGAGTCTCACTTCAGGAGATAAGGTAGATTTGCAGCATATTTTATTATAACTGTCCAGTGCTGGCAAGATATGCTAGTGTCTGACAATGGTATCTCTTCAGAGGAGTCATTATTTTCTCTGGACAATGTTTTCTTTTTCCCAGATAATATCACCTGTGATTTATTCTCACTGACATTAACATTCTCTGTTCTTAAGACTTTGCTGGATTTGCAGTGTTTGTCTTAGCAGCCAGTGTATTGAGCTGGCCACACAACAAGCATCTGATTACAACTTCTGGAAATTCAAAAGAAAAAGAGAAGAAGAAAACAAAGAGAAAAAAAAATAAAGTACAACCAGTTTAAACTCCAAGGAAATCTCAGAATAAATAAACTGTGACATTAAACTGTAATAATTTATTGATCAATAATTTTTATTTCCTATTCAAACAACAAAACCAAGTATAAATGCAAAAATTTAAATATTGTGAGTGGATGTAACTTCCTCTCTGTATCCATAATCTCTGTTTTCTTGTTATGTTTGGATTCAACTTCAGTGGTATATGTTTCAGTGAAAGCTATTTCCCATCAGTATTGCTTACCAAGCAAACAATTCTTTCACAGGTATTACACAGCCATCACTATATAAAATGAGAAAGAAGAAAATATTTGTTACCTCAGAGTAACTTTCTGCAATTTAAGATTATCTTTTCAATAGTAAAACAGGTATCCAGGAAAAATGTCACTGCATTATTTTTTTTCCTGAGTGCATCCAAAAGATGGCAGCAATTTTTCCCAAACATATTATTGTAAAGACAATGTCATTTCAAAGACTCATTCACCAAAGCAAAAGGTGTTACAAACTGTACTATATTCAGAGACTAACCAAGTCATAAAAGCCAAAATTTATTTAAATAATGAGGAAATTACATTAACCATTAGATAAGAATTTTAAAATACAAATTAAGTTTATTCACATCTCCTTTTCAGAAAAAAAATAGCATTTGATTTCATGAGACATGTGAGATACAAAAGGTAATGATACATCTCCCAATTGTTCAAGAAGATTTGAGTTCTGCGTGGTCTAGAGAAATAAAAATAAGATGAAGTAGACAGTCATGAGGTTCAGTAAGATTAATGAAAACCTTTTGTATTTTGTTTACACAAAAGTGAAACCTCTTGGGGAATATACTCCAACAACTGAGAAATGATAGTAAAGAAAAAAGAAAGAAAAGAAAGTAGGCATTTCATCACATCTGGGCTATGAACTTCCAAGGTGGTGTGGGCATTCAGTATTTTAGTAGAACTCTGAGATAATTCAGCTATAGAATTCTGATAGACGTAAGGAAGTATTTATGTAATTTCATAAATCATTAATTCATTCCGACTGTTGTATAGGTAGGAATAATTTACACTGGATTAAAAGAAGAAAAAGTCTTGACTGACTACTTTCATTGTCCAAGATGAGCTCTGCTCTCCCTTAATGACCTGGATTCACTCTTTCAAGGAAATACTGAATTTAAGCATAACGAAGAGTCAGGGTAAAATAAGGATGGGAGATTAAAAAAAAAAGTTAAATTTCTAATTCAGAATTTGACACATACTGATATGTAGCATGATGTATTGATAATACCTTGGTTTCTTTCCCCCTTCTCCTCCCACCTTTTCTTTTTAAGTCATAGTAAGAACAGTAACAGCCAAAGTTAATTTACTGAGTGGGAAAACTCTTTTGGATAAAAGCCTTTCCATCTCTCATTTTCTTAACTATTAAACAATTCATGTTAGAAAAGAATTGTCCTGGAAAACCAAGCAAAAAAAAAGTTATTAGGTTTCTTTTTGCCCCGGACACAGATAATTTCTGATGCTCTCCTTTGCATTTTAATCTTCTCTTTCCCATCCTATTCTATGCTGTTACTGTTGTTTCATACTGTATGTATGGAGGTCTTTGCACTGAAAATTTCATGCTCTCTACAAGAGGCTGAAGGTGGTGATTGTAGTGTGGACAGGAATGAATAAGTGTAAGGACAGCAAAGATGGATGTTCTTTCAATTTTGGTGTTTATACAATATTTACTTTGGGTTGTAAGGCTTCTCTCTTCAATTCTCTCTTCCGACATGGCAGACAATAGAGGAGGACATGAAACCTCCTGTTACTTGGGCTATTCAGTGTTCAGCATAGCAGACATTTTACAAGAACTGGTAGTCTAAAATAAGCTCAGCAGATCTAGATCTGATATCTGCCACATTCAGGGAAACAATGTGGAAACAAAGTATAATAGTTTAAGATTCTTTACTTAAGTGACTCCACATTTCAAAATCTGTGCCAGGAAAAAAAAAAAGTAATTGATGTTAGTTTTAAAGAAGAATACAAACAAAGCCTTATGCCCCAGAGTTCATAGCAAACAGGTAATAATGGCTTTTAATGAAAATATAAAAAGCTGTGAATTGGCAGTGTTAAGTTTATGATTGGACTCAGTGATCTTCAGTGTGTTCTACAACCTAAACGCATCTATGGTTCTATATATGAATTTTCCTGGGAAGTGATTTCTGTATAACAATTACAGATTATAGATTCCCTGTAAAGATTTATCCCTTCTAAGACTTCTGGAAATAGAACTACTTTCGTTTCCAGAGCAACATAAGAATTTGTTACTATGTGTAGGTTGTCTGGTATCCAGAACAGCAATATCCTCTGCTGTAAGTTCAAACCTAAATTAGACAAGGAATGTAAAATGAAATGTTATACAATAAAATAAAAGTAAATTTTCTTCCAACTCTCATTGGATTATAGTTTACAAAATTAAACATTTTTAAAATGATTGAATTTCAATTAAAAAAAGATTCTGACACTCGTCTCCTCTAGTTCAAAGACAAGTCTCAGGTCAGCTCTAAAGCATTGTAACCTACCTCAAGGTGCTAGTGTATGGATTAAACCCTAAGAATCTCAATAGGTTTGAAATAGGTTTTAGTTACAAATACCTTCATAGTCCTGCACATGGACAATGAAGTTAGTACTCTTACAATCTCTACTGTGTTGCAGCTCACACCTCTGGATTTAGCTTTGGTTTTATGTATTACAAAAAGTACACACAAAACAACTTCTAAATCCTGAGATAATGCAATGCTGGCTTATATTTAGCCAACTAATTGTACTAATAACAATAATTGACTGCAGCACATTCTGCAAATCATTAGCAATAAGTAACTAAGCAGTTGCACCTTGATTACCTGAAAGAACAAAGTGATGTACCTGTGCAACTGGATAAAAGAGAAAATCTCTGTTTAATGACAAATTGTTGTTATGTAGGCATCCTTCAAATGTTAATCAAATTGCATTATAATCTACCTTAATGTGCATCTTCCTTCTAGCTTTTGTGATTTTTTTCCCCTAATACTAGTTTAAGTTGATTTATTTCTGGGTGAAGATAATCGACTGTTATTGCTGTTAAATGGAATTACTTGTTTATCCACAGAATAAATGTATCATAGACGCAAAGTGAATTGTATGCTAGTTATCTTGTGAAAGTTGCATTTCAGATGAGAAGAGGATTTTTTAAAAATTCATAAACTAATAAATATTTATCACTAGTAAATTTGGGTCTTTTTTATCTTAGAGAAAATGTGCATTTTCAAGATTCATTTCTCAGACTAATTGCCAGTTTATTTGTTGCCATCTTAAAAAATGAAAATGAAGGTATTTTCAATCAATTAACCCAAGATTTTTGTAAAACTAATATAAGTTTTGGTTTAATATAGAGATTGGGAGAACACTTAGGTATATTGCCAGGCTTCAGTCTTTAAAAAGATGGGAAGAGAAGGGGTTTCTAAAAGATTCTCTTAGGTGCATTAGAGGAAGAGTATGAAGAAATGTATTTCTTAGGCTTATCTGGTTAGGGTAAAAATGCCTACCCCAGTGATTCAAATAATATTTTTTTGCCACTGTTGCACGAATGTGACATTTCTACAGATAAAGGGGACTTATCCCATTAATTCCAGAATCCTAATTACAAAATAAATATCAAAATATGTGAAAGAAGCAAGATTTTTTGTAATGTGGTGACTTCGGTAGTAGGAATTCAATTCAATCATCAATTTACTTTTATTTATGTGATCAACTGAATTTTTTTGCTTGATTAGTTGTATGCCTTATTCTGTTTAGCCAGAGCAAATTCTTTGCCTATTCATTTCAAGCATGCCTTCGTAACAACAGTCCTCAGTAAATAGAGTACTCAGGAATTGACCTACTCCAGCTGTTTATTAATCCATTGGAGACAAGTTAGCATATGATCCAGGCTACCCTGGAAAAGCATGAAGAGCAAGAGCAGTTTCCATGGGTTTCAAAAGAGCTGAGGTTGAAAAGTTCCATATGGGTATCCTGATGCTGTTCCTACATCATTACAAGGCTCTCAATATTGTAGAATGCACTTCATACCTTGATCAAATAACTTCTTAGTAGAGTTTTTTGGGGGGAAGAGTGTTGGGTTTTGATTTAGTTTTAGTGTTTTTTCCCTCCTGAATTTGTGATAAGTTACAGTTGTGTTTCCTGAAGTTCCTGGTAAATGGAGCAAGGGAAAGAGTCTGGCTTTCAATTGCCTTCTGGGATTAACCAATAGCCAGAATGAAGGTGGAGGATTAAGTTACTGTTCGGTATAAATCAAGGTGAAAAAAGTAGCCTTTCAAGTGCCTGGGTGTGGTGCGGATTACAGTTAAGCTAATCAAATTGTTTTTTTCCTGGTAAAGTCAATATAAGTATAGTCTGTTTCTCCTGTGACTGCACAAACACTCATTTTGTTTTGACTGGAGTAGAAACTGAGATATTGAACTGATAAAAGACACATATATGCATCTCTCTGAAAAGAAATGTTTGTGCCCTTATTATCATCTGTTTGAAAATAAATGTTGTTTGGATTTTTAAGGCCAAATATAAGACCTGAGAATTTCAGGGTAGTAACTAAGCCTCACTTATTCAGAAAAAGAAAAAAGAAATTTAAAAAATAGGAAAGTATAAAGGATATATATTTTCTGACAGGAGGAAAACTTACTTGTTTGGTAGTAGTTCTGAAAGTATAAGGATATCAATTAGTCAAAATAACACATAAATTCCATTAGTTGCTCCATAACATTGGCTGTAACCTGTGATCAGCTGTGACCTGCTGTGTAAATGTCAGTGCAAGGCTGGGAAAAAGAATAGAGGAGACAGCAGAATACCAGTAGTGTTACAGCCAAAAAGATATAGTAATACTTCTTGGCAATTATGTATACACGGAGGAAAAGTTGTAATTAGATTCTGTAATCTACCAGCTAAGTTTGTCATTTCTGAGATGCTGTAAGATGATTACAGTTGTACTTCTAATGAAGAAGCACAAGTGCTACATGGAGATGGGTGTTTATTTAAGTTGTATTTGATCCATGAAGAAAAAACTTTGTAGAGAAGGCCTATCAAATCCAGACAAACATATTCCTAGGTATGAGCAACTCCCATTTCTCCCAGTAAACCAAGTTATTCACTGGAGACTTTATAAATGCAGAGTTCTGATATATTTATGTTCTTTGATAGTAAAACCTACCTTCTCAGATAGGTTAGTGATGTTTTTTCAAGCTTGATCTTGTGTAATGCTAACTTTAACCATTTTCTTATTACTTCCTGTTAACAATTCTGCAAAACTTGTTACTTTCTTATTTTCCAGTCAGTTAACGTGCACAGACAATGATCACTTTACACTTTGATCTTCTTTCTCTTCATTGAGAATCAAAACTTCACTTGTAGAAGCTTATTTTCCTGCTCAGAGTATTTTGTATCCTTAATTTGAGTGCCCTAGTATTTCCACATCAGTTTCTTAATAAGAATCCAAAAAATTCACTTGCTATACTATTACTGGTCTTACTAGAAACAAGATTGCTAACTGGTTTTCTCTCAACAGTTTTGTGTTTGTTTTTTTTTTCCTCCAAGAATGGATTATTTTTGTTCAGTAGTAATTCACAGAGATCACACCATTTGCAGTAGCCCTTAAGTTACTTGCTCTTTCCCCCAGCACAGTCACCTGTGATATCACATCTCTAGTGATGAGATGAATTCTGCATTACTTTATGAGTTATCCTATTTTGGAAGTATTTTGTACTGCTTTTTTTTCCATTGAAACTCAGGATTCAATAATTCTGAACCCATTTCTGGACCCTTACTCTACACTGATATTTAGTGTGTTTGTTATCTATTTGAAATGATTAAACACACTGCTTATTCATTAATTTTCTTGACTATGGGCAGACCTTATGGCCAGAATTATTTGTCTTGTGAAAATGAGTTAAAGAGGTTTTTATTATTTTGCCAGTTCACATAATTCAATGGCTGGAGGGGTGGAGGATTCAATTATTGCTCCTGCATTTAATAGGATGGTTTCTGCATATGAGATACCAGCAGGCTGAGAAAGATGTCTGCAGTTCTGGTTTCTTCAGTACCAGAAGCCATCTGATGAATAGGAGAGAGTTTAGAGAAGATCAATAGAGGTGATAAAAAAGCTGATACAACATGATTTATGATGACAAATGACTATGACTATGTTCAAATAGCTCTGTCAACCAGTATCCAACGATTCTTTATTATGCAACTTGCATACGTGCACAGTGCTTTAATGTAAATTGGACTGGATACAGCTGTAATGTGAATGGGTTGATTTATTCAGCTTCTCCCATCATAATATCAAGATGATGAATACCCACTTGGATAAGTCTAGCCAGTGGGCTGGTCACCGTCTGTGCCACTTTGGCACAGGAACAGGAAATTTAGGATATCTGAAGGTAATAAATATAAAGAAAGGAAGACATGTTTTCCAAAATTTAAGGGAAAAAAGGGACCAGAAATTCTTAATCACAGAATCATAGGATCACAGAATAACCAGGTTGGAAGAGACCCATCGGATCATCGAGTCCAACCATTCCTATCAAACACTAAACCGTGTCCCCCAGCACCTCATCCACCCGTCCCTTAAACACCTCCAGGGAAGGTGACTCGACCACCTCCCTTGGCAGCCTGTTCCAGTGCCCAATGACCCTTTCTGTGAAAAATATTTTCCTAATATCTAGCCTAAACCTCCTCGGATAAAATTAGAATTAAAATGTGTATAATTAGAGATGTGTGAGATCTTCAGGCCTTAACTTCCTTTGGTCAATAACAGCAGTATATATCCTTAACAATTTGCTAAAAATCAAGATGGATACATGGTGGAATACTCTTTGAATATAACAGGCTTCTGAATGTTGTTTTAGTTTTGTTGGTTTACACTAGTTTAAGATAGAATAACACATTATAAAGAGTGAGCACTGTGATCAAATATACCTAAACTGGAAAAGCACTTAGGGTCTTCACTTACAGGTTCTCTTGCAGAGGAGAAGGATTACTGCCATCCTCAAAATTATAAAATGCACTAAAAATAATGAGGACTTGTGGCTGATATAGCATTACCAACTTGTATAAACAGAATCTTTCCTTATGTTCAGACTCCTTCAGAAAGATCTAAGGCTGAACTTGATGTTATTGATGTTTCTTCACACAGAGTTAAAATCCATCTTTCAGAGTATTAGGGTCTTGTATAACTGGAAACACATTGGGGTGGTACCTTGACAGTAATGGCCACCTAATGCATTTGTTGGATAGTGGTGCATCTGGAAAGTAAGTAGATCTGTAAGCTTAACACTTGAAAAAAACTCCATTCTGTTCTGTTGACTGAAATGGGATTTACTGATCCAGGACCTCCATTTGAACCTCTCGTATGTGAATGATGATTTGAAGTAATTAGGATACATTAAAGGTGATATAAATGAATCTGATTTTCATAGTGAGATTTAATGAAA
This sequence comes from Clamator glandarius, assembly GCA_033459285.1. Taxonomy (NCBI): domain Eukaryota; kingdom Metazoa; phylum Chordata; class Aves; order Cuculiformes; family Cuculidae; genus Clamator; species Clamator glandarius. The sequence goes on along the minus strand of JAUNZM010000551.1, from coordinate 384,320 downwards.
GAAGCCTTCACCTACATAGTGAAGATTTCGCTAGGATGTACACTGCTCAACTTCATCCGTTCATACTGCTTGCTATCAACAGGTAGGAAGCCTTCTGGGCTGTTCCTCAACAACAGGAATTGAATTATCAATGACTCTCCTGGTTTCAACTACACACAAATCTGCCATTTGAAATGTCCATACTGAAGTCTCAAATAAGGGAACAAACACTGTTTCATGACAATGACTGGGCACTGTCAGTATCTTTGCTGTAAACAATCTGTTGAGGCAGCCACAGGAACTGTTTCCCTTCCAAGCCATCCCTGCTGCTGAGCTAAGCCATCTGGAGCATTTTTGGCATGTGTTATATGCTAGAATTTGGATGAGATTAAATCCATTAGGGACACTCTTGGAAGCACAATTAGGAAAGAACTTTTTTTTTACCTTCTGTTGTTGCTTTCATATCTCTTCCTTCCATACTTTCCATTTTATCTCCTTCTATTCCTCTAGTAATCCTTTTCCACTTTTAATTTATTTTCATTTACTTTAATCAGTCTCCCTTTATGCTTGCAAGACTTCATAATGTTTTTGTTTCCTAGAACCTAGAAGACTCATCCTGCTCATACACCTCAACCAACAGGTACCAAACAGGGTCCCAGTTTCAGAGGTCTTGCTGTCTTGGAAAGACACTTTGCTGCAAGCTATGTTGATTTGCTAATGCACTTCGTACCAACTAGCCATTGCCTGATGGAGACACTAGCTAAAATCACTTTTTTTCGGGTTGTGTGGAGAATATCCGGAAGAGTCGTAGAGTGGTTTGAATTACAAGGGACCTTCAAGATCATCTAATTCCAGACCTCCTGCAACGGACAGGGACACTTTCCACTAGAACAGGTTGCTCAAGGCTGCAGGGCTCAGCACTTGGCCTTGTTAAACCTCATCCCATTGTTCTCAGCCCACTGATCCAGCCTGTTCAGATCCCTTTGTAGATCCTCCTTATCCTCAAGCAGATCAACACTTTCTCCCAGCTTAATGTCATCCGTAAACTTACGAAGTGTACATTCAATCCCATCATCCAGGCCACTGATCAAGATATTGAACAGAAATGGACCCAGCACCGGGGCCTAGGGAACACCACTTGTGACCGGCTGCCACCTAGATTTAACTCCATTGACCACAACTCTTCAGGCCCAGCCACCCAGCTAGTCTTTTACCCAGTACAGGGTGTGCCTGTCCAGGCCAGTGACAGTTTCTCAAGCAGAATAATCTGAGAAACAGCATCAAAGTCTTTACTAAGATAGAAAATGTCCAAAGACATCCTAACCACAGCCTTTCCCTCACCTGTTATGCTGATGACCTTGTCATAGAAGGTGATCAGGTTGGGTTGGCAGGATATGCCTTTCTAAACTCGTGCTGAGTGGGCTTTGCTTCACATGTGCTGTGTGATAGCACTCAAGATGAACTGTTCTGTCACTCTCCCTGGCACTGAGATCAGACTGAGAAGCCTGTAGTTTCCTTGATCCTCCCTCTGACCCTTCTTGTGAATGAGCATAACATCTGTCCGCTTCCAGTCAGGTGGAACCTCTTTAGTCAGCCAGCACTGCTGGCAGATGACAGAAAGGGGTTTGATGAGCAACTCCAGCAGCTCCCGTAATAACCTCAAGTGGATCCCATCCATCCCCATACACTTGTGAATGTCTCATTGGCTAACTATTTCCTCTTGGATCATGGAATTTTTATTCTGTTCTTCCTCTCTGTCTACTGTTTCATGAGGATAAGTACTCAGGGAACATCTTATCTTACTATTAAAGAGTGAAGCAAAGAAGACATTATGTACTTCACCCTTGTCCTTATCCTTTGTTACTATGTCCAGTAAAGTATGGAGATTGTTCTTGGTTTTCCTTTTGGTGTTAATGTAATTGTAGAAAGATTTTCTATAATCTTTCACAGAATTGGCCAATCTTAGTTTTAGTTGGGCTTTACCCTTTCTGATTTTCTCTCTATATTATCTCACTTATCCCTACAGTACTCCTGAGATGCCTGTTCTTTCTTCTGAAGCTCACATACTGTTCCCTTTTTTATTGAGATCCACACAGATCTCTCTGCTCACCCAAGACAGTTTTCTTCTTCACCAGCTCATTTTTGGGCACACAAGGATGGCCTGCTCTTGCACAGGCACAGCTTTCATAAACTTTTGAAAGGAAAAAGTTGTAATCAGATGGGAGACTGATGTTTGTAGTTCTTCTTTAGCTTATACAGGCTACAGCTATGAGAAGAGTTGTTTAATTTCACCCTTGCAATGTCACTGAAGAGATACGCAGTTTTGTAATTCCCTAATTCTTGTCCATTTTCACATGTACAAAATAAAGGAACTTTAGCTGAAATTCATATCCTCTGTTAGATCCTGTGATTCCTTTAGTGCCTCTTTTTGCGTGCTACCTGCAGGACAGCTTGTTGTGTTCTACGGAACTGCCTAATAGGATTTGCAGTGTCTACAGAAATGTCACTTATGTAGCTAGCAAAATATATACAGTTTTATTTTTCAAATTTTTCTTCAGAAAGTTCAAAACCAAAACCAAGTATTGTCAAATTCATTATTGTTTCAAATCAGCAGAACTCTAGCTTCTTGAATCATACAGAATGCCTAGCAGGCTGCAAAGTTTTCCTTTCTGTAATATTGTCTGGAGTTTCCTTAGATAGAAATGATGTTCCTTCTTCAATTTGAATGAAAAGTATTCTTTAAACATTTTCTACAGTATGAATAATCATACTTGGGTTGCCTGCTAACAGTCATCTATTTAGTCATCACACACAGTATACCAGAGGTCTGCTTCCTGTAATATCTGAAACTGCACAGAGCCAAAGAATGTATTCCCAGGCTTTATAGGGTCCTTATGTTTGCAGATATGCTCTAGAGACACTTTATTTCCCTACTGGGAATAAGAGGTAAGAAAGAGCAGTCTACTACAGTTATGAAGTAGCCCTTCATAAGCTCCAGAAACAGAGTTTCCTATGCTTTTCTCTTACTTACAGTGAGTTCAATGGATTTTCCAGTGTTAATAATTGCAGTGAATTTTCATCATAGTCTCAGTGCGTACCCTGTTTACCTATCTGTTTTTATGAAAGTGAAAGTCAAATGCTTCACTTTTAATTTTTTTTTTCTCCTTGAATATCATCCAAGATATTTAAAAGTTTTTAAGTGTCTGACATAACAGTAAGTATTAAATCACATAAGATTCCACGTTTTATGCAGATAACATGATGGAAATGACAATTGACTATGATATTTGAGGGTGGTGGTTGTGAAAAAAAGAAAAACAGAAAATACAAATGAAATGAGCCAATCATCGAGGGGGGAAATGTAACAGAGATTAACTAAAAATAGTGAACAAGAAATTATAGAAAAACAGAAACATAGGAAAAAGACTGAGAAAACAGAGAACTAGACAACGATGAGTAAATGCAGTGGTAAGGGAACAAAGGACTAAAAGGAAAGGGCAGTAGTTCATTCTTCAAAGAGCACTACTCGCAGATGCTGTCTTTTCATTGTACTTATTCTACCAGATACTTCTGGCCCATGGTTACACCCCAAAATCTCCTGCAGGTACTGGAGGCTGAAACAAGTATGCAGAGTTCACATTAGTGCATCTTTGCCCTGTGCCTGTGACTTATCCCATATTTCTCACCCACTAGCTTTCTAGAATAGGAAGCTGGAGAAGCAGCACCACAAATCTCCTAGGTACGGCCTATTTTTTCCCAAGTCTTCAGGTCCTGTAGAAGCTTACCTTAGCCATGATCAAGGATATGTAAATCTAACATTGATATAAAATTATGGGGCATGAGGCAAAGCAATGCTTTTCCTGTTTCCTGTTCTTAGAATTGTTCAGAACTTGGAGGAGTTTGTGGACCCCATCTTCAGCAACACGTACAATCTAGTGAAATCAGTCGGAGACTTAGAATTTGTCAGACTCTTCTCTGGTTTTGGAAGAATTAGATCTATCCACACACCAAAATCTCAAACAAAATAATGAATCATAGAACTACTAGATATATATTTCACTCAACACCAGAAAATACAATTAAGTTTTGTTTTCCCCACTCTGGGAAAAATGTCAAGATGCAAACCAAAAATATATGTATTTATAAATGTTTTCTCTCATTCTTTGTGACACAGCTGTTATCTTCACTTTCATTCCTTAGCTTTTGTTGCTTGTCACACTTTCCTGTAAACAAATAGCTACCTCTCCATCATCAAAAGTGGACAAATGGCAGTAGGAGGAAAAATCAGAAAACAAAATGCCAATGACTATAAACAGCTTTAAATACACATATCATCAGAACATACTCATGTAAGATTTATTTAAGTGTAAAGTAATTCAAATTTTCACTCTTTAAACAAAATAGTTGTTAGTGCCAATGTGTTATTAAAAGAATCGTGCATAACTGCAAAACCCAATGAGATAACCACTTATACTGATTGACAGTGACAGTGATTGAAAGCTTTTATCACTCACTGTCATGAATTGATCCATAAACTATGGATCAAACTAGTTTGCAAAACAGCATCATACGTTTCTAAAGCGTCATTGTATATGCTGGATGAATATTAGTATATTAAAGTTCAAGTATTCGTTAAACCAGTTAACTGTTCCCTTCCTGATACTGAGTATCTCAAATAAAGCAGTTAGAAATTATCAGCAGTGAATATTTTACAGGGTGTTAACACACGGGAATGTCTTTGCACCACTGATGTTAATTTAGTCACAACAAATGGCAGGATGTGGATTGAGAACAGATTATAAAGGCTGTAGTAGACTTGACTGCTCAGGAAATGACCTAGGTAGACAGAATTCCAGCTTGCACTGTGGTGAAAGTTCCTGAGGGAATCAAAGGTTTCCCTGGCTCACAGTTCAAGTTCGATGCAACAGACAAATTCCATGAATAATTTTTTTCAGGTTTAGTTTATAAAAGGTTGCTAAAAAATCATTAAGAGGTTGGTGACAGAATTACTTGATTTTAAGTACTCATTCCTCCCTCCCACTTTTCTTTCTTTTTTTCTTGCAGGCTCTCTCTTCAAGCATATGTTAGAATTTATGAGGGATGTGGGAAATGTAAAATACCACCTGTTCGTGTTAGTACAGTGTGTGAAGCTCATGAGATCTTTCAAAATTCTTTTTCTCTTTCTCATAAACTTACTTTAAATGTACTTCCTGCTAATAAAATATTTTACCAGGAATATGGCAGTGTTGAAAAGCTTAGAGTGATAATCTATTGTGAAATAGCTTTTCTCTTCCCATTTTAATATTTTTATGTATCTATATCTTTATTTCTATATTTATACTAATTTCAGAAATGAAACCTATGGTGAGTTTCCCATAATGGAGCAGTATTAAAAACTCACTTATATTCAGAACCATCTATCTCTAAACTGATAAACAAATACATATTTGTTTACATTTTCACTGGAAAATAAAGATAGTATGGGCCTTATTTGTTCTGTCAGTGTCTTCTGTGTCATGTCTGTTCAGCTCAGAGATTACTTTCAGTATTGTGCCATTTAAAAGAACAGAAGAGAGAGTGGAAATGCAATTTGTGTTCTGCATTGCCTCATGTATCACAAAGAAAACTGGTAGCTTAACACAGGCTCTTTACCTGACCTCAGCAGCAGAGCAGAAAAATAGAGCTTTTTTTTTTTTCTTATACTGAAAGTTTCATACAAATTAATACATCTTAATGGATAAGCCACTCATACTGGAGTAGGCTGGGAGGAGAGGGAAACAGCTGAAGAAAGAAATCTGCATTTGTTCCTGACTGTTTCTTTGAAATTACCACACAATGCCTTGACCCCTGTTTTCTGTCCTACCCATTCAAATATCTGTAGAAAAATGTTTAAAGCAGTGCATGTTTAAATGGAATAGAGTAGAGAGAGGGGAAGATGTAGGAATTACTCCAGCAAACATTATTACAGAATTTATAGAAGAATTCAAAGGACAAAGAACCACAAGTGTGTTTCAAATTTGATGCATTATGGAAGAAATAAAAAAAAGTAAAGAAGATTTAATTTTCTTTGTAGCTTTTGTCTGTGGCATCAAGTTTATATCATACTAACTACATTTTGGTACTGCCATTCTCTTCATTTTGTTGAATTGCTATTGAAGGCCACAAAGCCAGCGGCCGTCATCATTATTTTCCTTACCTTTTCTCCTTGTTTGTGATTTGACTGTGAAAATCTATCTGTTGTTTCTTTGTTTCTTCACTCTTATTAGAAACATCATGGTTGGTATCTAACTACCATTGTGCACCTCGATGGCTGTACACCTTACACTTGTATGCTTTATTTGTAGGCCATTTCTGCAGAGCACACACAGTGGTTTAGAAATATTTGTTGCCCAGCTGTCACATAGTCCTGGGGAACACCAGCACTGAATCCAGCCGAGTCTTACACTTCAGGTGCTAAGGTACTTAATGAGTTCTTGTAGCTTTTTCACACAGGAAGCTTTTTCACACACAGTATACTACTTTTTGGGTTTTTTTTTTTTCAATTGAAATGAGGGAAGTTAAATTTATAGTGTCAGTAAATCAGCACTGGCAAAAAGTGGGTTAGTAAACTTAACATGTGGCACCACTGCAGAAGTACCTCTAGTTCTAAAGAGAATTAAATCACTTTGAACTGTCTTTCCTGGAAGGAACCTGTTGAAGCCTACACTGCAGTTCAGCACTGGCCAGTATTGTAGTTACTCGCCACTCCAGGTTATTGATTCTCAGTCTCAGGTTTCCCCACCCAGCACAGTATTTGGAAGTTAATCTGGGAAGCCAAACTGCTTTGGAAATATTAGACTACTTAATTCAGCTGTTCTGTTAAACTTGGTAACTCTGAATCAACATCAGTCATGCACAGAAATCAGTGATGTGCTGCTGAGACAGTGGAATGGGTCAGCAGCCATCTCCCTGGCAATTTTGGTGCCACGTAGCATAGACATTAGTGCAGGACACCTATTCCATCTTCACAGGGCAACTCGTCATCGCTGCAAGACTGCCTGCGGTGCTCAGATGTCCAAGTGGTATTTTTCAAAGCCTCATGACGATTTCTGGCAAATCTTTAGGTCTGCTCTGTCGTAAAGAATGGCCAGTTCTGAATAGTAATTCCCAAAGATTGCTGACAAGTGCATCAAAATCCCAGTACGTAAAACTGAAGCACCTAGACTGACTGAAGCAACAGTTACTGAAGTTAAGGTTTTCATAGAATCATAGAATCCCTAGGTTGGAAAAGGCCTTTGAGATCATCAGCTCCAACTGTACCTGTCCACTACTAAATCATGTCCTCCAACACCTTATCCATCTGTCTTCTAAACACCTCCAGAGATGGTGAATCAACCACCTCCATGGGAAGCCTATGCCAGTGCTTGAGAACCCTTTTGATGAAGAAATATTTTCCCCATGTCCAATCTAAAGTTTCCCTGGTGTAGCTTAAGGCTATTCCCTCTTGTCCTATTAGCTATCACTTGGGAGAAAAGACCAACACCCACCTCCCTACAACCTTGTTTTATGTAGTTGTAAAGAGAAATAAGGTCTCCCCCAGCCTCCTCTTTACCAAGCCAAACAACCCCAGTTCTCTCATCTGTCCCTTTTTCCTTCACTTAAGTTAATTTTGTAGACATAAATGTAATTAGAATATAAAAATAAAAGTTAAAAATATTTTCTTCTAACTTAATGTAGTGGTTAGGACTGCAGATTGAGATTGTCTGTTTCTGTGTTTTTCTCCTGTTGCTGTCTTGGTTTATATAAATTTTTACATGACTATTTATTAGTTTTGGGGAATTGAAAAGACACCAAATGTTTGAGTGAACTAGTAGTCCCTAGGCAGCCATAAATCTGCCAAAAGTTTTTAATTTTCAGTTTTTAAATACATGTATCTGTATGATTAATTATCTCATTATTTACTTATAAAAAAAAAAGAAAGAAATTTAAGCTACATGACGTGTTGCAATCAAATCACTGGTATTGTTATTGTGGCAACTAATGCATATACCCGTGGAATTCAAAAACATATTGCAAGCATAATACAGGAGTAGATGTAAATGTCTTTCTGGCCTAAGCTTCCTAATCCCTTGCCACTGGAACATGGCTCCACATTGACATTGGTTAACTAATAGCATGAATTTGTGTTGCAGCACAAAATCTTAGCCTTTTATCTGTTTTCCATGTTTTATATTGTTTTGTGGTCTAGTGTACATCTCATCTCTCTGCTTCTGTTTCCCATCTGTAAAATGTGACAAGAGATATCTATCTGCCTTTATATGTAACAAGCTTTCTGACCTTCAAATGCAGAACATTTCTTTAAAGCTATCAAATGATACATTTCAGTGGATATTTAAGCCACAAGGGATCATCATGTACAGGATAGTTTTGTGAACTGCACCAGGTGGCAAGTTCTGTGAACTTTATTCAGCAACCTCTTCAGAGTCATCTTAATAAGCACATTAAAATAAATGTGTTGAACACGAAGATTCAGTAAACATGTTACAACTGTGTGTAAATATTCAAGGAAACGGAGTGTATAGTACCTTTTGATAAACTAATAAGTCTGTGAAATTAGTGTATATCTCTCTGAACACAAAAGAAATTGTGAATGCCTACTTGATACAACTACTGAATTGTTGAGCAGATGGGGAGGCACAACTAGTTTCTTCTTGGCCATGTTTTGGACAGGGGTCAGTATCTCAGTATTATTCCTCTTCTCTGAGAATTCTTTGCAAAATGAAACTCAAATAGTCAAATACAATTTTATTTTAAAACTATTCAGGATTCAGGCACCTCTGGGATTTGCCAGAAAAAAACACTGTGGGGAGATAGTTAGGCACTAGTGCTGAAATTCATTTCATCTAATTTCAGCTTCTGAAAATGTTGTCTAAGTCTAAATATGTAGGTGCTCTCTATACACTTGTTCTATCTTAGATACATAATGATTTCCACTGTTTGAGAGAAGCCTGGCTGACTAGGCAAATACAATGACTAGTTGTCGAAGAATAGGTGGGAATAGCCAGATTTCAAGTGTTGTTAGGGGAGGTTGTCATTGATAGGGATAGTACTAGAGAATAATAAATTGTGATATTCAGTACCAGTTCCTGTTATTGCAGAATTTATCAATGTTTCCTCTTTTTTTTTTTTTATAAGATATGTATGCTAGATTCACTTAAAATTGTTTTGAAGATATTTTTCCCGTATTAAAAACATCTATGATTTCAGTGATGCTAATGCTCCCCTTCAAACTGAGAATACACATTCTGGTGGTCAGTATGGTGTATGTATTTCTCAGAGCTTAAGCCAATATGTGAGAATTTTCAGTCCCTAGTCTAAAGAATTTATTTTTTTAACTCCTTGAAAATGATGAATTTAACTTTGGAGTTCCCTCTTCTAATACAATAGTCTTGACCATGCCAAGAGGTGAAACTTCCAGTCATGTTTCATTTTTATTACAGTGAGTTAGAGTTATGAATTTTTTAATTTCAGTGAGGTAAACAGTAAGCAATTACTGTGCTCCTGAAATCTTCTTTTAATCCATTTTCCAGCTGAAACAATTTAGTTTCTACTCATGAAAAAAAACAAACCAGTGAATCAGTTATTACTCAGCAATTGTTAATTTTTTTTCTGCAGTAAGTACCTTGAATTTTAGTGACTTATTTACAAAACGCAAGTTACTGAAAATTCCTCTAAGGATCTTGTAAGGGAGAAACATCATCTTCTTACAAGGAAGATTGCTTCTCTGTAAGGAACAGTTTTAATCATACTATATCTAAGATTTCCAGAAATGCAGGACTAAAGTTAGCTGACAGGATGAAAGACTTTGTTCTGCTTGCATTCAGGCAAAGAATTCTTACCAGATAGGTACTTGATATCCATAGTTTTCACTGAAGCAATCTAAATCAAAAGTTTCAGAATGGTATCACCATACTTAGAGTGTATGGTGAAAGATGAGTCAGTGCTACATGGAGCAGATATGTCTTTTGACTTTGATATCATTTTGTCTGCTGTGATTCTCACTTTTGCTGGCAGTTGTTCTTGATTGATCTCTTGTTCTGTGCCACTTGATACATCATGGTCAGTGATCCAAGGGCATGAAAAATTCATTCCAAGACAACAAATACTTGATAGTTTATGATATTTCTTTCCCTTTGGATTCAAGCCAATTAATTCCTCTAGACAGCAGAAAAATTATAGAGTAAGGAAATTCTGTCATTTCTGCGGAGACACTGAGTAGAATCATAGAACTGTTAAGGCTGAAAAGACCTCTAACATCTTCAAGTCCAACTATCAGCCCAACCTCACCCTGCCTACTAAATAATGTGAAAAGCCACATCTACATGTCTTTTAAACACCTCCAGGGAAGGAGACTATACTGTTTCCCTGGCCAGACGATTACAATGCTACATGACTCTTTCAGCAAAAAGTTTTTTCCTAATATCCAGTCTAAATGTCCCTTGGTACAACTTGAGGCCATTTGCTCTTTTTCTATCGTTTGTCACTTGGGAGAAGAGACAAACATCCACCTTGCTGAAAAGTCCATTCAGGTAGTTGTATAGAGCAAAAAAAAATCTCATTTCACCCTCTTCTTCTCCAAGCTAAACAACCCGAGTTCCCTTATCCACTCTTCATAAAACTTCATAAAACAGATCCTTCACTATTTTTTCTGCCCTCCCCTGGAGACACTCTAACCCCTCAATGTCTAGCTTGTAGTGAGGGGTCCAAAACTGAACAGAAGATTTGAGGTGAGACCTCACCAGTACTGAGTAAAGGGGAGCAATCACTTCCATGATCCTGATGGCCATTCTCTTTCTGATACAAGCCAGGATGCTGCTGGGTATCTTGGCAGCCAGAGCACACTGATAGTTCATGTTCAGCCAGCTGTCCATCAACACTTACAGATCCTTTTCCAACTGAGCTGTTTTTCAGACATTGCTCCCCAAGTCTGCAGTGCTGCAAGGGGCTGTTGTGACCCATACAACTGACCTCAGCCTGTCAATCCAGCCTGTCAATCCAGATCACAGAATCACAGAATCACTAGGTTTGAAAATACGTCCAGGATCATAAAGTTCAACCATATCCATGTAGATCCATCTATAGTTCCTTCCTACCCTGAAGCAGATAAACACTCCTGCCCAATTTGGTATCATTCGCAAACCTACTGAGGAAGCTCTCAAGAAGTTATTAAATAGAACTGGCCCCAACAATGAGCCCTGGGGAAAAGTGCTTGTGACCTACCACCAATTGGATTTAGCTCTGTTCACCATAAGTTTCTGGGCTCAGCCACCCAGACATTTTTTACCTAGTGAAGAGTACACCTGGCCACGCCATGAGATGCCACCTTCTCAAATGCTGTGGGAGTTTTACTGAAGACCGCCATCCACAGCCCTTCCCTCAACCACTACTCAGGTCACCTCGTCACAGAAAGAGATCAGATTGTTCAAGTAAGACTTGTCCTTTATCAGTCCATGGTGACTGAGCCTCTTCACCTGATTGAACTTCATGTGCCTAGTTAGCTCACTCAACATGAATAGTTCCATAATCTTCCCTGGTACTGGGGTCAGGCTGACAGGTCTGTAGTTCCCCATATCCTCCTTCCAGGCCTTTTTGTAGATGAGAATCACACTGGCCAGCCTCCAGTCATCCAGGAGCTCCCCTGTTTACTAGGACTGCTAATAAATGATTCAGAGTTGTTTGGGTTCCTCTGTAGTGTAAGGTGGATCTCAGTAGAACTCATAAACTTATGAGTGTCCAAGTGGCGTAGAAAGTCATTGACTGCTTCCTCATGGACTATGAGGGGTTTATCTTGCTCTCCATCCCTGTCTTCCTACTCAGGTGGTTGAATACCCTGGAGATAACTGAGGCAAAGAAGGCATGAAGCACCTCAGCTTTTTCCTCATCCTTGTGACAATGTTCAACTCAGCATCCAATAAAACTGGGTATTTTCCTTGGTGCTCTTTTTGTTGTTTTCCCTGGCAATTTGTCAGGTGGCATATGGAGAAGCCCACTTCTGCACCTTTAATACTTCCTTTTTGAAGAAAGTCCTGCTTTCTGGACCTCTCTGCCCTTCAGGACCACCTCCAGGCAAGTCTCTCAAACAGCGTCCTGAACTGGCCAAAAAAAGCCTGCCTCTTTTTAAACTGCTTCCATGATGCTTGTCCCTGCTCAGAAGTGCCCTTTGTCAGGAGATCACCTTTTACCTCTGCGTATGTGCTGGGTTCCACTATCTCCTTGTGATTTTGTCACCATGTTTTTACCACGATAGTTTTGCCTCTTTGAGAAGAGTCTCCCAGGGCAGTCCTCTGCTGTAAAGCCTTTTGTCTCTGTACAATTTTGTGTCTCCTTTCTCTCACACAAGAATAAAGATAATGTGTTACAAAGCTGAAATATCTAAATAAAGAAAAAACCTAATTTCCCTAAAGAAGTGGGTTTTGCAAAAGAAATTTCTTTCTGCCTTAGTGATAAGTACCACTTAATGCTATGTGCTAAATTCCAGGAAGATGTAGAGACTTATATCAAAACCAATTTTCTTTGTAAGCAATTCCATTTTAAAATACCTATAATACTGAGGAAAGTTGTGTTTAATATCTTCATCAATGACATAGTGGGGTTGAGTCCACTGTCAGTGGATTTGAAGCCATCGCCAAGCTGAATGGAGTGGCTGACATACCTGAAGAGTGGGATACCATTCAAAGGGACCTGGACAATGGTAAAAGAAGAGGCCAATGAAAACCTTGTGAGGCTCAGCAAAGTTAAGCTCAAGGTCCTTCACCTGGGTCAGGATAAACCCTAGTATCAATACAGGCTGAGGAATGGAGGGATTGACAACAGCCCCACTGCAAAGGATTTGGTGGTAATGGAGGATGAAAAGCTGGATATGAGCAAATTATTACAGCCCAGAAGTCCAACTTTATCCTGGGCTTCATAAAAAGCATCTAAAATTAATATTCTCTCTGGTGAGACTGCATATGGAATATTGCATTCAGCTCTGGAGCCCTCAGCACAGGAAAGACATGGAGCTGTTAGAGAGGCACCAGAGAATAGCCATAGAAAATGGTCAAAAGGATGGAACATTTCTGTAAAGAAATGCCATGAGAGTTGGGTTTGTTCAGCCAGGAGAAGAGAATGTTCCATGGAGACTTTATAGCATCTTTCCAGTACCTAAAGGGCACCTAGATGAAAGCCAGAGAAGGACTCTCTGCAAGGGTATGTAGTGACAGGACAAAGGGTAATGGCTTTAAACTAAAAGATAGAATATTCAGATTGATTATAGGGAAGAATTTTTTTATGGTGAAACACTATCATATGTCGCCCAAAGCGGTGGTAGATGGCCTATCCCTGTTCAAAGTCAGGCTTGACAGGGCTCTGAGTAAGCTGATCCAGTTCAAGATATGCCTGCTTATTACAGGGTGTTTGAACTAGTGTCCCTTCCAACTCAAGCGAGTCGATGATTCGATGGTTCTATACATAATCCAGGCTGTTTTGGTGTCATGGTCATCTATGTTAAAGCTTGATCTTCCACAGGAAAAGTGGGTTAGTAATGTGTATTTCTCCCAAAACTTGTTGAGATTCAGTTTTCTGACCAGTTTTCAACTACAAGAACTAGGGTAGTGTTAGCACTGTAGATACTTCAGAGAATATGAAATGATAACTCTACAATTAACATTATTGTGTCCAATAAATGAATGTAGATCTCAAAAGTCACTGGACAGTCTTATCCTTAAGCAAAAGACTGTTCAATCTTAGAACAGGAGTCCATGATCACACCTAGTAACAGCAAGACTTGATGTCATCTGATGCCTTGTATGTTATCTCCTGTAAGACAAAATGACATCTGAAGCAAAGTGACGGATGAAGTTAGAACTTTGCATAAGAGACAGATGATGCTTAATTTAAACTATGTAGTGCCTGCCTAGAGTAATTGAGTTGAACAAATTACTTTCCTGAAAACAAGTCATAGAGTTATCTAGTGCAATTCGAGTAAACAGCTAGTTCAAATGTGAAAAAGCTGAACACGTGGTGCAGAAGTGAGGTAAAAAAACCCAAATCATGCATCAGCTTCTTCCTATACTCTCATTACTTTGCTTCTTTGTCCATGCTTCTGTCTAATTAAATATATTCAGGTTAAACAGACAAGTCTTGTTACCTTTTTTCTATTGTGTAAAAAGGAGCATTTTCTCTTTACATTTCAAAAGCTCTGTTGCATTACAATGTTTGTGTCACTGTAAAATGGAACAGTGCTTGTATTCTTTCACCTCATACTTCTTGGTTAATACTATCTCTCTAGTGCTTCCTAGGAGTTAATATCATCTCCTCCTTTGTCTTCACACATATGTTTGCACAACTGTTCACATTTTTTATTCACAAATATCAAAGTTTCTATAAGTCTTATAAGAGTAAGTTGATGGAAAATAATTGAATTTTCAATATTCATTGCATGTGTTCTGTGAGGAAGAAGCAGTGCTCTAAATGTGGCAGCTCTGTGGCTGGCATGAATTTGTGTAGTTCCATTAGTGACACTACAGATCAATTACAGTTCCCCCTGATCAATGCTCATGTTAGCAAAAACAAATTCTGTTGAATTCTCACAGAATTTCACAGACTTGTGCAAAAAGCCATCTTTAGTCAAATATAAACAGATACTTCATCAGGTGACTATACTTTCAAAAGCAGAAAGTTCTGATGACATGTCTGTCACTTTAGATCATGTGGTGGCTTCCAAAAAAAAGGAAAATCTTTAGCCATGCCAGTCCTACACAAGACAGATTCATCTTCTGATACAATGACCTATATTCGAAGGTCTGCCTCTATTCGAAGATACTGTTTCAGTATTTGAATTCACAAAGATAGACCAGTACTGTTAATGAATTTCTTGAGTGTATTTGATGCACTCCAGGATGTGGTCTACCCTCTTGAATAACAGGACAAACTGTTGACACATATCAAGCCTGCTATCAACCCTCCCACACAGATTCCTTTCTGCAAGGATGCTTCCAAGCCACTTCTCTCCCATTTTACAGCTCTGTTCAGCATTAGTCTGTCCCAGGTACAGAATCTGGCATTTTTTCTTGTCTAATTTCATGCCACTAATGATTGCCCATTGCTCCAGTCTTCATAGATCCCTCTTCAAGGCCTCTAATTCCTTGAGTCGTTCAAGAGGAATCTTCACTTTGTGTCAAGAATTCAGTTCCTATTCCTCCACTAGACTCCATTTCAAAAATTAATAATATAATTTAAACACATATAAGCAGCTCTTTGCTGGATATCTTGCTCTACACAAGCTGTTGAGCAAATCGTGTTTCCCTGGCTTGTTTTCTATCTCTACATAAATCATATCAGATCCTGACATTCAGTACATAGCCAGAGTTCAGGAAGAAATGTAGAAAACTGAAGCCCTGTAAAATGAGAGTAGAACTGAGGAAAGTATCAGCATTTCTTCTTGACCTTGCCATCAGATAAATCAACTCAGCAAAAAAACATCCTGAATAAGATCAGATGAGAGCTGTTACTGCAACTCCCACAGAAATAAACAGAATGACTACATGGGTTTTGAGAAGGCTCCAGAGAAGAGAAATTCAAACCACACAGCCTTTGCTAGCCTCCAGTCTTATGCTCACTTCAAATCCTGTTTAATGGTACATTGATACAGCTACAAAATATGTGAAGAACATTAGGATCAAGAAGGTCCCTTTATGAGACAGTGATTACTACTGTCAAGTCTCTTGAAATATAAAAAAATGAACTAAAGCCCAATCTCTGATAAATATTGTACATTTCTAAACTGAGGTGCAGTTTCTTCGAAAACAGTGCTTTACAAAAATCAATTCAGTAATTGCAAAATGCATAAAAATACACTGTGCATCTGTCTTATCCACTTGAGAATATAAAAGACAGTCAAAAAAAAACCCCAAAAAATCTCTGAGAGCAATTCTTTCAAGGTAATAACCTAAGAATCAATAATAAGATATTTTACATTAAAAAAAAACTGAAAACTGACTTTACTCTTCAGAATACTCTGTGAGTGTTTGGATCAGCCTGACAGTGTGAGAGAATCTATTGGGTTGAATATTCTTTCTGTTACATAATTTTTTGGTTAATATGTTGATCTTCGAATGCCACATGAAGATAGCTAAAAATTTATGTCAATTTCCGTCAGCTGTAAACAAAGCTGTAAAGCTCAGCATCTCTGGTTGCAACTGCATCACAAGTTTTACTAATCTCTTTGTATGTATAAATACTTTTAATCTTTCCTTCTTTCTCAAGAGTTTTTCCCATGCAGTTATACAGCAGAAATATTCTAGGATTTTATGACTGATTTCTGTACAGTGACATCAGATAGGAAATAAGCTTATGTGAAGTTCAGTGACCTTCAGAGGACTAGTTGCTCATTTCTTTCTTCATGAGTTTTAAAAAATATTTAAGAATCTGAACTTAGTATAAGTGCTTGGAAATAAAAGGAGTAAACTTTGTGCAGTTTGACAATACAATGCTGAAAGATGACAGTTCAGCCCCTGAGAACTCCTGTTGAATGAGGTTTCAGATTCAAAAGTATTTCCCTATTTAGGAAAGGACTGATCTCTGTTTAGGCACCACTTAAGCCTGTTAGAAATGGGATTTTGGAAATTCTTGAGCTGGACAGTAGCATTTTCATTCAAAAGGCACTGATTCGGTGGGAAAATCCCTGTAGATTCCAAAAGGCTTTGGATAAAACATTGAGGTGAGATATTATCTTCTATTAGAATGCATATTATATATGAAAATAGCTTTCAGTCATGAAATACCAATGTTTTAAATCAGCTACTACCATTTTAATGTGTTGTTTCTATACTAAAGTGTCCACTACCATTTCTCTGCAGTTTAGAAGAGATGGCCAAACGTTGATCTTAGACTTCTTGAGAAGCTGAATCACTTCCTTTATTTTCTGTGGTACATAATGACAAGAGAAAGGGTAGCAGAAAATTAAGATATCAATGTGAGACTATAGAAAGCTGGATGTAATAACAGATTAAAAACGCAAGAGCTAGTATTTCTTAGGATTCACAGAGCAAAGAATCTCTTGCTTATAATCCTAGGAGATAAGGAGGAGGGAGCAACTTCTGCCATGTGTTCATTAGAAAGATCCTGCTTTTGCTTTTAGGTACAAAAATACACTGCCTAATTGAATTAAGTACCCAAGAGATTTCTGTGCAAGTACTATCTTGGAGGGAAGAGATGACCTATGTGCAATACTTCTAACCAATAGTTATCTTTGTATCTGAATAAAGCCCTGGAAAGCCATCTCTATTCTAAACTTAACAATGAAAACCCAGAAATTACATGAAAAAGTAAAAATTAAATAGGTTTTTAAGGAAGATTTCAATCGATAAATTGAATTAAATTCTAATATTTGCTCTTTTTTAATCTTTCTAAAGACTAGACAGCCTTATGTGTTCATAACACCACTGAAACTGCTACAGAATATTTTGATAAGCTACTACACTGCCCTGAAAGGTTATTAATATTAAATATAATTTTCTACTTTGCCTTTATATTAAGCTTTGTTTAATGGAGAATAGAGACATTTACTGAAGTGCTGGGAAAATATTTTACATCAACACTGTATAAACAGAGCAGATCAGATATGGTATCATCCACTTTAATTCTGATTTTGGATTTCTGCTAATTATTACACAATAATAAAAAGTTAAATCAAAATGAGAAGTAGAAAATATAGAAAGCTGAATAAAAAGCACAGATTATTTCAAAGAAACAAAAGAGAAAATATTACTGAAAGTTTTCTTCTTCTTTTACATGAACATAATCTTCTAATAACTTTCACTAAAGAAAGTGTGTAAGCCTGCTCCTCTCTGTTTGGGACTATTTTTCAGGAGACAGTTTCAAATGACTAGGTTCTGACTTACAAAATGTATGAAGTCACAATGAGAGTACTTAAAGAATTTACTCTGTAATGTACCAAAGTTATCAGGGAATATCAAGACAATTTGAGATGAAGAGACTACAGCTAAATAGATTTCATGCATTTCATGACTGTACCTATTGTTGAATCTTCCACTTAGGAGGTCTGATTCAAGTAATTTGAAGGCAGTTGAAAAATTCCTTTGATATCAAGGGTTTTCTTAACTAAGTGGTTAGAAAAGCTCTGCTGCATTCTTATGAGTGTTCAGAATTGGTAGAATATGATTTCTAAAATCCTTCCTGCACATGTCCTTTGCTGAGGTATTCTTGAGTTTATGAATCACCAAGGGACTTGGATGATAAAAAAATTCATATCTACTTAGTTCTGAGGAGGTCCAAAACCAGGTATGTTTGAGCAGATATGATGAAAGTGAATTTGAACAAAAAAAAATCAGATATTAATAATGGATGCTTCTCCAGGTAGCTGAGATAAGGTTCAGAAAGTTGAAATTTTGGGCACAAGCATTTAAAGTGACATTCAGGCCTAAATTCTCAGAAACTCAAGGTGATGACTCTTACTCAATTAATGCTTTAAGGGTATAAATGCATAAGCCTTCAGGCTCTTTTTAGACATATGCCGAATATGAGTACATAGAATCATAGAATAACCAGGTTGGAAGAGACCCACCGGATCATTGAGTCCAACCATTCCTATCAAACATATATGTACTCAGCTAATACATGTACTGAGGAAGAAACATCAGACTAAAAACAGAAAACACCACAAAAATTAAAATAATAAATTATTCAAAGGTCTTTTGTTCCATGGCTCAATGGATTTAATAGAGCTGATTCCATAGACTTTAATGGATATGGAGCAGATCCTAAATTAAGGAATAGAGAGGGAAGCCAACAGTTAAAATAATAGGGTGGTTGAAAAATTCTCTGTTAAGTTCTGCTCAGCATTTAAACTGAGAAAAAGGCTACTCTGCCTTTAAAGACAACAGTGACAGTTGTCTAAGCATATATGACTGAAAACAAAAAAAAGTACCTACTGTATGGTACTCAACACAATAATTATTTTTATTATTATTATCTCTGTTTTTCAGAGTATTGTACAAAGAAATATTAGACAGATGATTGCATCTCGAATCCTGTGTTCAGTTCTGGGCCCCTCACCACAAGAAGGATGTTGAGGCTCTGGAGCGAGTCCAGAGAAGAGCAACGAAGCTGGTGAAGGGGCTGGAGAACAGGCCTTACGAGGAGCGACTGAGAGAGCTGGGGGTGTTTAACCTGGAGAAGAGGAGGCTGAGGGGAGACCTTATTGCTCTCTACAACTACCTGAAAGGAGGTTATAGAGAGGAGGGAGCTGGGCTCTTCTCCCAAGTGACAGGGGACAGGACGAGGGGCAATGGCCTCAAGCTCAGCCAGGGGAGGTTCAGACTTGACATCAGAAAGAATTTTTTCACAGAAAGGCTGCCCAGGGAGGTAATTGAGTCACTATCTCTGAGGAATTTAAAAGATGGGTGGATGAGGTGCTCAGCGACATGTTTTAGTGGTTCATAGGAATGGTTGGACTCGGTGATCCTGGAGGTCTTTTCCAACCTAGTGATTCTGTGATTTTGACATGAATGCTTTGCCTTTACATTGCAAGGTAAGAGACACGATAGCAAATCACTGATATATCTAATAAGTAATCCTAAAAGAAATGGCATCCAGTTTCTATAAAATAAATGGTCAATGATAGCTATTCCTGTGCTCTTAAGACTAGCTCTTTCTTTTTAAAAATATATCTGCTCTGTGTGAGCCAAGAGGAAAAAAAAAAATCAGTTGATTTCAAACCTCAGTTGGAGAGAAAACCACTTGAACACTCCATAGAGAGGTAGCGGAAGAGAAGGCTTTAATTAAGAAGCAGACCTACAGCTAAACTGAAACTACATTAATTGACAGTGACCAAACCTTGAAAAGAAGAGAAAACAATAATTTACTTTCTTATGACTTACTCATGCTTTTCTTTCTAATCACATATGCAATGGTCACATTTTCTTCTTTTGATTCAGATTATCAGAGATGAAAATGATTCCTGTAAAAATGGACAATTTGTTAATTGCTTTTCCACAACACATTTGGGTTTTTTAACAAAAATAGTGTGACAGAACCTTTAAGCCATCTTTAGATCACATGCACTTTTAAACTAAGATTTTTCATTATCGAAGTGAAAACTTTTTTTTTCTTAGTTTTTCAGGAGATGAGAAGGTGATATTGCACTTTCAACTTGTTATTTTATCTTCTCATTGATAATTTAGCTTGCTGAGAGGAATACATTAGCTTCTAGCACACATAACCAGCACACAGCTCATTAAACTTGCGACTGGTGTCTGGGACCTTGAGCTCTGGCCCAGAGCATAACTGTGGACAGCTGTAGAATCCTGGTGTTTGAAAACAGCTTTACAGGCAGTGTGTCTTGGTGCTGAAGACTTCAAGGAAGTGCTCTTGTATTACAGATCTATTGAAACAGTGCCTACACAGTTTCTATTGTTTTCAAGTGCCTAAATTTTTCATGTGTCTTTTAAATTACCCTTCTCCTTTGAAATGCCCTAACTTTATATAGTGAGGTTAAGATATACAGCAGTGGCTGCCTCTAATGAACATTTAAGTATTGTTTTTAACTAGACTCAGTATGTTTTGTTGCTAGATGATCATTTATGTGTTCCTTTTGGATATACCTCTTAGAGTGAAGATATAAACCACATGAACCAAGTGCTGTTAAGTTATATTTTGGGGAAGAAAGTAAAATGAATATATGAAATGTGCTGGATATCTTCATAGTAGACTTAGGAAGGAGCTAGGAAATCTCTTAAAATTGTCTTTAAACGATCTGTTAACACTCACACACTAAACATTGATTATTTTTTTTTTAATAAAATGTAGTTTACATAAATTGTCTTAGTGGACTCGTTTTTTGAAGATATGTACATGGTTAAAATTTCCTGATACTGAACATGGTCAAAATAGCATTGTTTTCAGTCATTTTGCCTGTCATTCTCATAATCAGCAATTTCTTTTTATTTCAGAAACTGGCCTTTCTTAGGTATCTTATGGTGTTTTCAGCTATCTGTGACAACAGAAGAAATGGGGCACACAACGATCAATGTGATCCAAAAATGAAGCCATTTATTTAGGGTTAATCTCCTGCCTTTATACATTGAGCCAACTCTCGCTCCAAACATGGATTGGACAATTCTGTCCTAGTAACAAGCATTCATTGGTCACAGCCCAACCACCCAACCATGTGGCCAGGGCACATTTCCCACCTTCAACAGCCAAATTCCTCATTTGCATAACACAACAGAGTTGTTATAGCCTTTTATAACCTTGAGGACCCACACTAAGGCTTCCCAGCTCCACCCAGCATGAGTTCCTCAGTGCTGGGGCTGCTCGTTAAATGCTGTAGCTACCCATCAATTCCTTGTTTTTCTTTTTGAGCTACCCAAGCATCATTAAAAGCATCAAAACACTTAAAACTACAATAATGGCAATCAAGATAAACAATCCTTGCTCCAAAAAGCCATTCTCCTGACTTGTGACACAGCTTCAAGAGCTACAACTCCTGGGGCTAATAAACTGGCTGGGTATTCCGCCCCATGCTCTGTCACCACAGATTAGAAAACATCCAGGTGGGAGAGCCTTTTCAGAACCCTTATTCCAAATTCCCTTTTCTGTCAAAAGACCCTCCCAGGTTCTTCTTCCAGCGTGAGGTCCTCTTGCTCCATCATCTTCCATTCTTTCCAAGTCTTGATCCACTTTTGTGGCACCCAGTATCTGTTAAGACACAAGCATAACCTCTTCCTGTAATTTTTATTTCAACAGGTCCTTTTCATTTACCTGAGTCCCAGTCTTTGCATTGTACCTTTATACCTTGCTGGTCTTGGTTATTCAATCCTGACTTCAGCGAATGATGATGGATTACAACAGGAGGGCTAGTCCTGGTTCCGGTTGAATGCAAAAAATTTAACACATAAGTCGCTTTTGCAATCCTCTCTCTGGGAGGTAACATTTCTCCCCCTTTTTTTTTTTTGCAAAAGTGCCTTTAAGGTTGCATGAGAGCAGAGCGTTCAATGATTGCTTGACCTGTTGGGGAATGTGGGATGCCCGTATGATGAAAGATTCCCCATTGAACTCAAAAATGTTTAGATTTGTGAGAAACATAAGCCGGACTGTACCTGTTTTGATTGCCTGAGGTATCCCCAAAGCCATTATCACAGCATACATATGTTTAACCATGTGATTCGCAGATTCCCCAGTCTGTACTCTGGCCCATAAGGCCATAGAAAATGTATCCACAGAAACAAGTACATACTCAATAGCCCAAACTCTGGAATATGGGTCACGTCCATTTGCCATAATTATAAGGCTTGAAGTCCCTGAGGGTTTACTCCAAACCCTAAGCCCATACCCTGTTTTTGGCAGTCCAGACAAGAGTTAATTATACCTAGTGCATCAGACAGAGAAATATTAAATTGACATTTAAGTACCGTAGCACTTCTGTGAAAAAATTTGTGCGAGGCTTTGGCTTGCAAAAAGAGATTTATTCAGGGATCATTCCAAACTGCGGCAACAAGGAGATCGGCACGATAATTCCCTATTGCCAAACCAAAATTAGGCTGATGATTACTTATATACTCGTTGCTCCAACAGGTATATCAATTGCAACATTAAAGCATGTAACACCATATTTTTAACTTCTTTTATCATGGCTCTTCCTATTCTACAAACTGTGCCCACAACATAGTGAGACAGAAACTATACTGAGAGGCTGTGAAGTATATTGTTGAAATACCCATACCACTGCTCATAATTCCATCGTCTGCAACGAGTCACCTGGTTGTTTGAACACTAACTTATGAGTCCATTTTTCTTGTGTTTGCTATGTGATGGCAGCCCTACCAGACTTTTTGTAGCATCTGTGAAAAATGTTTTACTTCCCACCAGTGTTTCACAGCATATTGGTACCCGATCAAAGGTTTGGTTCTGTATTAAGGGTAAAATTTTACTAGATAGAAACGCATTAGTAATATCTCCCATAAGGCCTGCTAATGCAATTGCTATGTCAGACGAATGTTCCATAAGTCATTTTAAATATCCTTTGTTAATTGGTAAATAAATGCGAAAAGGCTCAGTTCCAGATAACTCTAAACACCTCTTTCTACCTTTCATTATTAATTGACTAAAAAGTTCCAGTCTAGTGACCACAGTATTTTTTGGCTGATACGGTAAAAATATCCATTATATGATTTGAAATTTCCGCTCTGTTTGTCCCAAAAGACCCAAAGGTGGTTCTCGACTTTGACCTGAGTTAACCAACACTAACTCCAATGACTGGTCCGCTATATAGTGAGTCACATTAGCTTTTAAAATTTTTTCTCTGTTTTTTCCAAGGCTTCCTTCTGGTTATCAGTTTATTGTCATTTGTCATCTGCAGAACAAGTGGTTCCTAACAACTCCATTAACGGGTGAAGATCATCATTTGTAATTCCTGTCAGTGATCGGACCCACTGGATATCTCCCATTAACTTTTGGACATCAGGCAAAGTTTTTCTGTTAGTGTGTATAATCACCTTTTGGTGCTTCACTATGTTATTGGTTATTTGCCACCCCTAATAATTCCATGGAGATGTTTTTTGTGGTTTTTTTCTGGAGCCCTTTTGTTCTAACATACATTTTAAGTCTGTTAATACCAGATTAGCTTCCAAATGCTCTCCAGCCACTAATATATCATGCATGTAATGATACACGAACAGAAAGGGATATTTTTGTCTAAAACATTGCAATGCCCAAGCAACAAAATTTTGGCATATTGTTGGAGAGTTTTTCATGCCTTGGAGTAATACTAGCCATTGAAAGCGCTTTGCAGGTTCCTGCTTATTAATAGCTGGAACCGAGAAAGCAAACTTTTCGGAATCTTCTGGATGCAATGAGATTGTGAAAAAGCAATCTTTCAGGTCCACTGTAAAAAAATTCCAATCCTTGGGTATCATTACTGGAGATGGTAGGCCAGATTGTAATGACTCCATATCCTGCATAAGTCTTAATTGCCCTAAGGGCATGTAACAAACACAATTTTCTCAATATTTTTGGAACAGTAAAAATTGGAATGTTCCATGGGCTGGTTGAAGGTACTATATGCCCTGCTTGTAGTTGCTCATCGACTAATTGTGTCACTATCTGCAGCCTATCATGAGATAGCCGCCACTGATCTACCCATACAGGAGAATTAATGAGCCACGTGAATTTTAGTGTGGGTTTGTCTGGCTGCTTATCAGTGGTCGCTCCTCAAAATTTGATACCAATCGTGCCACCATTTGAGATAACACATCTCGCCTTAATAACTCTACTGGCAAATTTATTACATATGACTGTGTCAAGACTGATGTTCCATCTTTAAAATAAAAGGCAGTTCTGTCTTGGGCTATCATTGTAGTTTGCATTCCTCCCACGCCCACTATATTGGTCGCAGCAGGAATTATAGGCCATTGTTGAGGCCACATATGTAAAGGAAACAAGGTAACATCAGCTCCAGTATCCACTAAAAAGATCAAAGAGACCAGAGACCCATTAGGATGTTTAAGCAACACCTTTTCTTCTGGCTTTCCTTTTGAAATATCTATTGCCAATAATATTTGAGGGACTCCTGTAGAACCAAATCCCTTATCTCCTTTCTTATTTGGCATAACATTCGGTACCTGAGCTTAAAATGGAATTAATTGAGCTATCTTTGTACCTTTTGAAATAGTCACTGGTGGAGCTAAAGTATAAACCATGATTTTTATCACCCCTGTGTAATCTGAATCAATAAACCCAGGAACAACAAAAATTCCTCTCCGAGATACAGAAGATCACCCAACTAATAAGGCACTTAGTCCGTGTCCCAATGGTCCTTTTTCTGTTGAATCTATCAATACTGAGTCTGAAGTGGTCAGCACAGTATCTATTGGTGTTGCCAAGTCCACTTCTGTGCTGCGGTTGTGGCGGCGGCGCAGCCGTCCAAACACCCTGAGGCGTCCCTTGCATTTGTGTCGGCGAGCAGGGGGATGGTCCTGCACTCATCGACCTGTTTCCCAAGTTTCTGCAAGCCACAGTAGTATGTGTAGGACTTTGACTCAACAGCTATCTTTTGACATTTATTCTAAAATGGAGTTTCCTATTTCACATTTTCCAGTCTTTGCTGTCTGCAATTCTGCAATTATCCTCAACTTGTGTAGCTCAGTGGGCCTGAAGATTTACATCTTTGATGTTGCATAGTTTGCCTTGTAATGAAAATGGTCATACAGTTTTTAATAACAAGATCAAAACCTAGACGGATCAGACAGGAACAGTCTGTAAAATTGTTGTTGTTCTACAGGCTCATGAATCTTCCACATCTTTTTCTCCTTTCCCAGGTATTCTGAAGTAGCATCACTAATCCAGACTAATAATGTGCTAGGAGAAGGACAAATTATAATTACACAGTAAGGCATACCTGCGCAGAAAATGTAAAGTAGATGAGCTTACAGAGTTCCTCCCTGAGTGTAGAAGGAATGCGTTTGTTTTGCTCACTCAGAAAGAGGAAATTCATCCATTCATGAGACAGGAAGGGAAGATCTCCCAGCTATGTGCAACACACAGATCAGCTCACTTATTGAGGAGCACAGTGTAATTCCTGCCTGCTCAGTCTGACGATCAACAACATTCTGTCTTGTAACCTTTCACCCCAAAAATATCTGATCGTTAGAATTAGTAAACATTATATATGCTGGTGTACATTTGGACTTCATAACTTAATTTCTTAATTTATCTCTTGCACTTCACTGCCTATACTGTGAGAATTACAAAGTGGGATGTTTTCAGCCTTGGCACATACCCAGCTCACGTGCATCTCTCTTTGCACGTGCTGAGTCTTTAATACACTGGGAAAATCTTCGGTCTTCCCTTTCTTTCTATTTTCATTACTCTGTTTTTCAGTTTTGTTTTCTCCTCAAAGTACAGCACACTTTGTTTACAATAATTCAGATAGCCCCAGGGTTCAATCACATCAATAGCATGCACAATAAAAATGACAGTCAGACAAATGCTGGCCCATCAGACATAACATGGTCAACAATTCTGTATATGCCAATCAATCGGATCAATCTGATCACCTGCAAAATAGTCCTATATATCTTTTTTCTATTGACTGATGTACGACATCATGACAGAGTAATGATGGAGGGTAAAATGAATCAGCATTGACATATGTCATCTTGTATCGCTATTTTAAATATTGAGCATATTCATCAAAACTCTTGCCATGTTGTCATATATTTTGTCATTTATTTATTGCTAATGTTCTTAGAGACAAAGCTGATATTGGAACATAAGTATCACAATAAGGTTTATAGACACAAGCTATTGCATGAACTCTGGCATATAAAATGGAGAACTGGTTCATGATGTATGATTTAATATTGTTGACTTTAAATACAGATTAAAAAAAAATCTCTATTTCCCTCATTGTTTCCACTTGAAATCTGACTTATTTCTTAGAATGTGGTCTATGTTACCCTGTTCTTGGTTAAAAGGCTCCTGAAGACTAAAGCAGGATTTTTGGTTTTTGTTTCTAAAACTCAAGGTAAACATACCCATCTGGCAGATTAGGAATCATCTTACTTCTTTCCTGGACAGAAAATGTTATTAATAAAGGAAAATTACACAAAGAACATGACCATATTCATATACACACAGTTGTTAAAGTAATAAACAGAAGAAAACATTGTTCAGGGAGTTGATATGTGATCACCATTCCCAGCCATAAGTGAGGGAATGTTGTCTTTGATCTTCCTCTTTTGACTGATATGCCTGTGGAAGCCCTTCTTGTTCAATAGGTAGGCAGGTAGGTAGTTAGGTAGATAGTTACATAAACAGATAGATAGATAGATGATTGTGTTCATATAAATATAGGTCCAGAGGAGAGCTACAAGGGTAATCTGAGGGCTGGAGCACCTTCCCTATGAGGACAGGTTGAAAAAGTTTGGGTTGTTCAACCTGGAGAAGAGAAGGCTCCAAGGACATTTTATAGCAACCTTCCAGTACCTGAAAGAACCCTACAAGAACACTGGAGAAGGACTATGCATAAAGGCAAGGGGCTTGGAACTAGATGACCTTTATGATCCCTTCCAACCTTAACTATTCTGTGATTCTACGATTCTATGATACTATGATCTATCTGTCTTTCTATCTGTCTATGTCTATTGTGCATATGATCTGGTTCATCTACCTCACAGCATTAGAACATTTCTATACATTTCTTGAACCGTCAGCAAACAGCAGTCCAGCCATTCTACTGAAGTGCTGTTGATATTTAATAGCTAAATCATCAGATTTGCAGAGTTATGGAATATTATTTAGATAAATTTAGATTAGGCTAACTCTCCAAGTCTATCAAGCAGTCAACAAACCAAAAGTATGCCTGAATTTATCTTTGCCTTTGAGTTTGTACATCACTGTCTGCAGTATTTCTGAAGGATTTTTAAGTATAACATTTTTTGCATCCATTTGAAATATTAGACTTATAAACAACCATGATATGCTTATGCTAGAAGTAAAAGCAAACACTGCAAAAAAGAGACACTGCAACAGGTTGCCTGGAGAAGTCATGAATGCTCCATGTCTGGAAGTGTCTTTGAGCAACGGGATCTAGACAATGATATCCCTGTTCATGGCAGGAGGATTGGACTAGATATCTGTTCCCACCCAAATCATTCTGTGATGCTATGATTCTATGAAACTTAACGGTACACAAACTATGAAATCACTGCACATCCATCATTGTTTATAGCAGTTACTACCTTGACACAGCAATCCAAGCAAATAAATCATGTTGACTTAAAAGGCCTGTATTATCAACTAGTAACAAACTACTCTGGCAAGCTCTGCTATTTCACACTACAGAAATGTGCCTTATTCTTCAGCTACTGACATATATATCTATGTAAATATGATTGTAATGACTATTAAAATAAGACAGAATTAGAGAAAACATACCTGCACAGTGGCTGGGGCTGGAATATAAGTGGTACGCTACTGTTTCTAGGCTAATGAAGTGCTAAAAATATAAAATCATAGAATAGTTAGTGTTGGGAGGGACCATGAACTGTCTAGTTCCAAACAAAAATATATATATTTATATATATTTAATACAAAATATTTCAAGTTCTACAATGTTGATATTGATATCCTTCTTCTAATTTTCATTATCCTGCAAGTTATGTATTGTCCTTTACAGTTCTCAACATATTTCACATCTAAATACTGCCATAAGTGAAAATGTAGATTTTATGCTTTCACAGGAGATCAACTAAAGAAAAATGTTTCGAGTTCATTTATCATAAAATTAAACTTCAGATTTTTTTCATTTTTCCTTCTGTTTTCCTTAAAATCATGCCTGTCATTTTAAGGAATATAATAAGGATATTAACCTGATCATAACTAAGATGCATGCTACCTTTTTAGAGCAAAATTTTCTGTAATGCAAAATACAATGACTTACTGCCGTCACTTTT
This sequence comes from Clamator glandarius, assembly GCA_033459285.1. Classification (NCBI taxonomy): domain Eukaryota; kingdom Metazoa; phylum Chordata; class Aves; order Cuculiformes; family Cuculidae; genus Clamator; species Clamator glandarius. The sequence goes on along the minus strand of JAUNZM010000551.1, from coordinate 355,848 downwards.
AGCAATTTATGAGTGGTTCACAGTGTTCTAAAGGAAGACGTGCTTGTTTACCTATTTTGTCTCATGAGTCATATTTTAATACTCCCTTTAGGCACATAATATGCAATATTGTAGTAGTACTGGAGTTGGAAAAGGACAAATTTTGCTTTTTTAGTTGTACACTAATGGACTCATTGTGTCCCCTCAAGCTAACCTGAATAACATAGGTCACACCAGCTTTCTATAGATAGTGATTCAAATGGAGCTGTGGTAGCACAGAAATAAATTGCTCTGGAATATAAATCTATACATGAGTGTGTGTCTGTGTGTACATATTTGTCTGTTTGTATAATTATGTATATACATAAGTATGTATATAAAGCAAACATATGAAATGCTGAAAATCCAAAGAATTAAAACTTAGCACAAGACCATTTAAAATACATTAAATTCACCATGTACTTCATACACAAAGACTGACGTGCCATAGAGTGTTGTCAACTCCAGAGCAAAAAGAAATGTAGAACGACGTATACCTACATGCATAGATATGTGCACATGTATATTTATTATGACAATATAAATCTACACTTGAGATTGCTTTGTAAAACTAACTGAAAAAAGCATATGGACCAAATACATGTGTCCAGTTGCCATTTGGACCATATGGGCCAAATACGTGTGTCCAGTTGCCATTTGGACCATATGCTTTTTTTCAGAGTAACTTTGACAAAGCGACCATAATATAGATCTAAATTATCATTTATGATGAGCACATTTTTTTCTTTCTGTGGTTAACATTTCTGTATAAAATGAAAAACTCAGCAAGCAGAGGTATAACTTATTGTTGGATGATACCACCACATACTTATTTGGCATCCATCATTTTAGATTTATGCAGTATCCAGTGTAAATTCAACAATATGATAAATGTTACAGAAGAACTCATAATAACAAAAGGAATATTTAGGTTCTGTATGCACTACTCAAATATGTTAAAAAGATAGATCCAAGATAAACAGTACTTCTCCGTGTTACTAATATGTAATATTCCATTCACAAAGTTATTTTAACAATAGCTAAAATAAGTGACATTTCTTGTCTTGATATCACAAGAAACTCAGACTCTTGTCACCACAAAATTCCATGACAGTTTCTAAGAAGAATGAAATTGTGGTAAAGGGTAAGAAATCAGACCTATCTCTGGCTAATGGTCTTCCTTGTGTATCTAGGTATTTATTTTGTTTTGCTTGAGCATTATATTGGTGAAAGATGAATAAAAATAACTCTTCTGAAGAATTGTGAGTTATTGTTCATTCCTAAATAAACAGCTGAAATTCAGCCCCCTGCACATGTCCAGAACACAGTTCATTTGGAGCTTTTTTAAGGCATTAAAGAAGACTTAAGTAATACTCGGGTAAGAAGGGCGTTGAACTAAAAGGAAATTGTGGTGAGATTGTTGCATAAAATTAGTTATAAAATATTAAATTTATTTAGTCTGTAGAAGAAGCTTGAACAGATTTTTTTTTTTTTTTTTTTTATAATCCATGAGTCAGTGCACCTTCAGCATAGATCTCTTGCAGAAGAAGACATGAAGTTTAGTAGCTGAGCTCAGTCCATAAATTTCTCAGAAATGTCCCAGCAATTGGTACTGACCTAGATGGTGATTCTCAGTTATTGACTATGTTCTAAGCTTCAGGGAGTCGCTGTAGTATTTGCTGTACTCAGAGAGGTCATGCAACTAAATTTTAAATACTGGATGTAAAGGCCTGCATCTATTGTAAAGGTGAGGTCCCCTGTCATGGATTCTTCAATCAAAACCTGGCAGTTGCAGGCAAGTATGACACACAGGAAACTCATTCTGCTTAACTGAAGAACAAGCATGTGCTTTCTTGGGCATGTCTACCCAAGCTGCTGAAATGAATGTTGACTTTAGGACTGTGAATATAACCCAATGATCATTTCAGTTTGGAGTGCTCTAGGACTGAATGCAGATGCCTGTATAAAGACAAAGGCTAAAAATGCCAAGACTACCCCTAGTATAATCATGAATTTCAGAGTGACCATAAATATTCTCAAAAGTCAGATAAAAGGACCATAAGGTCCTCACATAGCTGAACCAACCCATACACTGAAATAAGGCCTGAATATTTGCATTTGTATGTAATACATTTTTGCTGCTGCACTTCATCATAATGTCTTTGAACTTTTGATTGTCTGTTGCAACTAGACCTCAAAAAACACCTCAGATTTCACCTTTACTAAACCAAATGTCATCTTCAAACTGCTATGCTATACATATTAGACTGTACTTCAAACATGGTTTGGTTTATTTTACTGTTATATGATATATATGCTGATATATATGACTGAAGTTGTAATTTAAAAAACAGGTAGAGTGGCAGCAGAGAAAAACTCATCTAAATAAAGTCCCAGCTACAACTTGGAATATAGTTGCTTCAGCATCCCAATGACCTTAGAGTATTTAGTAGAGTTCAGTCAGATCTTCCCAGGAGCATCAGAAGTTTTATCATTAACACCAGAAAGTGCAGAATCAGACTCTTTTTGGCAGAAATAACTCCTAAAATCCCAACCTACTCTTTATTAAGGAAACATGTCTTTCCTTCCTGTCCCTAAATGATTTTGTACCTGACTAATAGCAGCTTCAGCGTTTTAGAAAAAATTACTGTGGATGATAACAAGAAAGCGTGTAGGTCTATTAGGAAGGAAAATCCTGAAGGTAAAGGTGACAGCTTTACAACACTAGCCCTCGCCTTATTTGCAGTAACTCATTTTGTATGTAGTGTTTCACATTGGTGAAGGCAAGGGCTAAAGCTGTTTGTTATTTACGTCAACTCATAAGGGGGATGGTAACATCCAAGAGGGCAGAAAATAGGTCTGCTAATTAGAACAGTAAATTAGAGGAAGACAGAAAGACAGAGAAGAATAACTGGGTTCCATAGACATGCATAAACATTTCATGTTTTTTGCTGCTTGTTACTTGGCTTTCCTATAAACTCTGGTTCAGAAGTCTTTAAACTAATAATAAAGTTTTCCTCCTCATCACACTCTCAGGGTTATTTATCTCTCTTTGGTTAGTTAGACCTTCTGTTTTTCTGACCTCTGCCAGGATAACAAAAAAAAAAAAGTTGTTTTTTCACAGTGCTCAAACTGCCAATAAGGCAAAGCTATAGTCCATGCAGCTGTGCAAGCACTGGGTTTTTGACATAGAAGAAAAGGAATCCTACAAGTGAGGAAGCACATTTGTCTTTTCTTTACACCATACTGGATTCAGCTCCTTCCTGAAGGACCATTGGCCTTTGTGCACCAATTCAGAAACCATCACATAGCAGTCTTCCTGAAATGTTATTTCTTGCCTTGATAGGGCATTTTGCAAAATTCTCTTTTGTTTCATGATACATTTTATCCAGTTTGTTTCAGCTACAATTAAATAAGTAAAAAACATGAGAGTTTTAGTTGTGCAACTATACAAACCACTTATCAAGATGATATACAAGACTGGTAGTATACTTCAGTGTTTACTTCCTTCACAAATTTAGTTTCCCTAAAAAAAAAATTTATCATAGATATAAGTATTTCAAAACATAGAAATGTTAAATACATTTTACTCTAGTTTCTAAGTGTACAGGTTTTATAAGAGTATCTCTGCATATTTTACTCTAACAAGAATTTTCTCTGGTTTGGTTTGATTTGATTTGATTTGATTTTCAATAGTGTAAATTTTTCCTAATTTAAAATAATTACAACAGAACTCACTGAGGATTGCTGAATTTTGCAAATTATCATACCATACAAAACTATGACAATTCACGTGAACATAATTTTATCTTGAAACATACCAATATCGTCATTGCCTTTAAAGTAAAGTAAGAGCTCCAGTTTTGACTCGAAAAATACATTTTATTAGCAGTAGAATTTAACGTTCATTGCAAAATATAAACATTTGGAGATACATATATAGATGATAACTAGATTTTTTTAAATTTACTTTTACTATTCCTTATTTTTACATTCTTTCTGCTTTCTTGAATATTTCCATCTGTTTTCCAGACAACATTGTCAACTTCAAAAGCATGAAGATCTTAAATGAACTTATTGTTCAGATGCTGTATCAAAGTAAAGAGAAAGCTGTTGCAAACACTTCTGAAAATGGAAGGTTACCACATAGAAAATGATATAAGTTCATATGCATACACCCTGGCCTTTATGCAGTCAGGATTTCACTGACCTAAATCTCCATAATAACAAATACAGACCAGCTGTGTGAAATAAAAGGTACAAAACAACTTTATTTTGTCAAATTTCATTTTCATATAGCTCGTTCTACAGTATCACAAAAAGCTCAGGATGAAAATGAGAACAGTTTCACTGTGCCAATTTTACAGGTGAGAAAAATAAAGCCTAGAGAGTGAAAGCGATAAACTTAGAGTCACTTATAAGACCAACTTCCCAGCTTTTACCTGATCAAACACCTAAGCTAGTTGATTACTCTGATAAGAGACTGGAAGGTAAAATAATTTTGTGGGCATTTTTTTCTTTTCATTTTTTTCCCCACAGCAAATATTGGCCTTTATTTCTAAAAAAAAAATAAAGTATTCCCTTATTGTTAGAAAAATTCTGAGAATAAGAGCAATATATAGAGTATATAAAAAAACCTAGCTCAGAATCAAAGCCTCTTGAATGCCATTAACAGATCTTGCTTTGATATGATCATTAGATAAAATCAGTCAATTTACATCTCCCACCTAAAAATTTTAATGTAACGTATTTACTTTATATTTGCTTGTTTTTCACCTATGCACAGATTTTAAAGTATAACTGCAACTTTTTTATCTTATTTGAATGTATCTGTCATAGACTAATATAGAATTGTCCTCATGGACGACAGAAAATTGGGTCAAAGACACTTTCAAATGCAACTCTACAGCACAGATGTGAAAACCAGGTGCAGTTTTACTGAGTTGGTTAACCTAGATAACAAAGTGTCCGAAAAATTGAATACTGGAAGCAGAAAAGTATGTACTAAGAAAGATCACCTCATGTCTATTGAATTCCTTGTACTCTCCTACCTTCCTGCTGTTGGAGATAAGGTGCTGCACTTGATGGAACATTGGACTAAACACACAGCGAAGGTCTTATGGATGTGAAATGTAGATGGATGGAAATGTACAAATAGAGTTTGGAAACCTATAACAGAAGATGCTATTATTTTCAGACTATAATATGTTTTTTCACAGTTCATTCATGTTTTGAATCCTTCTAATAATACAACTTCCTAGAGATAATCATGTTTTAGACATCAGTATTCATAAAATATCCTTTCTTTACAAAAAAAAGACATTTCTCAGTTAAAAATCACTATCTGATTCACTTATTTTATTAGTAAAAAACTGAAAAAAGAGAAGTTTAGGCTTTTTAGGTATTTCTTCTACTTTTCCTACTTCAAAATTCATGAGAAATTTTCAAATGTAAAAATATATTTGTACCAAAGTAAAACTACATGTAGTGAATTATTAGTTTATACAATGTAAAGGCAAATAACCACAGTAATATATTGATATCAGAGAAATTCCAATTACAATAAAGTCAGAGAAAGATTCATCCCTTATTTCAAAGGATTCACAATTTTGATATTTGTTTGCTCATACTCAAGATCATTGTGGGAAAAGCACTGTGGAATTAAAAAAATTAGTGAAACATCTGCTAATAACAATGGACGATCATCCACTGTTATCTGTAGTTCTCGGTTCATGTCCTTCAGAAAATTTATAGAAGGATTTCTCCAAGGAAAAGATACCAAGTCCTATCATGAATGACATTAAAACTGAAGTAAAACCTGAAGTGAAGGAAGTACTACAGATACAAAAATTACAGCCACAAGAAAATGGACAGAAATTGCAAATGTGGCAGACAGCTTATATCCTCTGAATCAGTGAAAGATATGAACACACATAGAACATCATAAAGAATGTTGGATTTGCATAGATACTGGCATTATAATGGTGTTTAGTGCTACAGGAGTTATAACCTCATAGTCAGATGTCATAGAAGAGGCTTAACACACAGATTTTTTTTTTGCTTACTTCACTTTAATTACTTCCTTTAATTTTCCAGTTAAAAATGCTTGCTATTGAGCCAGAGACTTTGCTGACTAAACCTCTGATGATAGATGAGTCATTCTGTCCAAACGTTGTTACTGCAAGTGCCGTCAAAAAAGACCTGATTCTCCTCTTTTCTTGTAATTGAGCTGACTCATTTCTGAATCAGCATAGCAGTGTCACCACACTGCTGGGAATATGGAGTACTCCAATGCTATCTTCTTAACTGAGCCTGAATGTTCTCCCAGTTCCTTTTCAGCATCCATAATGTAATATTTCCAGTTGGTATAACCTAAAGCTCAGTGTTGCTTAGTGGTTTAGGTAGCCATAAACTTATCTTTGCCTTCAAAATTTTTTCTCTTGTTTTCCAGTCATCTTCCAAATCCTTACCTTCAGGGAACTGACTTATGATGTCACTGCACCACCAATTAAAAATTTCAGTGCTATAATGACTGCAGAGATTGGGAAAACACAAATCCCAGTCCTTCTGTGGAGCAGTGAAATACAGCTCCTAACAATGGGGCAAAATTATTTCTGTTAAGGAGATTTGATTATGGAACAACTTTCAACAGTAATTAGTAGATCCAGAAGTGGTTAAATCTATCGGTCTTTTATAGCCTTTAAAGAATAAGAAGATTGTTTTGGTTCCAAGGATCTTTCTTGCAGTTTTAAGAACTGTTTTTACTCATCAGTGTTATCCCAATACATTGTGTTCCCAATTAAACTTCAGAAATCCTGAGAAGAATTATGCTTCTTAGTATGAGGAAAGTTCGTGAGACTCCTTTAAATCTACTCTGACATTTACTTGCTTGTTTGTTGGGCTGGGGAGAGTTTTTGGGGTTTGTTATTTTTTTACTTGCTGCTGATTTTGCATGGAAAGGTCTAGGGTCGCCAAATATTGCTTCTGTTACTCATCAAGCTAAGGTGATACATGACACAATAAAACCCTGAGACGGCTAGTTTCACACCAGAATAAACGACAAATACATCAAGGGCAGAAAGTGCATTGTGAAATACAAGGAAGTAAGTTTACCCTAGAAGGATGAAAGACTGAGACTCAGACTATTCTAGGTGTCTAAGTTTTCTGAAGCTCATTCCTGGGTCATGAGCCATATCCTTCTTGCTGTAGGAAGAAAAACACTGTAAATACTTGCCATGCTGCTAGTATTGTTGGCTTTAACATTTCTTCACAGTGAAGGTAGAAACCTGAATAGGCTAATGTAGATCAACTCTCTAGAACTTTTGTGTTTTGTAGCTTTCTGACCTTTTCATTGTCAGGCTAATGCTATAATAAATCATCTCTTTTAGTGCCTGAAGTGCTACATTTCCCCCCCCAAAACATGTCTGGCAGTTGTGCCTCCTGTCAATATATCACCATAATGTGGTGTGTACATGTGTCAAGAAATATGAATGTGCTTTTGGTAGGTGTAAACTTCCAGTCAGGTTTGTACAGTGGTAGGAGGAAGGAGATGAAAGAATATCAGCTATTTTACTTCATCATTCTTGTACTTTGTATTCTGTTCATCTCCACTGTATTAGTAATTCATGCCTTCTTCCTCCTTTCATCCAAATAACTTCATGTTGAAGGGATTTGTTACATTTGTTCTAAAAATGTCAAGGTTTTACTAACTTGATTTTAGATGAATATTTAAGGAATGCATATGCATTTGGATCATATGCAGCAGTCTTGTAAATGTCAGAGTGCTGTGTCCATATTGTTGTTGTCTTGGGTTATTTTTAAGTAGTGAAAACTTTTAAAAGGCAAAAAATGATGTTAATGATAGTCAATGGATAAAGAGTTGACAGCAGAGATGAAAGTTAGAAACATGTCTCCCTAGATTCACATGACCGCAAAGGACTTCTTCAGTAGTTTTACAGTCATTATGAAGTCATTATAAAATAAAAGTAAGAGAGAGCTCGAGGTCAGTGCTGTCCTCTGAGATAACTCACTATTTCCCACTGTTCTGTCTCCAAATTATGTCATGTTTCTAGATCCAGGAGCTGTCTTCTTCCCAACTAACTTGAACATCTGAAGCCTTTATGTGTTTAGTTTCTGTATTCCTTTGCATGTCCTTGAAATGTTAAAGCCCATGTTTAAAACTGCAGGATTTCCATTCCAGGGTGTCTAAAATTTGCAGAAATCAGATCCTAACAGCTGAATACTTAGGCCTCTCAGGTGTCCAGTCTCTCAGCAATATCGTGAATCCTCTGTGAAACACATATATGAACTATCACCAGGAAGAGTCTGGTGTCTCACAGAGCAATTGGAAAGGCAGCACTCATAGCTGGGAGCCACCTAAAGTCAGCACAAAAGACCTGCAGCCCTTTAGAGTCTGTCATTACAAACTGATAGCTTTTCTCTTGTGTGCATTTATGATATTGCAGCTGAAAGTATTGAATAACAGTGAAAAATCTAGTTATTTTAAAATGGGAAGGATTGCACCAGAACTGGAGTCTTATTTCAAAATTTTTTTAAAAAAAACTGTTACCTTTGTGATTTTAATTTTTTCCTCAATAACCAAGTTCTAAGGTTTCTAGGATGATTCTCCAAAGCCAGCTCTCAGTAGCCAACTCTTTGTAGGACAGCTACAAAGACACAACTCTCTAAAGAGTCAACCCTCTGCAGGCACAACTCTCAGCATGAAAATTCTACACAGCCAATTGTCTATGGATGCAATAATCCATGAGGGCAGCTCTCTGTGGCCACATTTCTCCTTGAGGACTAGTCTCTGCAGGGATAACTATCTGTGGGGAGATATTAGCATAAGATTTAGGCTTAGGGTCAGGGTTAAGGTTAGAGGTGTACTGCATGGAGTTCTCTCCACATAGTATTGTCCCTGAATAAAGTTGTCTTTGCAGAGAGTTGCTCTTTCTGTGTTCCAAGTGGTGTTTGTAACAAAACAGAACTACTTCTTCACTATCCAGAAGTCCTTGTTATCCTTAATCCCAGGCTTTCCTAACTATCTGATTTACTTGTAGTGTAACAGTTTATAATTTTTAGGCTTTTTGATTTGTGTTTGTGCATGTGTGTGTAGAGGGGAGTAAAGATCCTGAAAAGCATCATCAACTTTTCTTAATCTTAGAGAAATTCATAGAATTATGGATAGATCATGAAGATCTTCATCCTGATAAGGTCCTTTAGGTATTCTTGCAGTACATATTCATAACACATTATAAGTTTTCCTTCTCTTTATGATTATCTATTATTCATATTTTGGTAGTGTCTAGAGACCAATAAGTTTAGATTATGACGAGATACAATATATAAATTTATACAGATGGTAGATAGATGCTCAATAATGATGGGCGTATGTACATAACTTAATAGCATCAGTAACTACTAATTCTTCTCTTTTCCAGTTAAACCTAACAACTACTTTGTTTTCTGAGTGCAACAAATGAATTTGCAGTAATTCATAGAATCACAGAGTCATACAATTGTTTCAGTTGGAAGGGTCATCGAGTTCTAAACCCCTGCCATGGGCATGGACATCTCCCACTAGATCAGGCTGATAAAGGCTCCATCCAACCTGGCCTTGAACACTTTCATAAAGGGGCATCCACAGCTTCCCTGGGTAACCTGTGCCAGTGTCTCATCACCCTGATCATAGAGAATTTCTTCCTGACGTTTGATCTAAATCTTCCCCCCTCCAATTTGAAACCATCCCCCCTTGTCCTATCACTAGGTGCCCTTGTAAAAAATCCCTCCTCAGCTTTCCTGTAGGCATCCAACTAATTAATAACTTATGTTGGCATATAAGTGATAACGTGTCAGATTTGACTTCATTGTTTAGTGTTGCTTAATTAGCTGAGAGAGAAATATCTTTGAAATTTGACAAGAAAAATATTTTCCATTCAAAGTCGTGTTGGTAGTGAAGAACACTTTTCAAGTTACATAATGCAAATTACATGATATTTAGCTCCACTGAGATAACTAATTCCACTAAGGTAAATATAAATTTAAATATATTGGTAGGAAATAAATTGTGGAGGTAAATATTCTGGGCACAATCAAATGTCTTTGATGAATTATATTTTTTATTGGGAATTTAGCAATGTCCTAATGCAAGTTTTCTAATCTATCAAATCTAATGTCAGAAATGCTTCCATCTTTCTTAGTGCATTTCCTTTAAATATGACTTGAACACCATTGTTCTAATTGGAAAAATGATGTTGGATGCTAAAAGAATGGGTCAGAGAATTTCTGTGCAAAATACAATATTTTAAACTTCGATTTTCTTTACATTTTACATTGAAAGAGAAAGCTAACATATTAAAATACCCTAGTAAATAGAAATTTTACAAAAGATCATGAAAGTGATGAAAGATATCTGTAAATTACATAATTAATGGTTGAAGTATAACTATTGGTAGTATGCTATAGAATATTTAACAGTAAAATTAATAAATTAGTTCTTTACTCTGAAAAATTTGATACCACAAATCCAAAGCAATAAATTGATCCATAATTTGGTTTAGTTTATCTCCTGAAAAAAGCTAAGCTGTGTTTTAACCCCGAACAAGACTTCTGTTAGGGATTAAACAGAGGAATTGTGTCTTCATCTCAGATATACCATCAGTTATCCAGATGATATGTTTGAACTATGAAAAGCTGGTACCACGTTACAGAGAAGAAACTATTCTACCTCTCACAAGAAAATACAACTGCTGTCACTGCCAATTTATCACTGCTTGATGTATGGGGTATAATTTCACATGGAAGGTACCATAGGAGCTAACTACTAGTTTATGTTAGGAAACCTACAAATGATGTCAATCTACCACTATGTGAAACAGCAGTAAACCAAGTCTGAGCATCTCAAGTTATCATTACATGAAAACATGTCAGCAGTCAAAAAAAAAAGAAAATAAATGTGGTTGCTGAGAGGTTTCCTTCCATGAAAGAAAATTACTTTATCCTTTCTTGAAAGTCTCTTTCACAGTGAATATATTGTACTTGAGACTGGTAGCTGCAAGTCAGGCCCCAGATGTGTAAACCACTGGCCTGTATTTTTCTCATCCTTGCTGTAAGCTTCCTTTTTAAAATCAGGAGATCCTTTGGCTTTAATTGAAATGGGTCTGTTTGTAGAGATGTAGGATTGGCTTTACTGTTCTGTGACATAATATATGAAAACTGAGTCTTTCTAGCTTTAGTCATTATATTCTGTTTAAAAAATCACATTATATTGTAGTCTGGTTTAAAACCTTTTTATGTCATTACATTTTGTATTCCTCATTAACGGGAGGCTTAAGTTACCATAGCTAAAGTACAGTGGAAGACACATTAAGTTTTCTCACTGATTTTAACTTGATGGGTGAAACACAGTGGGAAAATGTGTTAATAGCAGCATTTGCCAGAAGTAATTTCTGTTTATTAATGTGCCTTGTCAAGTTACATAATCTAAGCAAGGTAGAGAATGTTCAGTATTTTGTGAGCGACCTTTCTGGTAAGGGTCAGAGACATACTGTGGAGGAAATGGTGCATAAGTGGTAGCAATCTACCTTGTCATTATTGTTAATTTGTACCACATTAAGATGATTTCTTATACGAGGAATAAATACACTCTCTTCCGCTTCCCCATTTCCTTAAACACCGAACAGAATTTTTAACATGAATTCTACAAAGCAGTGCATTCTGCCTTCCTATATTGCACCAAGAACTTAGTCTGGATATAGATATTAATGACAGTCAGAAACATTTAGTACAATCATTTTTCATCCTTCAATGTGCTGGTTCAGAAGATATGGAACTTTCCTGCAGTAAGAGCATTTTGCTGAATGTTTTCTAAAAGTTTCTCTAGTCCAGAATGAATTTTTGCAGAACTTCTTTTTTTATTGTTCAGCCCCTGCTGGAAAACTGTAACTAGAATGTGGTATACATCTTTGTTTCACTAATCCAACTTTGAAGAGAAATAGTTCATGTTTTTACATCTAGTGCTTGTGAGAAGAAACTTTGTATTTTTATTTATTCATTCAAGATGGGGCCCAAAAAAAGACTTCGTTTTTTCTATCTTTACCTTCTGAGGGAGTAATTCTCTTTATCTGCTTCCCAATTCTTCGTTTTTACCCTGAGGGCGCATATTGTCGCAGTGTATACATTTCGAAATGAATTCTCTTGTTTCCTTCTGACAAAAAAAAAAAAAGGAATTGTGAATATTATTCAAACAAAAGCTGTTTTCTGCCTTGGTCTGTCACCACCAACTCAACTTCTACATGTTTTGAATACAATTTGCTCTCACTTTACAGCAGAGGGTAAATTTCTCTTGCTCTGCAGTCCAAATAACGAAATTAGCTCTCGTATTTCAATCACTATAAAGACCTATTTTTGGGGTTTTTTTCTCGAGACTTTTTTTTTTTAACATCTTTCACCAGTAGTTTTGTGTTATATTTTTCTTAACAAGGAGGTGAGAGATCTTTCTGGGAACCCCTGAAGAGAAAGACTACGACTTTTCTGGCAAGAAATTGTGGTATCACAGAGATGAAATAGGATGCAAGACAGTGAGAGTCAGAATAGACAGGACCAAGCAGAACATGGATGGGCATTGAAAGTGATGGAAATAATTTTTTCAGGGGACCACAAAAGCCTGTGAAGTGGTTTCAGCTGCTCAGTCTTAAACCCAGTCAGCACAAGTTAACAGAAGAATCCATCTGTAATGATTTAATGGAGAGAGAGGAGTTCCTTGTTTCTGTCCTGGTTTTATTAGTAACTTGAGTTTTCTCTGTTTAAAATTTACGTGCTCTGGGTTTGTAACTGTTTGAGTTTCATTTTAATAAAGCATTTAATTTAAAAGGTTTCATTTTTAAGACTCTGCCCTTCTGATGCTTACTACTCTTTGCTATGGACTTGGCTTCTGTGGATGAACAAAGCACCTTCCACTCAGCAGAAAATAGCATAAAAAGAAATGCTGTATCAGCAGCCTAGCATATGCAATAGATTGCTGTGGAGCAAGCTTCTGTATTTTTCTATCACACCAGAATGAATGTAATACAGGGAAATAAAATTTAGCTTGCCTTCATTTCACAGCCAACACTCAATAAATAATGCATTGTAATACCTAAAAAATTAATAATATCAGCTCACAGACTTTGCAGCATTTCTTCCTGAAATGATGTGGTAGAACTCATACTATTTTTTATAGAGTCTAACAATGTAAAATGGCTGTACTGGCTCAGAACAAAGGGGCCTTTAGTCACGTATGCTGCCAGAGAATCCAGCCAGTACTGGTTGCTTTTAGAAGAATATATGGAGGAAAGAAAATGTGTTAAAGCATATCTTTGAAAATCTTCACATTCTCCAGCAGGATGACAATAGAATTGTCTTATCATGGGATGAGATCGCCTAAGTTTATTAGAATCAGTTTCAAACAATCCATTTTTTTTTAATTCAGCAATACACTGCCATTTATTATATTATGAGACAACCATACAGCTAACTTTATTCAATATTCACAGTTCCGGTATTGTTAAAGAATACCGCCTTATAGAGTGAGGGAATAAATAATCATGCACTATTTGTCTTCCCTGTACTCTTAAAATTTATTGAAACTCTTAGTGCCCTGCATCATTTTGACTTAAACAGATACTCCTCAAGACACCTGTCATGTACCGTTCGGTAGAAATAACCCACAGCTGCTATGGAACTAACACAATAAATACCTCAACACAGTAAAAGGGGTAATCCCATTGATTTTAGTGTGAATCAGGCCATCAACATACGTTTCCAGTTAAAGGTTTTGGTCTCCGTGTAATCAAGTTAACTACATGTTGTCATGGAAGACTGCTAGTTTAGATGATTTTCTCTCCACTGGCATCAAACAGTCGCTCTAACCTTTGACATGGCAGCTCTTATTAGGACATTCTGTTTCACACTGACGTGAAGCATTTGGGTGTAACAACATTATTTCATCATTCTGATTCCTTTTGTTTTGGTTCAGGTGACTTCTGCCAGTTACTTATTCCAAAACATACTATGGTCTAAATGCATCTCTACTAGAGAAAATAAACACAAGTAAAACAGAGGAAATAGACTGTATACTCAAATCACATAGTCCTTTGTGGCCTGGAAAGCCATCATCTGATAGAGATGTCTGCTGTTTCATAAGATATCATACTAATGGTAGGAAAAAAGATAACAGTGCAGTATCTCAGAAACACAGTATATTTTGTTGAGACGTCAAAGGTTGCAGATGAGCTGTCTTTAACTATATCAATTGTATATGAAGTCCTATCAGGTTCTTTCTTTTTTTTAATCTATACAAGTATATCAATAACATAGAGTCATTTAAGTTATCACTATTTACTACAGAGCAATATTTTCCATATGAAAACTTTCCCCTGGAACATAAAAGCTTCTTTAAAAAATGTTTGAGATAAGAAGCATGTAATATTTTAGGAGAGCCAGCAGTAATTTCCAACACCGATATTAGCTGAAGACCTAACTAAAGATGCTTTCTATATTAAAATATCATATGACAAGTTAATATTTTCTACTCTTGAATTTGAGAATACAGAGGAAAATTCTCCAAAAGAACCTTTTGTGTCATAGATTCCAGGCATTTATTTCACTTAGTAAGCAACTTAAAATGAAAGTGGTTTATTGGCTCTTCCATCCATGTTTGAATTCTGTTTCAGAATATGTCATTTATTGGCTATAAATATTTTCTAACTTGCAGCCTAAATTTGTTCAGTGTCTCCCATTTGTTTCACAAACAAAATTTCCCTCTAGCTTTAAAAGCTTTTCTTTTTCCTGGGTTTCTTTTACTTTGATTTATTAAACTCGCAGAAACTGAACACACATGGAATACTCCCTAGACTGTATTATTAGTGTCTCCAGCCATTCAGTGGGTTTTCAAGTGTTAATGCAAACCAGAGGGTGGATAAAATTTCAGAAAAAAACTGCTATCTTCAACTCTTGTTTATCATGTATATGTTTGCACATTGTTATTACAAAGTCTATTCGCTGAGATACAATGGGCAGGGGAATGATTGCAAATGACTTTTTATTTGACAAGTCAATCAAAAAATTCTGGAATGATCTCCAAAAAACGTTAGTTATAAGGATGTTTGGCATTCTTCCAAGTCAATGAAACAGAAGTCAATGTACCAACTTTCAGACATAAACACTTGAAAAGGTCACACATTTTAGGAGGTGATAGATAGATTCTTGTGGTTTTGAAACCATCATAAATACCACAACATTTCCAACTATCCAGTGTTTCTGAGATAAAAGCCCAGTAAGAAAATATATATTTCTGAAGTTGCTATTGCAATATTTCTACCTATTTATTTATGTAAAACACCTTGTCTAAAGAGTAAAATCAGGTATGTTTAACATATCATGGCCATGTTTTTAGACAGTTATTTAATTTTACAAATCAATATAAGCTATCCTGTATTTTTCAAACTCTTATTTCTCTTCTTAATTTTTATGACAAAATCTCTTTCTGTGGTGGATACTTCGTTGATATGATTTTTTGCTCAGTTTTTAGACACTGTAGCTTCTTTGCTAGCTTCTCCGTGCTATTAACACCTTTATGATTTCTTCTATTCACTTGAACTTCATGAACAACTCTGTAAGTCCACTGCCTATACAGTATTTGGTTATTTTAAGGCCCATCTTCTATGCTTGAATCTTCAAGACTTCAATATCTATAAAAACACAAGTTAAAGAGCTGCTAGAATAGTGATCTAAAAATTAATCTAAAATGAACCAATCATGAGTCACATATCTCTGGTTATTTGTGAGACAGGGTTTTGTGGTGAAGGTAAAGATTCTTTAGAAATGGAATAATGCATGATCGTACACAGCATCCAAAAGAGTATGAATATGAAGCTTTTGGGTGAAAAGAGGAACAGGAAGCTCAGGATGAGATATTCACATCAGGGATTCTATTACCAGAAAGAATATTGTATAAGCTCACAACACACTCTCCTGCCTTGAAGAACAAGTATAAAATTTCCAAAGTTGTCCATACAAGTGAAACTTTGAAGAAATTAGAAGGAGAGTGGGATTCATTTCTACTTGCTCTCACAACAGCCTGGGTGTCGAAGCATTTTTTCTGTCGGCCTATGGGCTCTCACAAGCACTCACATTTTTAAAGTCAGATACCTTCTTTACATTTTATTTATTATTGCGGCATTGATTAAAAGAATGTTTTAAAATAGGATGCTTTAAAATGCTTTGTAGCAGAAAAGGATGCTTTAAAATGCCTTGTTGGGGTTAAGTCAGGAAGGCCAAGTTGCAGATGGAGCTAAACTTGACAAGGGAAGTAAAGACTGAAGGGCTGCTATGGGTGCATCAATCAAAAGAAGAAAATCAAAGAGAACGTACTCCCACTGATGGTTGGGAATGGTGATCATACATGAACAGACTAGGAGAAGGCTGAGGTACTTAACAATATTATTCTTTAGTCTTCAATGATAACCCCTTTCCTCACCCTCCTGGGTAATGGGACAGCAGGATAGTGACCAGGGGGTTAGACCCTCTTCCTCTGTAGAGTACAATCAGGTTTGTGACCACCTGAGGAACCTGAATATTTATAAAGTACTTAAGGTACTTAATGTTTTCTTTGCCTCAGGCTTTAATTGTAAAGAAAGTTATTCCCTCTGTGTAAAAACCCCAGAGCTAGAGGAGCAAAATGAGGCTCCCATGGTCCAAGAGGAGGTGGTCAGAGCCTTGCTAGCCTGACTAGACACCCACAAGTCTATCGGGCCGGATGGGATTCACCCAAGGGTATTGAAGGAGCTGGCGGATGTGCTGGACAAACCCCTTTCCATCATCTTCCAACAGTCCTGGAAGACTGGGGAAGTTCCACTGGACTGGAGGATGATGTTGTGCCCATCTACAAGAAGGGTTGCAGGGAGGATCCAGGGAACTACAGGCCTGTCAGTCTGACCTCAGTGCCAGGGAAAGTCATGGAACGGGTGATCTTGAGTACGATCATGAAGCACATGCAAGAGAACCGGGTGATCAGGCCCAGTCAACACGGATTCACAAAAGGCAGGTCTTGCCAAACTAACCTGATCGCCTTCTATGACAAAGAGCCTTGGCTTCTGGACCAGGAAAAGGCTGTGGATGGATCTTCCTGGACCTCAATAAAGCCTTTGACATAGTTTCTCACAGCATTCTGCTTCGGAAACTGTCAGTCTCTGGCCTGGACGGGTGCACACTCTCCTGGGTGGAAAACTGGTTGGATGAAGGGCCCAAAGAGTGGTGGGAAATGTTGTTAAGTCCAGCTGGAGGCCAGTTACAAGTGGGGTTCCCCAGGGCTCAGTGCTGTGTCCAGACCCTGGACACAGTGACCTGGATGAAGGCATCGAGTGCTCCCTTAGCAAGTTTGCAGATGACACCGAGCTGGGTGGAAGTGTGGATCTGCTGGAGAGTTGAGAGGCTCCAAAGGGACCTGAACAGGCTGGACTGCTGGGCTGAGACCAACGGCATGAGGTTTAACACGGCCAAATACCAGATCCTGCACTTGGGGCAAAACCACCCTGAGCAGCTACAGACTAGGAGAAGCCTGGCTGGAAAGCTGCCTGGAGGAGAAGGACCTGGGGGTGTTGGTTGACAGGGACTGAATATGAGCCAGCAGTGGCCCAGGTGGCCAAGAAGGCCAATGGCATCTTGGCTTGGATCAGAAACGGCGTGACCAGCAGGTCCAGGGAGGTTATTCTCCCTCTGTACTCGGCACTGGTGAGACCGCACCTCGAGTCCTGTGTTCAGTTCTGGGCCCCTCACCACAAGAAGGATGTTGAGGCTCTGGAGCGAGTCCAGAGAAGAGCAACAAAGCTGGTGAAGGGGCTGGAGAACAGGCCTGATGAGGAACGACTGAGAGAGCTGGGGGTGTTTAGCCTGGAGAAGAGGAGGCTGAGGGGAGACCTCATTGCTCTCTATAACTACCTGAAGGGAGGTTGTGGAGAGGAGGGAGCTGGGCTCTCTGCTAAGTGACAGGGTACAGGAGGAGAGGGAATGGCCACAAGCTCCACCAGGGGAGATTTAGGCTGGAAATTAGGAAAAAAAAATTCACAGAATGGGTCATTGAGCACTGGGATAGGCTGCCCAGGGAGGTGGTTGATTCACCCTCCCTGGAGGTTTTTAAGGGATGGGTAGACGAGGTGCTGAGGGACATGGGTTAATGTTTGATGGGAATGGTTGGACTCAATGATCCAGTGGGTGTCTTCCAACCTGGTTATTCTGTGATTCTATGATAAGGCAGTGCAATTGACATTATCAGACAAAAGTTCTTCCTTACATCAGCATCTAAATCATGGTATGCACTCTTGATTCTTGTGAAAATTTTGATAATGCATATTCACACACAGACTGTGGTCTGGAAGATATAAATTTTAAACATCTTAGTGGCTAAACTTTTGCATGTTACAATAGAAAATCAGTAGGATGCTTGCAAATTATTTCATTCATCTCAGATCCTGTGGATTTAATGAGGATATAAATGATATATTGACTGGAGACTGTCTCAGGAGGGAGAAAAAATATTTGTTATGAATCCTGCGTACCTTGTTAGGATTTCTGTTTCAGTTGCAATAACAGATCTTGTGACACAGATTTTGTTACACAGCTCCAAAAGGAAAGAGAATGTTATCAGATACAGAGTAGTTAGAATGAAAAAACAGCTGGTAGTGAAACAATTTATATTCATTTTCAATTCAGGCCCTCAGAAAGCTCAAAATGTTTAGGCATAAACTGTATGATCAACATCTCTGCTAAACTGCCTCTGCTTCTCAGAGCAAACTAGGCAGCTCACACTAGGCATCATAAACTAAAAATTATCATATAGAGGTGCCAAAAATTTTGTCATGATTAAAAAAACCAGATGTCCTGGAAATGAGTGTCCAAATATATACAGTTCTTAAAAGTATTGCATCTAACAACAAAAAATATAGAAGACAAATGTCACTGCACAGAGATTTATTCCCCCAATAATTTGTATAAACTCCATGAGCTTTTCTAATGCAAAGAGTTACCCTCTTTGAGTTACTATGAATTTATAATGCTGCTTCTTAACATTTATATTTGTCTACACTAAAGATGCAATAATTTATTAACATGGTAATAAATGTTTAATACTCCTTGTCTGTATCATTTATGAAACTCCTTAACTCTCCTTAACCCTTGATTCTTGAAAACAGAAGGACAAACATTAAACTAAAACAATGCTGTTTTAAAAATAGGTGTGTTTATAGGTAGAATTTTTCAAGTGTTTCATTTCTTTTTCATAACCTCTGCTACTTAATGTAGCTGAGGTATTCAAGATAAATAGAGGACTTTAATGTTTAATTTAACGTGTTGTGACTACTAATTACCTTTCAGGTGGTGTTTATTTTTTTCAACAGAACTCCACATAACAGCTATAGACGAACTTTAGTGAAGACATTAAAAAGCCGTGAACATTTGAAATATTTAAAGTGGCTTAAAAATCAAGCAATATTTAAGAAAAAATCTGTTAGGGCCTATATTATTTTTCCCCCTTTTTCAGTTAGAATTCACCTATTTCACTCTTGAAGGTCTTTTTGAGACAACTCTTGGAGTTAAGTAGATAAATTTATTTTTCAAATGGGCCAAGATTCAAGCTCCTGTGGAAAAACAACAGAGATAGCATAATTTCCTGTGATGCACTGATGACTAATAATATTATTGTGACCACTGAATATCCAAACCTACCTTGACAGTTATTGAAAGTCCAAAAACTTTAGAAAGCATGTTGGAAACTAGTGGTTGAACAGAATATGAATGCTTCAGACTCTCTACATAAATTGGAATTTCATTTCCAAATTTCCACCTCTTCCAAATGATGCAAAGAGTTATTCCTTAAGATTTGTGTAACTTCCGTAAAATTTCTGAAAGCAAGAAATATTCAGCCATAAAATAATCTGTTCAGAAACCAAGTTCTAGGTTGTTAACAGAAGCATTTTTCTGCTGCAAAAATTTTAACAAATTAGGTATTCTTAAAATGCACCAGAAATCAAATCAGATAGTGTATATAGTGGCACTTTGTAATGTTATGGAAACTTTTATGAATAAACTTTGTAAATTATATTTCATGTTTTCTTTCATCTGTAGATAATATCAGGCTAACAGTATTTACCAAGTATTAAAAAGATGTAGCATTTTAATAGAGCAATTGATAAAATGCAATTTAAACCAGATAAAATTAAAGCAAACAAATTGTATATTCATGTTTTCCATTATCTGTCTTTAATTATTCCTGTAATCCAAATGTGTTCTTTCACCTGTAGATATAAAATAGGCTTTTAACTCACTTTCTAAGCTGATACATTGAAGAGTGAATTGTCTGCTTATTCTTTTACCTGTTGTCATTTAAAGTCAGTAATATCATTCTGTTTTCTTCCCTCTGTCTTTGTTCTCTCCAGCAATGACAATGCAGTTTATAAGCCACAGGTTCCCTGATTATCATGATCCTACTATAGGTGAGTAGAGGCTCTTCTTTGTCATCTCTTTCAAACTCTCTTCCTATTTGAGATTTCCATACAGAGAAAAGATGCTAGTAAATAGCACATAGATAGATACATCACATGTAAGCTTTAGATTAGACTTCAATTTTGCAATGACAATTAAATTATATCAGAGTAATACCATATTTACTTCTTCCTTAAATGGTTTCTACAAAATCTCTTTCAACAACAGATTTTTGGCTTCATTATCTAGAATGTCTGTGCAATCATAATCACAAAAAAAAAAAATAGAAGTTTCAAGATCGAAAGTTTTTTAGAATACTAAAAGACTGTGAAAACTCCAATCTGGAGTGTTTATTTGAAGTATTATTATTATTTCTATTTTAGTACCATTTTTGAATATTTAGCTCATAGTTAAAGATCTCTAGAAGAATTAAGATAATTTAATACAGTACAGTTGTGCTCTGCCATTAAATACTGTACTAGTCCTGTTTGGTTTACCTGCATTAAAAATTTAGTTAATAATAAATATTCACATGTATATGCAATACACTGAAATACATCTTTGATGATTGTCATTGCATTCCTATACAGTTGGAGTACCATGGAGCAGCCTGAGCTGGAAGAGAGATTTGAGATAAATTTTGATTGACTGAATTTCTGTTTCTAAAAAAGTTAATTCAAAAAGCCTGTGGGAAAATTTGTGTCACATTAAAACTATTGAGAAGTTGCATACAGACCTGGAAGATATTAACAGGGCATAAACCCAGGTAATTTAATGCCTTGACCAGTTCTGGATTCTTATTGTTGTATTGGTTATCATCTAAGTACATCCTCCTGCCAGGTACCTGGTGGACATTGAGTTTAATATGAGCCAGCAATGTGGACACATGGCAAAGAAGACTCATGATATCCTAGGCTGCATTAAGTGTCTTGCAGAAGGTTGAAGGAGGTGATCCTTCCTCTCTCTACTCAGTACTATTGAGGCCCCATCTGAGTTACTGTGTCTGGTTCTGGACTTCCCAGTGCAAGAGAGAACTGGCATAAGTTGCCCAAAGAGATTATGGAATCTCCATTCTTGGAAATATTCAAAACTGTAGAGACATAGACCTGGGAAGCCTCCTATAGGTGGCCCTGTTTGAGCAAGGACTTGAACCAGAACATCTCCAGAAGTCACTGAGAGCCTCACCCATTCTGTGGCTCTATGAAGTTGAGAATGGTTATAAAAAGACATATTTTCTTGCTGTTAAGCATCTTCTGGGCACTACTACAACTATTAATATGAATGAATGTAGTAAAAAATGTATGAAGGTAGAAATCAGCAGAACTGAATATTTATTCATCTAAAAAAGACTATTAGTCAGTTCTACTAAAAGGTCCTTGCATTTGATTGTCCATGCGTCATATTCAGTTATAAGAAGATTGCAGAATCTTGCCCTCATAAATGGGAGGCAGTACAAATATTAGCATTTACAAAAATTGTGTAGGGAAAAAAAAAAGCTTGTTTCAACCCTGCCAGTCAAAGCAATTTTTTGTTAACTTTGAAATGTTTAAATATTTTCAACTTAGGTTTAACATCTAGAAACTTACTGCGTTGCTAAGTAGAGCAGCTAATGATAGTATGTCTTTTACATTTTTATTTCTATAATATTCTTCATTTCCTAGATACTAACTGTGGTATTTAAAGATTAAAAAAAGCATAAACTCGTCATTGTAGTAGTAATTTTATAATTACTAATAATATCACAAAATCAAAAGTGTCAGCTCTAAAGAAAACTCTGAGGAGACCTTATAGTGGACTTCCAGTATTTAAAGAGAGCCTACAGGAAAGATGGAGAAGAAATTTTTGTTGGGGATGAGAGGTGATGGTTGTAAGCTGAAAGAGGGGAAATTAACATTAGCTTTAGAAAGAAATTTTGTTCTGTGAGGGTAGTGAGGCACTAGAACAGGCTGCTCAGAGACACAGTGTAAACCTCATCCCCGAAGATGTTCAAGACCAGGTTGGATGAGGCTTTGAGTATCTTAGTCCATTGGAAGGTGTCCCTGCCCATAGTAGGTTGTGCATGAAAATAGATGATCTTTAAGGTTCCTTCCAACCCAAATCATTTTATGACTCTATGATTCTATGAATTGCTGTAAATTCATTGGTTGCACTCAGGAAACAAAGTAGTCATTAGATTTAATTGGGAAAGAGAACGATTAGTAGTTACTGACACTATTAAGTTACGTATATACACCCATCATTATTATTGAGTATCCATCTACCATCTGTATAAATCCATATATTGTATCTCATCATAATCTAAACTTATTGGTCTCTAGACACTACCAAAATATGAATAATAGATAATCATACAGAGAAGGAAATCTTATAATGCGTTGTGAGTAGGTACTGCAAGAATACCTAGAGGACCTAATCAGGGTGAAGATCTCCTTGAATAACAGATAGCTTCTACATTGTAAAGCCAATACTCTAAATAGAACAAGAGATAGTGAGACAGAGAAGAGAGATGTGTCACAGTTTAGCCCCAACCAGCTAAATCTCAGCATCTAAAACTGTGCAGTTGAGCCTGCAAAATCCCTTCCCCCCTGATGCTGCAGGGAAAGAGAAGAGGTAAATTAGAGGAAAAAGACTTGTGGGTCAGAAATTAAAACTACAGCTTTAATGAAATAATAATAATAAATACAAAAATAATAAAATATATACAGATATATTAAATCACTCTCCCAGCCCTCGATGATCATACGTCACCACAAGTCGCAGAATCACAGAATCACTCAGTTGGAGAAGACCCACAGGATCATTGAGTCCAATCATTCCTTTCAATCACTAAACCATGCCACTCAATACCTCATCAATCCATCTTTTAAACACCTTCGGGGAAGATGACTCAACCACCTCCTTGGGCAGCCTCTGCCAGTGCCCAATGACCTTTTCCATGAAATTTTTTTCCTGATGTCAAGCCTAAACCACCCCTGGTGTAGCTTGAGGCCATTCGCTCTTGTCCTGTCCCCTGTCACTTGGGAGAAGAGGCCAGCTCCCTCCTCTCCACAACCTCCCCTCAGGCAGGTGTAAAGAGAAATAATGTCTCCTCCCAGCCACGCTGAACAACCCCAGCTCTCTCAGTTGCTTCTCATCAGACTAGTTCTCCAGCCCCTTCACCAGCTTTGTTGCTCTTCTCTGGACTCGCTCCAGAGCCTCAACATCCTTCTTGTGGTGAGGGGCCCAGAACTGAACACAGGACTCGAGATGCGGTCTCACCAGTGCTGAGTACAGAGGGAGAAGAACCTCCCTGGACCTGCTGGTCATGATGTTTCTGATCCAAGCCAAGATGCCATTGGCCTTCTTGGCCACCTGGGCCACTGCTGGCTCATGTTCAGTCAGTGTCAACCAGCACCCCCAGGTCCTTCTCCTCCAGGCAGCTTTCCAGCCAGGCTTCTCCTAGTCTGTAGCTGCTCAGGGTTGTTGTGCCCCAAGTGCTCTCCCAAGCAGACACAAGGGAGTGGATCCATGGCAAGGAAGGAGCAGAGCTCAGGAGCTGGATTCAGGAACACATGGATCTAGGATCTGGAACAGCCAGACAGATGAGGTTTTCACTGGATGTTGGCAGTTGCAGAGGAGAATCATATCCTCATGACCTCTGTAGTTCATACCGAGTATGATGTGTATGGGACAGAACACTCTGTTGGTCATTTTAGAGTCACCTGCCATATTTGACCCTCTTTGCAGGTGTGACTCCATCTGCAGACTAGAGAATGGCCTTGATTAATTATTGGCCTTTTTGTGTACCAGTGCCCTGATTTATCACTGAGAAATGTTTATTTCTATTCATGCTGTAAAATATGAACTAAGCAACATAGTACCTTGGGCTAATTTTATGTTTCCTTTTTGGTAAATCTCTGGTATAAGTTATGGTTATAAACTCAAATGCTGCAAGGAAGTAATCATTTATTATGTGACCAATAATAAGAAATACATTGAAAAATCTCAATACACTGAAAAAGTTTATACTCTTGAGACTGATTCTGTGTCAAATCACAGAACTTATCTCGTGTTTTTTATTCATCCACTGGTAGGCATATTTTCCATTCATCTAAAAAGTATTAGGTGATCCAAAATGAGCATATCTAGGGCCACGACTATGCTATGTCAAGGGTTGTTAGAGGAGAGCTTATTCCTTGAAGATTAAGGGAAGGTTATTGTGTTGGGGCAGAACAGTGATCTACCTAGTCAGAGTTTTGTTTCTCATAACATAATAGAAGCAGATGATGAGAAAATATAAAAAAAGGCCACGTATCAAATGTACCTTCACTCCATCAGACTGCTAAAGCATAAAATTGAGCATAGCTTTTCAGCTATGTCTGAGATCATTGATGTCTCTCTCTATCAATATATTGTCTTTCTTTTTATCAAACGTTTTTGGCTACTTTTGTACCTCAGCAATTTGTTACCTGTTTATGGAACTGATGATCTGTCCTGAACTTCCCAGACATGATGACCTCAGATTTCATTGTACTTCTTTGGAAATAACATATTCTGCCTACATGTGATTTTTTTTAATTTTCTTTTTCTTTGTCCATTTAGAGGAACAAGAGTTTCTGCAAGTGTCACTAAGAGGATGATACCCTCTGGATGTAATAGAAAAAGTACTAGGATATGTTTCAAGTATAGTCCATGGTTTTATAGTATTAACCCACCTGTTGATTCTAGTATTCTTCAGTTGAACTTTAAAATAAAGTCTATTGTTTCTTTTGGTTTATATAGATAGAAAGATCTAATAGATTATTACACGTATTTCATAGTTTTGTTGTATTAGCAAGTCTATTCTTTCTGCTTGCTATGGTGTGAAATTGTGGCAGTAGTGACTTCACTGTGCAAATTTAGCCGTGATTTAAGTAGATAGTTTTGCTGAAATTGATATTGTACTTCCTTGTATCTGGTGGGTCTTTTTCAAAGAACTGTCCTAATAGAAACCAGAGGGTGTCTGTAACGTGAAGGAGCCTTTGTAGGTAACATCATTATCTTTTAAGTCACAGAAGTCTATTACTTTCAGTTTTACAGGAAAGACATCGATGACTCCTAGGCCTATTAAATGTTAATAAGAATGCTGTCTATTTTAATTTTTCAGTGTCCACCTTAAGCATTGACATGGAAGCAGGATAATAGTTGCAGCAGTCTTTCATTGCTGTAGATTCTTGTGAAATATATTTGCATCTAGGTAAAGAAGACAGTGGATAATAAATCACCTCGAGTACCTCGAGTACCTCGAGTCCTGTGTTCAGTTCTGGGCCCCTCACCACAAGAAGGATGTTGAGGCTCTGGGGCGAGTCCAGAGAAGAGCAACGAAGCTGATGAAGGGACTGGAGAACAGGCCGTATCGGGAGTGGCTGAGAGAGCTGGGGGTGTTTAACCTGGAGAAGAGGAGGCTGAGGGGAGACCTCATTGCTCTCTACAACTACCTGAGGGGAGGTTGTGGAGAGGAGGGAGCTGGCCTCTTCTGCCAAGTGACAGGGGACAGGACCAGAGGGAATGGCCTCAAGCTCCACCAGGGGAGGTTCAGGCTTGAGATAAGGAAAAAATTCTTCATGGAACGGTTTGGGTCGTTAGGCATTGGAACAATCTGCCCAGGGAGGTGGTTGACTCTCCTTCCCTGGAGGTGTTCAGGGTTAGGGTGGATGAGGTACTTAGAGGCATGGTTTAGGGATTGGTGGGAATGGTTGGATTAGATGATCCAGTGGGTCTCTTCCAACCTGGTTATTCTATGATTCTATTCTATGATTCTATGATGAACATAGGACTGGTATAATGTGGTTAATACCCTAGCTGAAAAACAGAAGCAAACTGCATTCAGTCTGTGCAAAGGGTCTCATCTTGTATTATCAGTTAAAAGCCCGCAAAAAAAGTAAAACAAGAGATCTAAAATAGTTTCACTTGGACTCAAAAATAAACTGCTGCCAACGGTTTTTCATATTTTATTTCATAAAAGATTAAATCTTTTCAATTTAAAGAATATTCTGAAGTTCAATTCTTTTTGTACCAAGAAAATATTTCATATTCTGACCTATTCATTACACTATAGAAACGTGCCCATGGGCAACTGAATTTGAAGATTTTTAGATTCTATATCTCCTTGTTTCATTTTCATTTTATACTTTATCTGTAAACTGGTAAGAAAATGAGCTTTAAATGGTATTTAAAGACAAGAATATATTTCTCTTTTTTTTCTAGTTCAACATGAGGCTACGGTGAAAATTTCTTACTCTTACAGACAACAGAATACAGAGTTCTTTTTCTTTAGTATATGGCCAAATATCCTTCCCCTTCCCTCTTCTTCTTCCTTTCAAAGTTTTATTTTGTATGTGTGCGGTGAATTTTTTTTCCAAGAGTAATTTATCCAGAGTGGCCCTCTGTACAGTGTGGATCAAGCACAGAATAATCAGTATCAGAATGATCAGTATCAGAATAAATGAGCACAAGAAATGGTCTCTTCTGATGTATGAAACTGTTTTTATTTTAGCTGTTTTTCTTAGTTTGGAAAAATTGATAAGATCTTGAGAAACTCAGACTGCAGACATTACATACAGATAAAAATACATATGCGTACACGTAAATGCACAAATAGATGTTTCAGTATTTAAATTACATACATTAATTAAAAAGATAAATGCTGCCTGAAGTTGTATCTTAAATGCTGCTATTAGATTTTAATATCAATTCAAGATAAACCAGGAATAATAACTGTATTTTAGGCTTGCTATAAACTTGCTGTTCAGAATTTTAAGACAGAAACTTATTATTTTTGTAAGAAAATAGAGAAGGGAAGAGCAAAATTCTTTTTGGTATTAGACTGCATGTGGGCAAAGTTTCAGACGTTAGCACTTCATAAAAATGAAATTATTTCAGTACACATTTTAATTGCAGTCAACAATGAGAACAATTTCCAAGTAGCAGTGGATGTGATCATTTTCTGGAACAAATGGATAAGAGCAATTTATATTCTGTACAGTCTTTGGCAATATCACAGAGAGTTAATGCAAGTAGAGTGGTAGAAAAGGAAGGATGACACAGTGTAGCAAACTGGAGAGCCTCCAAGATGCTCATTAGCCATGTGACTAATCTTAAAATGAATACATAATGCAAACGAAACGTGAAAGCGGCTTCCTGTTTTGGTGAGATATCACTGCATGAGACTGTGTCAAATGAGCAGTTGAGGGCATTAAGGCTGTGTCAATGTCACACTTTAATTGAAATGGGTGTGGGATGGAGGCACTTTAGCATTGAGCACATGAATTTCCATGAGGTTTCCTAGCGAAGTAATGCATTCACCAATGCTTCAAATAAATACATTTAAGCTCATCTTTAATAAGGTGGTGGAAATGTGTGGGTGAATTTGAGGAAAAAGGTAAAATGTGACTGAAAAAAGTCTAAGCTTCTATAATGTGTACCAAAAAAGTCCATTTTATAAAGAATATTATATCTGTTTTCAACATAGAATAATTAAAAGGTTAAAGCAAGGGAAATACTGAATCATTTGTAATTGCAGAATGAAAGATTATAAAATGGAACACATCTACTACACCAGGAGAGGGACATCTTGCCACTAATGTACTATGCAAATTCATTTTTCAGGCACAAAATGTTTCTAGATAATTTTAATTATTATTTAAGATATGTGTATAATCCCTGATTTCATTCTCAGTTCTCATTTTTCCATCGAAGAAAAACATTTTGATTGGACTCAACAAACCACAACTGGATTTGATCTCTGAAATTGTTTTAAATAAAATTAACATGATCGATAGCTAAACAGTCACTATTGATTTTCATTCATCATTCACCATACATTTATTAGCCCTATCTGAAACTGGATAAACAGCTTGTATGAAATGATTAGGAACCAGTACAATTTGTCTCCAACGACTGTCTCCAAAATCATTCAGACTGATTGTGTAGACATAGCTGCATTGCCTAAGTTTTTATTCCATATTCATCATCATTTAAAATGAGAAATAGAATATATGTAAGAGTAATGGTTTATATGTTTGAACCATAAACTTAAACTTGTAGTTTATTATTTCTTTTCATTTTTCTATTTGTCGGTCTCATCTGCATCATATGTCTCATTTGGAGGTTAATGTTCTCTGTACAAAGCATTTTGACTTATGCACATGAAAGAGATCAAACAGAGATTATACCTACTGCACATGGAACAAGATTCACCTCCAGACAACTAAATTGAAATGCCTATGGTACCTGCGTATCTAAGTTCCAGTTTTCTGGGATTCAGGAAGATTTCAGAATGTAGTCTGTGGTCTTTGCTCACTTCCTTATCACAGGCTTCAAGAGCCATTTGTGAGGTCCTACAGCATCCTGCCAGGTTCATATTCCTGATCCAGAACGCTGTGGATCTCCCACAGGTCTTGTGTCATCATCACCTGGCCCCTTGTGAGTGTGAGACAGAGTCTAGGGGGTACCAGAGCCAGTCCAGCCCAACAGAGGAAAGCCAGACAAGATTCCTGAAAGTATATGAAATAACAAGAGTCACCTGTGGGCAACTGGACATAGTCTACACTTTCATTAAGTGTAAGGGGATTTTAGACACCTGCCTTCTCTGTAGATATATTTTATAGCTGACTAAATGTAGGAGCCTGAATCCGAATCACAGTGCCTTCCTTGGCAATTTGTCATAACAAGGGTCTTCACAGATCATGGTGATATCTCTCAGAGTGTCTGGATAGATCTCCTGCTGTGAAAAGAAGAAAATGCAGAGTAGGACTTGCCATGCAGAATCTGTGTTAAGGTGGCAAAAGAAAGGAGAGCATTGGCATGTCTGTCATCCAGGTACTCCAACCGCAAAATTAAAAACCATCCATGAATAAAAAGGAAGGATTAGTATTAAGAATGCAAAAATATATCTGGGCTGCTCAGTTAGTTTAGATTTCAATGAGGCAACAAAATACGTTCTGCTTAATATTGTTGTTATATCCTGACATAAAGGGAAATAGAAATCATTTGAAGCCATGGAGGATGGAAACAGGAAAATCATAGCAGGTATTTCTTGCTATGACAAACCCAATATGATTAAAAAAGAAAAGTTTTATTTCTCCCTGGAAGAATTACTGTAAAGTTGGTAGATTCCATCTAAAGACCACATTAATGATAGTTGGATCATTCCTTAACATTTCAATCTGAGCTATATCCTTCATCTTGGATGTATTCTCAAACTAAGAAGAGCCTAGATTCTTTATACCTTCCTCTGTTTAAAACTTCAGTATTTTCCTTGTTTGTGAAACAGTCTGCCCCAATTCTGAAGATGCTGTGTTACCTAAATAGATGATCTATAGCTCTGCTGTTAAACTTTCTTTCTTGGGATTTTGCTTTGATAAGCCAATTAGTCAGTCCTAAATGATTTGCAGTCTTTGTGTAAGAAATAACCACAGCAACCTGTCCATACTCAAGATGAATCACATCTAAAATCCTGGATGCACATTTAATGTCTGCTACTGCTTTGTCATATTCATATTTTCTTACAAACATAACTCACCATGTAATTACTTGAGGGCTGTTTACACTAGGTGACAGCTACTGTCACTTAGTATTTTCAGACATTAAGGAAACAGTGCTTAGTCTAGTAATTTTCCTTTGCTAATGTTCCTGATATAAACAACAACAGACAAACAAATGCAGCCTGCGTCTTTCTAGGAAGTAGGTGGCCCAGAGTTCCTACACTTGTCATTTTCTCCCTATCATTCCACTACACACCTGCTCAAAGGTTGAATTTTAGTCAGAACACCTTGCCGAACATGTAGGCTTTTAGTTCAGTGTTAGAAATGCAGTTGTCTGTCTGAGTCCATCACTCATGCCCCTAGAAAATGTAATGCAGCAGCTATGCTGGCAGATTAAATTTTGCCAGAGTGGTACCTGACAGCAACTACAGTTACGAGTCTCTGCAGCACATGGTGAGGTATCAGGGAAGGAAATAACTCATAGAGGAGACTCACTGTAGATCTATCTAATTTCTTTACCCTAAATCACAGAATCACAGCATCATGGTTTGGGTTGGATAGGACCTTAAATCACAAACATGAGGAGTGATACATGAACTATCACCTGGTAGGAGCAAACTTTGGAGGCTCTACAATAGATAGTCATTCTGCAAGATGGGATGAGCCAAATCTAACAATCCATTTGTATGGAAAAGGGGGAAGTAGCATACTTTGTCTCTGCCCTCCTCCCAGTCTTATTTGCTCTCTGGCATTCATCGAACAACTTTGCAGGCTGGAAAAAAAATAATAAACCTCTCAAAACCAGAATAGTTTTCTATCAGATTAGTGAGTTCAATTGCTTTAGTAAAAACAAATCACTATGCTGAAAATATGGCAAGAGTTATGATGTAAAACCACCTATGGGGAAAAGGGAGCATAAGTGGGCACAAAAAAAAAAAAAAAAAAAAAAAAGAAGAGATCCTTATATTTCTGGGACAGGCAAGAGGTGAAAAACTGAGTAAACCAGCTCATGCAGAACTACTCTCAGTCACTAGTCTGTTCTGCAAGCCAATAGGTATAATTACCTGCGCAAAAATATGGATCCCTGTCTATGATTGCTGCAACAGGAGAGAAAACTGTTGCTCCTTTGTGTTGCAATAAAAGACCTATGTTATATGTTCGTATGCAGAAAACTGGCAATACCTCTTATCCGTAAATGGTTCATACTTATTTTTTTCCTATCCTCAATTAACTCCCTTTACATTACAAGTAACAGATGTACCTGTCTTGGAAATCTCTGATCCACTGAATAAAGTGTCAAGGAAGGATCAAACCACAGTATATAATTTTTCTGATACAGAAATCTCTGATTTTAGTTGTGTATCTGCTAAACATAAAGGGAAGAAAATAAGCAAAAACTGTATAGAAATATGGCCTTGTGGCTGCTATGCTTAGCACTAATTAGGCATATTGAAACTTAAGAAGGAAAAGAAAGGCTTTTCTCATTACTGTGATAATTCAAAACAATTCTGTGGTATATTTTTAATAAGATTAATAGAAATAATAAAAATAATAATGAAAATATCTAATGAGAATTGTTTTATAATGATACCTACCATATTCAGTATCTACAAAAAATCATCCAAGATTAGAAATCATAGTTAAAATGATTTTTTCTATTCTACACAAAATAGGCTATTTATTTTTATATATATAAGCTTCATACAGGCCAAAGACCTCTATCTCAGCAGCTAATGTTTGTTATTTGACTCAGTCTTACAATTCTCCTTCTTTGGTTCACCAAGTTCCTAACTGATCAATCTAATAAACTGAAATAGCAAAAGGAGATGAAGAGTGCTGCTTCTTATGATAGCTTTTTCTCAGAGCTGAGCTATTCACGCCTCCCTTGAAGCCTACAGTGACACTCCAAATAATGATCTATCAGAAAACTGTTACAACAGCTGCTTCTTAGATTCTTAGCTACTGTAGGGCTTTTAGTAGCTTCTCATGTACACACTTTCATTTTTTCAAGCCATGGTTATAACTCCTTAACTCCTAGTCCATAGATCTGGACTAGGTTTAAGATTAAACAAAACATCCACCTAGCTGCTGATGTTAAGGCAGGAGAGCTTATATATTTATCCAGAACTAAAAAACAAAGCGAACTCACATGTGGGTTGGGTTTTCTAATTCATAAGGTAAATGTACTGAAGTTCTAGAGTATGATATATCTCATCCTAACATCCGCATCTTAAATTAGTCTTGTGAATAATGTACTCAAATGTGAAATACTATAAACCAAAAAGAAAGGCTAGGGTTTAAGGGATAGAGCCAGGTGGAATGTCATGTTATATGGCACCTGAGGAGATTAAAATATCTCAGGAATTAGATGACTGGAGGTGGAGTAATCATTTAAATCATTTTGTGGTCCTAGCCCAGTTGTTCTGATATAGGCATCACAACCCACATACAATGATGACAGCTATGACTGGAATCGTGAACTTGGGAGCCGCAATGGGACTCGCAGCATGTAAATAGGATCACCCATGGAATACTTGCTTACTTATTCCTTGCATGTGATCATTTGTAAAAATATTTCTTTAATGATTTTTTATAAAAATATTTCTTTTATAATTTGAAAGTGGAAAAGACACTAATAATACAATTCCCCAGAGGTGATGCTTTATCATGCTCTATTCAGAAGTCTTCATCACAGGACAAATGTCTCCATTGACCTTTCTTTCATGGAAGCCAGCAGCCATCTACACATCACTAAATCTAAGGCACCATGTTAATAGCCACACAGATGTAGTCAACTTGTTAATTACTCCCCCTGAAATGACAATAAATGAATTCATAGCCATCAGTTCCTCCCACCCAACAGCACAATCCTAGACTTTAAAGAGTAGTGCAATTGCTACCTGCTATTCTTATTCCCCAGGAAAAGGGTACCTGGACTCCCGTTAATTATCAAGTTTTGATGAAAGAGAATTACTTTGTTAACTTTGTTCATGTACAACTTTGAAGCAAATGAAATTTTTCTGGAAACAGAAGTAATGATATGACTTTATTAAGTATTAGTAGCATTATCTATATTGTAAGTGGTTTCTAACAGAAAAGCAAATGCTACAGCTAAGGTTTGCCTGAGTTATCTTTAGGCCTTATTTGCGAAAATGCAAACATGTTTAAGAAATAGTATTTTCTTTTTGAAAGATGGTTCTGGGAAAAAATATTGTCACTTCAATGGTCTTATTCGTATGAGTAAGAAAGTTTATAGGGAAAACTAAGCCTATTTGAATGACAGAAGTACAAGGTCTGAGGAAAAATAGAGTGAGCTTTCTGGGCAAGAAGTCATACTCTTTATAATTGATTCTGCAAGTTTAGTCACACTGATGCATGATTGCAGATGAAAAAACAATAAATGGTGGCTTTTCTGATAGCAAGATTTCCATCATGAATGATAGTTACTGCACTGGGACAATTTTTTTAAATAGGATTTTTCAGTCTTTTATCCAAAATTCTGTTGTATCTCAGTGTATCTGCAGAAGGCAATACCCATGAGAGGTGACTGTTCAACACCCAGGGGAATCCTACATTTTACCACATGCTGTAATATAACAATGTAATTGGCTTCTCTGTCCATATGTCTATGAGAAATCAGGAAAGTAAACACTTTGCTTTCTAGACTTCACCTTGGTTATACATATTGCAGTTAGAACTTGATCAGAACTCATGATGGTTCTGTTTTTCATGATCCATTTTGAACATAATGTTTTCCTTTTTTTAATAATTACATCTTAAGAGGGAAAATGTATATCAGCTACTAGAAAATGAATTTTTTCTAAGCAAAATATTACATATTGCAGTATTATAAAAATAGTTCATGTTCTATAGCAGAAGCTATTTTATTGGATCTTTTTTAGTTTAAGTTTCAATCTGCTCCTGGTCCTGAATATTTTTGGGATTAAGTGAGTAGTTTTACACATTGTAGGTGCTCTGCCTATAGATTACTTTATTATACTATCTTCTTACACATTCAGATACTGTCTTACATGTCTGTCTGTATTTGTATACATAGGTATATACCTATTGATGCACAAACACATGATACTGCAGAAATATGTCTAATCTCCCCATGATGAAACACCTCGTGGGAACGAATAAATATCAGATGTTGGTGTAGAAGCTTCTGTTTACTTGTTACATCAGAATATTGAGCTGGAACTGATGTAAAAGAAGTATGATGCCCCCAAGTCAAGAGTTAAGCCCAAAGCATCCACTGTAAAGAGGGCAAGTAGCAGAGGAGAAGGTGTTTCTTGTAGTCAGTATTGTTATAAACAGTGTATAGCTTTGACTGATATTTGTGGAACATTTGCTACCACAACTGAAGACTAAAGGTGTTATGTTCATTTATACTCTTCTAATTATTTGCAGCATGTGAAAGCTTTGAGCCCTGGTATTAGAGACTTGACTGTGTGCAAGGTGCTGTATGATCAGTGAATGCAGCAAAAAGGTTTGCCTTGCTGGCCAATGAGGTCTTACATTTTTTACCTTCTTTGCCTGAAAGTAGATATCTTATTTTGAATTTTCATTGTACGTTGTGCTTTGTCTCCTCCTTGATGAGTATATGAAGATGAAAATCTCTCCTGTGCAACACTTTGTGCAACAAAATCAATCTTAATTTTGGTTCTTCTTGAAAGCCACTCAGGCCATTATCTCCTTTTTCCAACTGTTTTGCTAGTAAACATCACGATAATGAGGACCTAAAGGGAGAAGACAAATCAGGTTTAAATGGCTCAAAGTTCAATTCAGTCAGATTTCTGTTCACACAAAACCTTTTAAAGCACAGAAAACGCTGCTTTTTCATGCCTGCTACATGCTAATTGAGATTAAGTTTCTTTCCCTTCTCCTGATTTTCAGTAAAGAAAGAAAGGGTACCACAGTAATGAAACTGCTAACATTGAAGAAGTGTTTGTAAGCTTCTATAGGTACAACTGAAAAAAAAAAAATAGAAGAAAGAAAATAGAGAAGGCAGGATAAAATGAATAAACCATTTCCCAATTTGGAAGGCACTGAGTGCATTTCAGGTCACCATGGAATAACGAAAGCTGAAAATCAATCAGGCTCCTTCAGCAGCTGTGTGCTATCAGTCTTGGCCTGCAGAGCACAGATCTAAACCATTAGGCAGACCAACAAGAGACAGAAACTTAATTTGAAAGCAGCTGTTTTAAGACAGATACATAATGATATTAAAAGAGGAGCACTGCAGTGAGGTGAGAATGAAAGAGAACATCCATTAGGCTGAGGATGCTTTTATTTTTTTATTGTAACCAGATGCAGAGAGAGTATGGCCAATGGCAGCCGGAGACTCATTTAAAGGAGTGAGAGTATGACAAAGGAGAAGGATTGTGTAAAAACTACTAATAACAGACTGCATGAGACGTACTCGACCGAAACTCAAATCTTTATTATACTGCAATAATTCTGGATGATCAACAGATAATTTAGACCCTGTACCCCTCCAGGTATTTAGGCACCACTTTTTATGGATTGTAGCAGCATTAAGTGCAAAGGTTTATTTAATGATCTAGGCATAATCTAATGATGCACCTGCTTTCCACTGAAGGTACTAACACTGCTTATTTCAGGAGGATAAAGTTAACTAAAAGTTATGAATTGTTCTGCTCTATTGTTTTCAGACTCAGAGAGCCCAAGTACCTTATTGTGTTTCTATTTGCATCTTTACTACTTGAAATCACTAATTATTTTATGAAGAGTCAAGGATTTGTTTTTATGTGCCCCTGAAGATACAGGAACTCTAAACTAGACTTTAGTTAAAAGCAAGTCACTATGCTGAACAAAGGATAAATAAAGGAAATGAGTAATTGCCTCTTCATTTGAAATTAATAAGGAAAGTTGGAAGGTACAACAGTAATATGCATATGAATTTAGCAAGACCATTTGAAAACAACATTACAGAATATTTTCTGAAGACATATGTGGCCAAGACCTTGGTTTAATATCTTATCTGAAAATTTGTTTATGGTAATTTGAATGCTAAAATGCGAATTGAAACACAGAAAGTGCCATGTTTCTCATCATGCAACTGAATATATAATGAATAAATGTATGAATTCTTTTTACCATAAGCACTTAACTGCTTAATGCTTTAGCTTTTTTTCTCAGATTATTTTAATTTTTTTGAGGCCTACACTACAGTCTTTATGTGAGAATGAGAACAGCAGAGAAGCACTATCTGCATTAAATGCTGTATTACTCAGATGTTTCTCTTTCTTAGAAATAGGAGAGATGTCCGTAGTGTGTGGCTACTGAGGAAAGAATTTCTACCTGTGGATTTGGAAAGGCAGTATACACTTTTTCTTTGATTGGCAAATCATTAAACAAAATTCTTTTGTCTTGCATGAAGTCATCTGTTACCACCACATAGGTATATATGTATTGGTGGGGGCAGGCAACTTCTGGTAACACAAAACTGAAAAAAAACCTGAAAGATCTGACAAAGACCTGACAAAGACCTTACAAAGCTAAACAAGTGACAGCATAATGGCAAATGTAGTTCAGTGCTGAGAAATAAAAAGTGGCATCACTGAAAGAATAATCTGAATTATTCTTAATTGCTGGTGTGCCATAGAATTTTGCAACACTAGGCAGAATTGTAAATGGGGTATTTAAGTACCCTAGCTACAAGTCTTATACCAATTTTTCTTCTTGCCATATTTTAAAGAATACTGCTATCTACATGAGTATTTACAGAATATAAGGCAATCAAATCTGTCAGTACTGCTGTTCTAAGCCATCCAGTTCTCATCATATGTGCATACAGCTTATAGGAAAGCAACCTCTGTGACTTGGTGTTCTTGTCTGCAAAATGCTGATAGGAATGCTCACCCAAATTATAAGCCATGCAAACTTCAGGAAAATAATTGTATGATGAAAGAAATTGTAAGACCAATGTATTTTGGTGGGCAATTCCTGATGTGCATATTTCTATTTCAAATAAAAAGAGTTTATGTGTAGTAGTTGATGCAGCGGTTTAAGTCGCTATTCATACACTTCCTTTTTATTTAAAAAGTCATTGTTCTAAATAGAAAAAACACACTCATCCAGCCAAACACTTATGATCATCCTGCCTTCAAGAGTATCTCTGGCATCATCAATAGCTGCCGTTTCTGCTGTAACTTTGGCACACAGGGAGAACAAGAAACAGAACTCCAGACATGGCTGACTGAGTTTGGACCACCTTCCGCTGTTTTGGCACCTCTATAACAAAATAAAATACATTTTGGCTCACCGTATGAGAATCTGATTGATTTTATCTGCAATTTATAGTATATAAGACAGAGAAGAAGGCAGAATAATGATTTAGTAAAAATATAAGCAGAATAAACAAATAGAAGAAAGAAGCAGCTGACCTATATTTCAGAGACAGGAACATCTCTGTAATGCACATGAAAAGCCCATTCCAACTCTCCTTCAAATTGTACACCATCCAAATCTATTTGTCATGAAGCAGTTACCTGCTTATAGCTGAAAAAGTGCTTTGATATATTTTTTATGAATCTAGCCTTTCCAGTACTATGATAACTGATTGCAACACAATCTTGCATTAATTATTGTACTTCTGTCTCTGGAATGATGCCTTACTAAAAAAAGAAATTGAAAAAGAGGATGTCTTTATTTTACAAGAAAAAAAAAGCCACATAACAAAAGGCTTAAGGAAGAATTATTTTTTTCTTTCATAATACTGGAGGGGAAAATGAAATAATTAAGAAAAAGTTAAAAATTCCATTTTAAGAAACAATTTTTTCTTGATGTAAATGAGATATTCAGTAAAAGAGGGATTAATTAATAATAAAAAAGTATAGATGCCATTCAGAAAAGATTTGGAGCTCTATTTGGGTTTTTCCCACCTTGGAAAACATTAAACAGTCAGCAATAATTCAAGCTAAGTAATATAATTTTTAAGCTGAAATTTTTATATATCTTTATTTTTATTTTCAATGTTTATAGGTAATAAATTCTTAAATTAACACATATTCTATACAGAAAAAAAAGAAAATAGTTCTCTTCATAAATTAAGTTTTACCAGATGCTTTAACTATTCAGTTCACATATTCATACTTTCATGCATTATACTGTTTGTAAGGACACAGGAGCTCTTATTTTTTTTTTCTCTTTGATACGTAAAACTCACTCATTATTACAGTCTGTGTTTGAATCATGTTTATATCTCACAGCAGTACCAGTAAACGTCATCCGCTATAATGTCTTAAAATTATCTATTTTTCTACTGCATTTTACCTGAATCAAAAAGCAGTACTTTGCAATTATCTTCACAGAAAGAGACTAACAGTGATTTTAATGTAAGAGATATAATTATTGTCTGATGTCTTATTATTATTATTATATCTTAATGCTTCACGTAAATGGTAGTTAGAGTTTAGACTTGTTGCTTCAGTAGAACATCTTCACTTTCTGTCCACAAACAAACAGAATGTTGCTCTCATAGCTCAGGTTTCTGTTCTATTAATATGACCATAATTTACACAATTTTTCATGGATTATAGTTATTAGCCTTATAGAGGTCCCTTTTGTAATTTTTTGGGAAGCAGGCAAAGATTTTAGTGTTTCTGTTTAGCGTTATAGCTAATAATAATAAAAAAAAAAATTATGTGGGTCTTTCATGCATATGTAACCAGCTCTTGATCTCTAGGAGGTTGTTTCTTTCCAGGTTAAGGTCCCAGAGTATGTTACTGAGCAAAACAAAGATATTTGTCTATGTAATGTCTCACACAACTTCCTTTCCATTATTTTCTGAGATGAAATTAGTATTTAAAATTATTAATTGTAGACCATAAATAAATAATACTTCCCTTCCACACTTAGCTTGTCCTCTTGGTCCGTATGAAATAGGTGGGAAATAGGGTTTTCAATTTAGGCATTTTACTTCTGCCTCCTGCACTGGAAAAATTCATTGTCTTAGTAATTCAGGAAGGATATCAATGAATATATAAGGTAAATGGAAAGGTAGGGCCCCCAAAAGGGTAGTGTGTGCCACCATTAATAAGTGGATAGGTCACAAGTAGGCACTACGATCTGATTTCGGGTATGAGGATGTCTACTCAAGATAGCAATTCCTTTGATAAATATGGGACTGAACAACTCCTTTTAAGTAAGTGCCATAAGAAAAGTAGACATTCAATCTCCAATCTATTTTCCATTCGAAACCAGGTTGAGGATATCCCTTCTTGTCACATCCCAATTTAGGATTTTTTGAAACTTTTCTAAATTGTTTGTACTATCCTGCTTTTTGCACATATGCAGAGATAATATTATGAAGAAAAATAATAACTCCTTACCATTTAATCTCTACATTTCTTGGAGCAAAAGCAAATCCTATAAGTAAAATACACCTTCTAGATATAATTGCCTAGAAAATCTTTCGGATTCATGTTCTTGGGCAATTCTTAATAGAATATGTTTCTCTACTACAAACAGAAGATATCACCATATATTAAGAATGAAGACAGGGTAGTGATTCTAGCACATCTTAGTGAAATGTTTTAAGGTCTGCCATTTGAGAAAAGATATTGAAAATAACAGTGGGTTTCCATGTCTGGTGTTATTTTGCAAAGTAAAATAGTAATAATCATGTCCTTGTTACCGATTTTAACAGCTGAAACTTTACTGAATGCAGTGGCATGGTATCAGGGTACAATCGAAGTATCTCAGCAGGGTATTAGATATAGATATCTTACATTTACTTACTTAAAGCTATGACTTATATTCAGAAGCCAGAAGGTCTTCTAGTTGTAACTGACTCTGCACTCCTAATTCATTTCCTTAGCAAATAAGATAGGATTTATCTAAGTTCCAAATTCATTTTTATCAAAGTTGAATTTAAGTATGCAAATGCCTCTCTACATTAACTGTTTTAAAGCTAGTGAATTAAAACTCACATTCGTCTAAGTGAAGAGAGAAACAGGACTGTGACATATTGGCTTTAAAGCATCCAGATTTAGAGCCAAGAGTGAAAGCTAAATTTTTTACAAGTCAGATGTTAATTACGTACACTTTAATTTAATGCAAATGGGAATCAACCTAAACAGAAATAAATCAGTAGTTTATAGCATTAATAGAATTCATAGAAACGAAATAATATAGTTGATCTTACATATTTTATTATTTTGGGGTTTTATTTTTAGTTAAGAAAAAAAGACAAATATAAAACAATTCTACTGCACATATCATTGTTGTGACTTTGAATAGTTCTTCTTTGCACAGAAACTCTTAATCATCAATACCTAGAAAAAGATCTTTTGACTGAAACATGCTGATTGGAGTGCTCTGGCTTTCTCAGCAAGGCAATGCATGATAGAATTAAATAAGCCTCTTGTTCATCCTGGAATCAATGGGATTAGATATTTGTTTAAAACAAGGCATATGCCTAAGTGATTTGCTGAACTGAGGTCTGAAAGAAGCAAGAGAGTAAAGGAAATTAGTGTATTTAATTATGTCATTAAAGGTGGCTTGTTACTGACTGCACAGGAGTGAGACAAGTTAAGTCCATTCAGAATCCTTCATACCAGAATGTTTTAGTGTTTCCTTTTTGTATGCAGAAAGCAGATTTTGCGTGCTTTTATCTCACATCATATGATGCAAAATATATAAAAGAGCACAAACACTGAGAATTCCAGCTACCTCATATACAATCCTGTATTATAATCACAATATTATCTCAATAAATATTGAAAGCCTAGTCCTAAGGGTCTCTGGCAGCCAGGGCTTACAGGTCTGAGTCTTTTTACAAGGCTATCCATATGCTTACAATGATTAATAACACTTCTCAGATGCATTAAATGCACTTGTCTTGTCTTCACACCTCAATGCACATCCAAAGCGTAACACCAGTCACAAAGAGCCATTCCGGCTGCTATGCATTATTGTTTAATTAAACAACATGGATAATTTCCAAGGCTATTTGAAGTATAAACATGATCTGGTATCTAAGCTCTGTTTAACCTTATGAAGAAAGTAAAAATGTTGCAAAGAGTGAAGCTGAAATGTGAGGAAAATCACTTACGCAAATATTAGTTCACAGTTTTTTGCTTTTTCTCCTCCTGGATTTAAGTTGACAAAATCATGCGATGTGGGCAACACCTACCAAACACAGTTTTTTCCTCCTCGACTCCCAGCTGTGATAAGTGTGAAGACACTGATTACAGAACTTATTTTTAAAATTCAATTGCATCTTGTTCAGAGATATATAAAACTTTAATTAAGTGACCTGATCTATTAGAACTAGAAACCTCCTTCAGTTACAAGGAGACTTTCCCAGTAACTTAGACTTAAACTTTTATCTTAAAAGTATTTGCTGAAAAAGCTCTGTGGAAATACGATTGTGGTAAGTAAAAATCACCCTGCTGCACAGCACTAGCACAACACTTCTGAAGCTTTCTGACTTAAGCACTACCTGTGGTCTGTGCTATCCTTTAAAGAGAGGCAAATTTATTTCTTTGATATTTTGCAGTAGTGTAAGAGGAAAGACTAGATAACTCCCTGCTAATACTTTGCATTGATGGTAGGATTTCAAAAAGCATCTTCTTGACTCAAAAGAAAGCAAAGTTAGGTCAGACCAGAGAGCTTTTGAAAAACCTACTTCAAGTTAGCAAAACCATTTCATTTTCCATTATCCGAGCCACTTCTATGCTTAGCCATACTGCACTATGTTTTTCAGAGGATGCCTATAAAACTCAAGTCCGAATTGATGATGAACCAGCCTATTTGGACATTCTAGACACTGCTGGACAGGTGAGTAATTTCCCAATGTGAGCCATTCAATCAGAAATAAATCCAAAAACCTTTAACCTCAGATGTATGAGTCACAGAGTTAGAAACAAAATTCCTATACAAATATATAGGGAGCAGTGGCAGAATAACATTGAGGAATTACCAAATGAGAAGATTAAAGTAGTGCTTCAGTGGAATAGCATGACTTCAAAAGCTAACCAGAGGGGCGAAATTCATCAAGTAGAAGACAAAAAGCTGTTTGTTTCTTTTCTGTTGTATGCAGAAACACCTCTCACATGGAATGAATAAATACTGTCACTGGTTTGTCAAGTGTTTCTCTCTCTTACTTTTGTATATATTACGGGAAACTACTCGTCTACTTGTTGATCAAGTACTTTGTTACCATTCTACTCCTCCTCACATTATATTTACACATCAAATCCTCATTCATAAGTAAAAGATCTTAATGCCAAAAAATTAAAACAATGTTACTTACTGCAAGTGTGGGTATCAGTCAGGGAATTAATTCCACATGCAGTAAGACAAAAGGAATTAAATAGAAGTTCCTCCCCTTTCCATCTCAAAAATATTTTTACTATTTAACAAGAATGTTGCAGTTAGTTAATCTTTTCCTGAAGTATGTGTCAACTTCTGTTTGAAGGCTTCAGTAATTTCCTGAGATTCCACGCTGTATGTATACCTTATGCAGCAAAGAGTCAGCCAATCAAATACGCCCTGAATTATTCTTCCTTAACCCAAAAACTATGCAGAATCAGCAGTTAACCAGTTTTTTACTTCTGAGTCTCCTGTGAGAGTGTTTGATTCTCCAGAAAATTTAAGATAAATTTCAAGGGATATCTCCAAAGCTGTGAATTTAATTTTCCTAGAATTTATTATTTTATCAGACTCAAGAAGTTTCTTGTGCATATCAGCCCTAGAACAGGTTTAACAATGATTTGGCTGGGGGAAAGAGCATCATAGTTGCTACTCAGTATGTCTGAAAATATCTCTACTTCTGTTGGAGGTGAGGAAGCAACAACTTTTCTTAGTCTATGTAGGATTTACTTCACAGATGTATTCCTAATTTCCTGTGGAAACTCTGAGAGAGTGCAGGAGTTAAACTCTGTAAACCATAGAAGAGGATACAGCAAGAACAGACCTTCTTCCATGGTTCTCCTGCTTACAGACACGCAGAAAAGATGAGCCACCTGATGCTAAGTTTGCATCAGTAATGCAAATATTACTCCAGGGAAATAAAGGAGCTTATAATGAAAGCAAATAACGCATGATTAATGACACAAAAATGGAGACTGCACTTTTATTTTTAGCTGGGTGTAGTATGGTGTAAAAGCCAAGAGAAATAATTACTTTTACTTGGATTTTTTTCCATTTGTTTTTGTTCATAGACAGACAAAATTTGTGTTGTGGAAAAAAAATAAAATTATACAATCAGATACTGACAGTTTCCTTCTCCTCCTAACCTCCCACCAAAATCAAATCTTCCACTTTTTCTTTCACAGATATTTCATTTCTGTGGCTCATTTTAAAATGAAATTATCCATTAATATTTTCTTTTTTTTTTAGATTCAGGAAAAGGGAGAAATATCCCTATACAACAGCCTTTGAAGTAGCTGTAAACGTTATATTTTCCAACTTAAAAAATCCATATTTTTTTCAGTCACATTCGATTTTTAGACTAACACTCCTTCAACTGTACCATTTCTACACAGTATTTTATTTTTTATCATATAAAAAAAACAGAACAAAATCTTTTTTTTTTAATGAGGTAAGGGATCTAATGCCAATATGATGACTTTCCCAGAATTGAAAGTTGTAAAGTAAGAAAAGATATCAAAATAATGTAAACAGTGAAAACCAATGAGAATGATAGTAGAGAAAAATCTCCTTTTTACATTTCCCTGTTCTTACAGGGGAGACTGTCACTGAAATTTGCCTCAATATATCTATGCCAGGAAGCTATTCCTACTTGTCTAGGCTCCAGTTTTTCAGAAACTGTCCTCTCTAAGCATCCTCTATCTAGCTGCATGTCTTTGCAGATGTCTTTGAATTTGTTGCCTCTCCATCTGCACTACACAGATCCAGAATAAATCAAGACCTAATACAACTCCTATTGAATTGAATGGCTGAAACTGCCTCTTTTCTCACAGAGCACTAACTGTTACTCTCACCAAAGTTCAGACTGAAATTCTGCTGTTGCTTTAGTGACTGAAGATAAAAATCCAAAGCACCCCGTTGTGCTGGTGGTGGTGTGCTCTGGTGGTACAATGTTGTGTTTCAAGTTAAAGCAGAGAAGGTGTTACAGCTTCTAAATCATGGAGTGGAAATCTCATTTCCCTCTTGGTGTCCTCACAGTCATAAATACTTCACCATCAACTTTGAATTATGACTTTAATCACTCCAGAAGATCAAGGAGCTAAAATTGTAATTCTTCCGTCTTTGGGAAGCACAAGAAGTAAATAATACGAATGACTGAAATTAACGTATTTTGTTGTTGTTCTAGAGAGTATGTTTCACCAAAGATGTTTCTCCTTTCTTTGCTGTACCTATACAGTACACGTCAACAGTGACCACATATTGTGATGTATTAATAATTAATATTCTTCCATGTCAAGTTCAGAGTTAAAAATCCATATCTGATTTCATAGCTGTCATAGCTGACAGATATAGTTTGGAGCTCCAAAACCAAAGGTATTTCTTCAGAAATAAAATTCAAGTTCTTAACTTTTTGAAGTTAGGAAACATGATGAACCTGTTAGTATTGCTCCTCTAGTTATTGGTCTTCCTCATCTTATGCATATACATAGACACCACTAAATATGACAGATTGCTTCTCTCTGGTAGCAGACTGGAGTTCTTTGAAATCTGGATGTATATTTTTTATCTTTCCAATTTTCCTGTTGTTCTCTTCCAGAATAATTATTCTAGCGAATATACAGGAAAAAGTACATTCTGAATGTGTGTAGGGCCAGTGTAAGTAGTTATGCTTCACTGAACTCACCAACCCTGCTTTTCATCAACTGCTGCAGCTGCCAGCAG
Organism: Clamator glandarius; assembly: GCA_033459285.1. Taxonomy (NCBI): domain Eukaryota; kingdom Metazoa; phylum Chordata; class Aves; order Cuculiformes; family Cuculidae; genus Clamator; species Clamator glandarius. Next base: position 310,966 of record JAUNZM010000551.1, on the reverse strand, counting down.
GGTAGCTTGTCTTTGCTCACCACAATCGACTTCAGACACAATAAGGTTACATTTACCTCAGAGAGTTTCAATAGCAGGTATTTCTGCTGCAGCTGCTTGTATGTGCATTGTCATAAACAACACTCACTTGAGCAGTTCCTGCCATAGAACTTGAAAAAGTGAGGTGCAGTGAGAAGGAAACGAACAAAAATTCATGTTGGTTTTCTTTTTCAATGCCACCACTGCATCTAGAAGACTGTATGCTAGCAGCCTCTTTGCTGCTAGGAGTTATCAGTGATGCCTTTGGCTCTTTAATTAGAAGTTCTCTTCTTAAACTAAAAGTTCTTTTTTTTTTTTTTTTTTATATCTGTATTTCAATTAAAAGGAAACTGAAAAGCAAATTAAAACAGAGAGCAAATGTGAGATCTAGCTTTAGGAGGATTTTTTTTACTTATCTTTTAACCCTCTGGGTTAGCTGCAATTTTGCATGTAGAATAAATAAAAACAAAAAAACCCCAAACACCTTAATGGAAACCTGCGAATACCAACTATTATGCATAAAGATAGCTTGAGCTTCCCAGGGAAGTTAAGTTCCCATCAGAGGGGAAAGTCAATCTATCCTACTCCTAACAGTTCGATGCCAGTGTAAGTAATAAATGCCCAGAACCAGGAAAATGAACACAGGTCAACAGGAAAGCACCTGAAGAGCAGAACAAAGGAATTCCATAACTCCAGCCAGTAAGTCAGCCTCTTTGGGGGCCCAGCTTAAATGCCTCTAGGCAGACACCTGTAGCATGGAGAGTAAATAAAAGTTAGAGGTGTGCACACTCCTGCTGGGCTATTGTCTTCTTGACATCACAGAGATATATTGGGATCGCTGCTATGACTGGCGTGTCAGAATGGAAGGATATAGGCTCTTTAGGGAGGACAAGCAGGGTAGATGTGGAGCATGCTCTATGACCACCTAGAGCGCATGGACCTCTACCTGGGGATAGATGAGGAGCTGATGAAGAGCTTGTGGGTTAGGAATAAAGGAAGGAGAAGGAAATATGGGAGTCTGCTACAGGGCACCTGACCATTAAAACCAAGCAGATGAGGCCCTCTATAGACAGATAGGAATAGTCTCATGTTCATAAACCCTAGTCCTCACAAGTGCCCAGGTGGCCAAGAAAACTAAAAGCATCTTGGCTTGTAACAGAAGCAATGTGGCCAGCAGGTCCAGGGAAGTTATTCTGCCCCTGGACTTGGCACTGGTGAGACTGCACCGCAAAAAATGTGTTCAGTTCTGGGCCCCTCACCACAAGAAGGATGTTGAGGCTCTGGAGCGAGTCCAGAGAAGAGCAACGAAGCTGGTGAAGGGGCTGGAGAACAGGCCTGATGAGGAGCGGCTGAGAGAGCTGGGGGTGTTTAGCCTTGAGAAGAGAAGGCTGAGGGGGGGATCTTATTGCTCTCTACAACTACCTGAAAGGAGGTTGTGGAGAGGAGGGAGCTGGGCTCTTCTTCCAAGTGACAGGGGACAGAACAAGGGGGAATGTTCTCAAGCTCCACCAGTTGAGGTTCAGGCTTGACAAATTGCACAGAAAAGGTCATAGAGAACTGGCAGAGGCTGCCCAAGGAGGTGACTAAGTCACCGTGCCTGGAGGTGTTTAAAAGACAAGTAGACAAAGTGGTCAGGGGCATGGTTTATTTGGAGATAGGAATGGTTGGACTCGATATTCCTTGAGGTCTTTCCAATTTAGTGATTCTGTGATTATCCAGTGTGTCATAAACTTCATTGGCTTTTACTATTATTTGATTAAACTGGTGTAAAACCATTGACTTCCATGAAACTTGTGAGTGCAAATGAAGATGATATTCAGACCTTTATTCTGTGTTCAGTTCCCTTCTCAATTATTCTCAGAGACTGACAACCCCCAGCTTCTCTAACCATGCATGAAAACCCTCCACACAGAGTTACAGAAACCTTCTGTTCACTCATTTACGCTTTCTCACTCTCTCTTCTAACTTAAAAATATGTTGTTACTTCAGAAGCCTAGTATCAATATCCCCCTTGGAGCATACACAGCAGCTATCTCTCCTGTTGTATTTATAAACTATTGACTGACACAGGAGCTTTTATTCTTGCCACAGCTTTACTCTGAGAGACACGCTAGCCACCCTTCCCATTAAGATCTCAAGCTGAATGTTAAAGGAACATCAGACAGCACTCCCTTCACCCAAAACCAATCTGAGATGACCCTGCATTAGGTAGAAAAGCTTGTTTTCAGTCACAAAGCAGGCAAATATGCAGGAAAATGGATTTCTGTACCTGTCTGTGAGACAGTGACTTTCAAGATTATTGCACCAATTTTTGCTTGTTAAAATGTTAGCTTTTTATGATAAACTTAGTGCATCAATGTGTTTCCCAGGTATGAATCACTGACTTGAAAACTGGCCTTAAAATGTGATTGTGTGCCATTTCAGAAATATTTCCCTTTGTCTGCAGCAGTGTGCACATGAATTCATTTCCAGGTAGACACTTTTCAACCTGACAACAACAGTGCACTCTGTAGTGAAATCCATCTCTCAAATTGCTAGCAAATCACAAGACATGTTTATCCTTACAACCTCCAGGACTACAATTTTTGTCCCCTGCTTCAGACTTTGAAGAGAAACCATATTAGTCCCAAGAGCCCTTCAGATAAACACACTTTCTCAGACTAAACGTTATAGTCCAATGACTCATTCAGACTGTTATCTGAGATCCTTCTGCTTATTATCTAAACATGCTGCTCTAATCCTGAATCAATGGAAGTCGAATTTGAAACTACACTGCTGCAGCTTATCTCTAGGAAATGTAAAATGCCTTTTTGGCAGTAATTATATTTTAATGAGCCTTTACAGTACGTTCTTTTAAGAAGAAAATAATTTTAGAGCACTTTCTGCTGGGTACTGCAGTGAGTAAATGAAATTCATTTTACTTCTAAGGCATAGCGTTAGTGAACTAGGTAGCAATCCTGAACAGAGCATATTAGGTGAAGAACATTAATTTTATTTTCTTTATACAGTTTTGTTTCACAGCATGATGGTGACACCCTTAGAAAATGAAATCATAGCATGGAAAATTTGATGGACTCTCAAGACAAACTGTTTTGAACTTTCTAGGGAACACTAAACTCTCCCCAAGACCAAGTAATTTTATTTGGGAATGGGTAGATTTTGAAGAAACATTGATTTGGCACATATATTTAGTGAAAAAAAAACAGTTCCAGTAAATCACAGATGAAATTGCAGGCCTGACCATAATTTACTTCAAATTATGGGAAAAATATTCTTGGGCTTTCTTGGAAAAGATTGAGTCATTTACTGTTAAAAAAAAATAAAATAAAAATAGAGTTAAACAAGCACAGGTGACTAGCAACTAAGATTCCCAACTTCATTTCTCATCCCTGTCAATGAATGAATCATGGTGCAATAAGGGATGTATCAGTTTGTATTTCTAGATCTGCATTTATCTTTCTGACAGACAGGTGTAATAACATGCTGCAGGGATCAGGAATTTAGGGTGAACGTCATGGTTTATGAGTCTAGTGATACTGATTTCCTGCCCCTCGCTACAATTCCACTTCAGTAAAGTCAATGCCAGTGGAGGAGTGTTTTCCAGTGTTATCTTTTGTTTTTCAATAAATTCTCCTTTTTAATCTTTAAGTGTTTTCTTTCTCACCAGTAATTGTCTTTCTTCAACTAATAACTTCAAAAAATAGGTAAATATGCAAGGATATTGCTCATTTGATTAGTAACATTTTAAATAAAATAACATGTAAAAGAAGAAAATACATTATTACGAATTCTGGTAAAAGTAGTAAAATACTTCTTTCTTCTTTCCATATCTTTCCTTATTGTATTCCCTGTTTGGTTTTGTTGTTGTTCTGTTCTGTTGTATACTGTATGGAAAATTCCATGATTCAACTTCATCTAGGTCCTTCATAAGACTGCAATTAGGTAATATGTCTTTTCTTCTAGCATTATGAAATTTGTCATATACCTTTTCTTCCCACTGTTGAATGGCACAGAAACTTTTTGTAGTTACTTCCAGGAGATGTTGGATGTACTTTAAGTGTGTCCTGTTTTCTCTCTATACATGTCACTGTCCTAGATCACCTCACTAGGAATTTCATTTTACATAATTTTGTTTATCAAAAGCTACTTGTTACTCAGAAACTGTACACAGATAACGACTCCAATGGACAGGAAACTGTTATCCACCTGTATTAATTTTCACAAAATTAACACAAGAAAAGTTATTTTTAGGACTAAAACTTGGCTTGCATACTGAGAAAACAGAAGTGTTTAATATCATCATGTGGTGCAATTTGACAATAATAAATGCCAAAGAGAACAGTCTTTTGCAGAGTGGGTTCTTAATGGTTCTCAAAAAAAAATGGATTGTCCCAAAGAATTGTAATTTAAAAAAACTTATTTGCCTTTTATGCCATTCTGCAGCTGTTGGATGTTCTACCAATACAATGAGTATTGGCATCTCCAGACAGGAACAAAAGAGAGCAAAAAAGTTAGTCTTATCTGAATAATCCAGGCCTTTCAACCATAAAACTATATGGGATATCTGGCAGGAAAAGTTTTTTTAAAGATATTCATTTAATTTCACACTGGTAAGAAGGGGCTAGAAAAGCCTAAGAAACTCCCCCATCTTCAGAGCTGAAGTTCCAATAGTTTTGCCCTGAACCTGGGAGCAGCATTTGCCCCCCACCAATAAAATAAGGAAAAGAAAAAGTAAATCTTAGTAAATTCTTTATTTCATTCCTTGTCACCTCTCTTATGTAATCTTAAAAATGCTACTGCTTCTATCCAATCTTTTAAAAGAGAAAGTGAAGATCAGACAATAATTATTGAAAATACAAAATATTTTCTATTTTCTTCTCTAAACTGTACATATTTCATACATGTGGTTTTATTCCTTCCATAGAAGCAAATTGCATAACTTGCATAGATTTTAGTGTGTACATTTTGTATTGTTCAGGAGAATAAATTGTTTCCACTAGATCTGTGAAACAAACCATGCCAAGTAAATCTTTCTTTTTAAAAAGACAAAATCAAAAATCTTAGTAGCAATTGAACTGGCTGCAGCTGTGTAAGAAATCAGATCTTCTCTTACTTGAACTGAGGTACATGACGAACATATCAAAGCAAGCTGAAGAAGTCAGACTCCATTAACCTGTAGAAATGTGGAAAACGTGTATCCTTGCACTGGACTGTCTTGGCATACCTCAGAGGCTACTTAGCATCCCTCAGGAATTATTGATGAGATACCTCATGCGTACAGTTTTGGAGCTCCCTCTTTCAGGAGCTTTCTCACAGCTTTCTTCTAAAGAAATGAAAACTGTATCTCCATTTTATTGGCAGATACAGAAGTTATGGATCTGCAAATGGGATTTTGTGTAAATTATACCACTGGGTGTCATTTAACCTACCTGAAGGGAATTAACTTTGGTTAAAATATTGCTGATTTACTTTAAAGCTAGATATGTTAGTAATGAATCTGGATGAAATCTTCATTGTATGTTGAATATATGACATGATGACCCACTCCATAAAAAGCTAGAGATATGCTTGAATTGTTAGAGAAGATTTGGTCCCACTTAACATCTCTTAGTGTGGGATAGCTGTGAAGGAACCTTAGAAAGATTTTGTGAAGTGCACACAGTGAAAGTGACATGTATTCCTGCTCTTTCAGCTAAGAGTGTTCCCACAAGTTCTCAGAAAATCACTAATGGTTTTGCAGGACTGTATAGATGCCAGTCCATGGACTATCTTTGTGCATGTAATGCTAGCTAGTCTTCTCACCGATAGCAGAAACATTAATGTAAATGCAAAGACAGAAAAAAAACATTGGATATCCTTCACACCAGAAGACATCCGTAAGTGACAGGGGCACGACAGTCATTTTTTGTCACTGAGTCATACCACAATTTAACATTGTAAGCAACAAAAAACCAGTGCAGTTATAACATAGTTATTTTGCATTCATATCTGTGATGATTTAGGTAGTTGCCCAAAAGCACAATCCTCCAATAATTCTGAACTAAATTTCAGTGGCAGAAGTGAGCGTACAATTAAAGTCTACAAAGGTCTAAAAAAGCCACCCTGAAGGTTGTTTACTTCTTTTCCTTCATTCTCTTTCAAATTCTTAGTTCAAATTATATCTTTGGTGATGTGTAGGGCACAGGGGAAGGGAGAGAAATTCCTATGCTGTGGAACTTTTAAGGTAATCATGCTTGTTATGGAAGTCATCATGAAAGAATATATATGCAAGACAGAATATAATTTGTAGTCATTTATCAGAGCAATAAGGTGTCTGATTCCAGCCTCGTATTTCACTTCTGCAAGGCTGCATAAGTCTCACCAGGGAAGTCAGCACGTCTGCAATCCCCGTGTAAGCTGACAAGAGCTTATTTGAATCCCTGGTGAGACCTTGCTTGCAGCTGCAGTCATTACCTTTTCACTAGTGGGTTGTTGTCTTTTTATTTTTTCCTCTGCTGTTTACTAAAATGCAATTATTGAGCTATTAATTCTTTCCCTTTACCATTTATGATGCATTTGTGATAAAAGGTGAAAATTGACTTTATTCCTTCTTGCATAACAATGAGGAGGAAGGAAAAGTATTATACAGTGCATGATAAACCAAATGCAGTTGGGGGTTTTAGAGGTAGTTAACAATGAAGATTGCTTCAGTGCCTGCATTTAGGAGAAAATTACTAAGGTGTTTATTCCTAAGAGAGAAACCATTAACTTTAATATGAAAGAAAAAGGCAGTTCTCCGAGTTAGGAAGTGTATCACTGAGGCATTTTACTTGCATTATGGAGAACAGATTCAGTGATTTCATCCGTATTTTGGGATGAATGAAAAGCAGATATCATCTCCCAGGTGATGGACTGTATTTTTTCATTATGGCATATGACAAACCATCTTTGGAAGAGCAGGATTAATAAAGTTAACAAAAGCACAGTTGCAGCAAGCTGGCAAATATATTATCACCTAAAGGCAGTAGAGCAATTACAGTGGGAACATTCACAACATCAGTGCAGAGAAGCTATTTCTGGAGGGATGGTCTGAGTGCCAGTACAGGTTATTTAGTAGTTCCTTGGTGAGAAAAAAGAGTCACAGTACAATGTTGTTTTTTGAAGTCCTGACTTATTTTATTGGAAGTTGTTCTCATTTGTTTTTTCCCCTTATTTTTTTTTTACTTCTTTTTTTTTTTTTTTTCTGATGCTGAGCTGATGTGTTTCAGTCCTACTTTATAAACCAGCCATGATGTTAAACAGTATGTGAATACAGAATAGCAAGTGCAGACCAAATCTTCTGCACTTAACAAATGGGGCAGTACAATAGTCATCTGACAGTGTCCAGGCTCTGAAGGGACATCTACACTGGTCTCTAATGAGACTTAATCCTGCATGGCTTGTGACAGTAACCAACACCAGATGTGATGGGAAGTAGTATCATAGATGAAAAGAGAAGAATGGCATGAATTCACAAGTGATAAAAATATATTGTGTTTCAAAGTTACTTATAAAAGCCACGCAATCAAACTTACCTCACAAGCTGGTAATTTTCAGAAAGGGCGAAAATTTAGACGTACCACTTCAATATCTCAGACTCACCTGAATGAAGATGAGACTAACATCTTAATGAATGAACCTGATATGGTAATTTATATTAAGAATGAAGGCCTTTATTTCAGAGATTAAAGAAATTATAGTGAGTGTGTTGTGAGTTCAGACAATGTTTTGAGAGAAGCTTAAGTCACAGGGAGGGGTCTACTGTAATTTCTTTTGATTTTTCACTTTCTCTTTATTTCATGGGCATCTCAACCAGTCCTGATATTAGGGCAAGAGAAGGTTCCAGAAGTCCAGGAACTGGGACCAATAAATAAAGGTAGCTATGAGACTCTGGTGTCACACTGCAAACACTCCTTTTGGCAGGTGTGGTGCTGGATTCAGGACTAGTGATCTCTCTCCCTCTTTTTCCTCTTAATGTTGTTAAATAATACAAAGTTTACCTTGATTTCCCATAAATCTTAGGTAGATATGATTAGGAGAGGGCCAACATGTACAGAATATTCATCCTGTAGAAAGATCCTTGAAAAGATGGTGTTTATGTACCAGCCTTGAATGTTGTCTCAGCTTAATCCAGGAGATTTTTTAACCTTAGTCACACCCATCTCTTCACAGGTGGGAGATGACATATTAATTGGCATCACACACAGATTGAAGGAAATGTTGAAGGAATATAGGACTTGCCATTCCCCATAGACACAAATTAGTTGGCACAATTCAAAATAAGTAGGATACAGAATTAGAACACTTATGAAGGAAAAAAGGCGTGACTAGCAGAAGGAAAAGCTGCAATGTGTGCTGTGTTGGAAGCAGCACTAGTAATGGCTTAGAAAGAGAGACAACTTATTAAACAAACCACTGATGAAACAATTAAACACTTGCAAGAATAAATACACCCTGCACCAAACCAAGAGTTTGCTGAATGTTATATCATTCAACAAGTCCTTGTGACTCTATCAGATGCTTTGGACTGAGAAAAAAATATGGTCTAAATTAGAGGAGGGGGGATAAGGATTTCCTGATTGAATACACTTTGAGTCTGTGGTAGGGTAAAATAAGATTCATTGGGTTGGCATGGCTGGACAGGAAGCAAGACCTAAAACCCTTGTACTGACTAGAGAACTAGAAATTAGCCAAGAAATATTTTATCCCAGGAGTGAGGAGTAGGTGATGAGGCCATTAATCAAGACCGACTACCATTACCAGACAAGGTAGGAGAACCCTGCAAGTTTCTGTCTGGATGGTGCCATACCCAGTGCCCAGAATATCAAAGATCCATGAAAAATATACTAGATTATCTCAACCAAACATAGTGTATGTATGGAGTGTCTCATTGGCCAGTTGTAATTGAGATTTGTTGTTGAAAAGCAAGGCTTAGGGTACTGAGGAACAGGGTTCTTCCTACCTACTAGTGACTCAAGAGAGCTGTTGTCATTAAATCAATTAACTGCTTCTGGGGCAAGGGATATCTGGACCCCTTGGAAAGTCCAGTTCTAGTATGTATTGAGACTCCAGCTACAAAACCTTTGACTGAAAGTTTACAGGTTACTTGACTTCAATTATAGGTGTTTCAATGGCCTTCCCTAATGTCATTAATTGCTAACCCTGATAGAATTTCTCCTATTATTCAGATTCTACATGATTCCTTGAAACTATATGCAATACACTTGCAAGACTGTTTGCAGGACACATTGGCCCACGAAGGTAGAGATGGGTCCAATAAGAAGGTCCCATGACTTGGTAGCTCAAGGGTTAATAAATTACGCTAGAAAAATGGGCATTACAGAGGGAGCTACAAAATCAAAGACCACTGTGTGAAGATTGGAACACTGGCAAAATCAATGCGCCCTGTGAGCTTCAGGGCCAAAGAGAAACTTATTACGGGCTTAAGGAATAAAAAATGGGATTCCACAGGATGTGATGGATGTTATGCCTATTATGCCCTCATAAAAGCTTATTCAAGCATGGAAGGCAAAAGGAAGTTATCCTCTAAAACCGAACAACCCACTCATGAGAGTATGAGAGCGGAATCCTGATCTGATGACATTGTGGTAATTGCCTCCAAGACATTTACTATCCCTGAGAAGTATTTTAATGATCTTGAGATGGGAAACTGGGCACATTGTCCCCAAGAAGTGAGCCAACGATGAAGGGAGAGCAGTGTGACCATTTATGAAGAGTCAGAGGAAATAATAACAGGGATTTGTTAATTACTTTTCCCCTTGGTCCCCTTGGTCTTTAAAATTCTTGTTATACAGTAGACACAAGTGCTCAAATGTCAGCACTTCAGGTGAATGTCACTAACCAAAGTGGCATAGTTGCCAATAAAAACCAAATTTGGGTCATACATGCTTTCAGAAACACTAAGCTGCGGCCAACAGCTCAAGTCAGTTACTGATTACTTGGAAATGCATCTTCTGTTGAGGTCACAATTATATTTGGTAATTTGCCTACAAATATTTTAAGCCTTGATTTATTGAAGAGGAGAGCATGGGTAGACTCAAAAGGAAGGAAGTAGAAATTTGGACTCCCTATGATTTCTTTAAGATTTTTACAACTGTTGCCCGCACTTCCTCCATCTAAAATCATTAATGTAAAACCCTCTCTCTACTGTAACGGGCAAGGGATGGAATCACTCTGGTGATAACTGAACTGTGAGAACAAGGCATAATTATCCCAACTCACTCACATTAATCCACACTGAGGGGATCTGGGAATCTTAGTCACTCTCTGCTTCTCAGAGGCTGGATGTGACATATATATTAATTGGTGTGAAGGAATCCATCTTATTCAATGTGAATACATTAGTCTTCAGAAAGAATCTTGAACAGATGTCTAGTCTGATAACAGCTCCTGTCTGGAACCAAAAACTTCTAGAGACACCAGGTTGTTGCCGAAAACCATAACTGGGGAGGAGGGTAGGAAAAGGAAACTATTTTAGAAAGTTTTCTAACAAAATTTTATGAAAATTAAGGATGTAAAACTATCCTTACATTTGATGTTCAGTGGGAGTCTAATTATGATTCTTCAACTGACAACCACCCATTCAAATTACTTACTTAGCTTGGATCAACTTCTTGCCCATAGGCAAAGTCTTGAGGTGCTCCTTGTTCCCTTGCAAGGAAAAAGTCAGGAGGAATAAGGCCCAACTAGAAATGCGATTGGCCAAGACTGTGAAAGACAACAAAAAATCTTTCTACAAATACATCAACAGTAAAAGGAGGACTAGGGAGAATCTCCAGTCCCTGGTAGATGCAGAGGGAACAACAGTAACAGGGGACGAAGACAAGGTTGAAGTGCTCAATGCCTACTTTGCCTCGGTCTTTAACAGCAAGGAAAATTGTTCCCTCTGTGCACAACCCCAAGGGTTGGATGAGAAGTATGAGATTCCCAAGGTCCAAAAGGAGGTGGTTAGAGACTTGCTTGCCCAGCTAGATGCCCACAAGTCTATGGGGCCGGATGGAGTCCACTCAAGAGTTTTGAGGGAACTGGCGGATGTGCTGGCCAAACCCCTTTCCATCATCTTCCAATGTTCCTGCATGACTGGGGAGGTTCCCCTGGACTGGAGGCTAATGTTGTGCCCATCTATAAGAAGGGGCGCAGGGAGGATCCGGGGAACTACAGGCCTGTCAGTCTGACCTCTGTACCAGGGAAAGTCATGGAGCGGGTGATCTTGAGTGTGATCATGAAGCACTTGCAAGAGAACCGGGTGCTCAGGCCCAGTCAACACGGGTTGATGAAAGGCAGGTCTTGCCAGACTAATCTGATCACCTTCTATGACCGAGTGACTAAACTCTTGGACGAGGGAAGGGCTGTGGATGGATCTTCCTGGACTTCAGTAAAGCCTTTGATACAGTTTCTCACAACATTCTGCTTCGGAAACTGTCGGCCTCTGGCCTGGACGGGCGCACACTCTCCTGGGTGAGAAACTGGTTGAATGACCGGGCCCAGAGGGTGGTGGGAAACGGAGTTAAATCCAGCTGGAGGCCAGTTACAAGTGGGGTTCCCCAGGGCTCAGTGCTGGGTCCAGTCCTGTTTAATGTCTTTATCAAAACCTGGATGAAGGCATTGAGTCCTCGCTTAGCAAGTTTGCAGATGACACCAAGCTGGAAGGAAGTGTGGATCTGCTGGAGGGTCGGGAGGCTGCAAAGGGATCTGAACAGGCTGGACTGCTGTGCTGAGACCAACGGCATGAGGTTTAACACGGCCAAATGCCGGGTCCTGCACTTGGGGCACAACAACCCTGTGCAGCTACAGACTAGGAGAAGCCTGGGTGGAAAGCTGCCTGGAGGAGAGGGACCTGGGGATGTTGGTTGACAACTGACTGAACATGAGCCAGCAGTGGCCCAGATGGCCAAAAAGGCCAATGGCATCTTGGCTTGTATCAGGAACGGCGTGACCAGCAGGTCCAGGGAGGTTCTTCTCCCCCTGTACTCGGCACTGGTGAGACAGCACCTCGAGTACTGTGTTCAGTTCTGGGCCCCTCACCACAAGAAGGATGTTGAGGCTCTGGAAGAGTCCAGAGAAGGGCAACAAAGCTGGTGAAGGGGCTGGAGAACAAATCTTATGAGGAGCGACTGAGAGAGCTGGGGGTGTTTAGCCTGGAGAAGAGGAGGCTGAGGGGAGACCTTATTACTCTCTACAACTACCTGAAGGGAGGTTGTGGAGAGGAGGGAGCTGGCCTCTTCTCCCAAGTGACAGGGGACAGGATGAGAGGGAATGGCCTCAAGCTCCACCAGGGGAGATTTAGGCTTGAGATTAGGAAAAAGTTCTTCACGGAGAGGGTGGTTAGGCATTGGAATGGTCTGCCAAGGGAGGTGGTTGAGTTGCCATCCCTGGAGGTGTTTAAGGTTAAGATAGACGAGGTGCTTAGGAGCATGATTTAGGGATTGGTGGGAATGGTTGGACTCGACGATACGGTGGGTCTCTTCCAACCTGGTTATTCTGTGATTCTGTGATTCTTGTCATCCAGCATACCTAAGTGAACTTGCCTCCTCCATTTCCAGAGCACACAGGGAACCTTAGAGAACTCTTGAATTTAGCAACTGAGAAGTGATGCTTCTAATAGTCATGAAAGTGAAAAACTTACCTGTGTCTTCCAGCAAAAATGACCTGTCATGAATATTCTCCTACTTCTTGCCTGTTTCCCTTCCCAGGTAAATAAATTAGCTTGAAAGTGGGGAGGAGTGGCCAAAAAAAAAGGCATTGATTTTGAAAATGTTGATAATATTGCCTTCTATGTTAGGGCTTCATTTCAGTGTTTGATGTAGATTTTTACTTGTACATACCCAGAGTCAAGAAAAGTCTACTCATTTTGTACAGTGTGGAGTTTATAATATTGCCTTGGAAACCTGTCAGATTAATTTCAGAAAGACATCAGTTTGCTAGCATAATGGGCTGTATCTTTTATGTTGTATTTATGTAGTTCCCATCATCAGTGTTGTACATTTTGTCTCCAGTATAAATTCACTCCTGTCTTATGACAGAAGTAAGGATACCCTCCTGTAATTACAAGACGCGAGACACTGACTAATAATTAATCAAGGAATTGATCATAATAATAATAATAATCCACTACCACTGTGGAGTTATGGGCTAATTCTCAGTTATACAATCCCATTTTCAGCTGCTCCTGGATCATGAATAGAGCAGGCAAAAAAGGTTGTGAGAGAGAGGTTTGATGCATAAACAGAAGAAGATAGAGACCTGATGCAGAGAAGAGTCAGTCCCTGTCCTTCAGTATTTAAGCCAGAGCCCCTGCATTTTCTTTGATCTGTGTCTGAGCTGTTATTCAGCTCCCTTCCTTCCTCCCAGTGATGTGGCAGATGGTTTAGGCTGGCACAGGTGGCTGAGTACCACCTGCTGAAAACTTTGTTGTATCTTTTGCTGCATAACTCCTTTGTTGTTGCTGTTTGCAGAAGATGACTGGAAATAGGAGGGAGGAAAAGGAGAATGTGAAGTGATGATGATATTGTTCAGTGCTTTCTTTTTCTCAATTCTGTCATTGCTGGAAACCTATAGTTGATGCATGCTAGAATCCTATGTACAAAGGCAGAAGGTTTGAAACTTTAACTTCTGTGATGAAAAAAAAAATTTAAAAAATATATTATCTCTTAATGGAACTTAACTCATGCTGGGGGATAGCATTTCCCACTGCTAAATCCTGTGAAAGGAAAACTCTTTTATTTGCTTTAGGCACTAGATGTTACTTCCTCTTGACCTTTCAGACTCCGTTGGAAATATAACAGTCTTGTCGGAACTAAATGAAAAATTTAAGATTAAGAGGACATCTAGCTTTGTCATCTAAATGCATGAAGGACTTAACTGTGCAAGGGCTGTGGCTGACATTTTGGACCTCAGAGGCTGGCATTGGTGATTAGTGTCTGTTGAGGTAGTGAGAAAGGTAAGAAGGAAAGTCATCCCTGGTTTCTTAAATGCTTCTCTGAGGATGGTTTGAATTACTTGCCGGAGCTGATCGTCTCTCTCTCCTGATGAAGAAAGAGACTTGAAAACTAATAAAGAACAAGAGACAGAAGCTGGATGAAACAAGGCCCATCCTTTGCACCTAGCTTGGTAGAGGAATTATGGTACTTACAAGAGAAAATCCATCCAACTTCAACCTGGATACTTTCTCATTTGAAATGTAACTGCTACGGGTATTTTGCTGCTTGCTTTTATAACTAAGCTTTTAAAGGCACTTGCTTTTACTTTCCCTGACCAAAAAAAGACAACCAAAAATGAGGGAAAACCAAGTAATTATCACAGCACTTCTCATCAGTCTGAATTCCTTAGGCAAATCTTCTTCAGGAGACAAAGGAATGTGTGTAAAAGAATGAGAGATGTGGAGGGTTGAACTTTGGCTTTAAAAAAAGTTTGCTGCTCAAAAATAGTCTTTGACCATACTGACAAAAACTTTCCTGAGACAGAAGAAATTCTCAAAGTTTTTGAAATATTTTTTTTATTTTAAGTGAACAATATGTTTTCATGTATTTTTTGTTATGTGATCTTTATTTTTGATTACCTCACTTTTTGAAAGATTTTTCTTTTTTATTTCACATTGAGTTTTCTATGTCCTTTTAGCTCATTTTACCCTTGTTTGTTCATTGTCATAGATGAACAATATATTGCCTGTTTTCAAGAATATGCCTCCCCCCCAAGCTTTCACTAGAAATGTAAAAAAAATCTTCATAATAAGAATGACCCCTGTGGTATTCAGGCAGACAGCTTTGATTAAGAACATCTGTTAGCAGATTCCTGAATCTAAAGTCAGGCTGAACATGAGATGAGAAGGTATAGAAAATGGCATTTCTCAAACTGTGAGGCTGGCCTCCCTGAGGAGACTCTGACCTCTTCCAGAGATACAAGCCAAGATCAGAAAAGAAGAACAGACATCAAAATGTGTGGAGTGTGTATGTAGTTTGAAAAACATGACACCATTGTTTCTGAGGTGCTGCATCTTTAAATTACTAAGCACTATATTTCTAAGCAGTGTGAATGAGGACTGCACTTCTAAGCATTTCACAATGTTTACTCCTCAAACACATCGCAACACAATGAAGAAGAAGGGATAGATGTGGTGACCCCCTACTCACTGCCTGCATCCTTTTTTTTTTGTTGTTAGTTCTTCTCCTCCAGACTTTTCTCTTTTATCTTTTTGAGACTGACAAGGCTGTCTATTAGAAATGCATAACACTGGGATCAAGGAGACTTGACTTCAGTTTTTAGATCTTTTGGTGTAAAATGATGATAAGGAAGAGGTTGCTTCTTAACAATTTCTATTCTGAGTCGGACAAAAGCTTTTCTAGCCCAGCAAATTTCAGCAGCATTTTTTTCAGGAGGAAGTATTAGGAAATAGTAAAGAAACAGGCTTGGCTTCAGTGAATTTTATGGTATACCTTTCTAGGTTTTTTCTGTCAATAAAGCAGGGTTGACCTGAGCTGAACATTAGATCTAGACTGCTATGTAGTCTATCTGATTTGCTGTCCAGTGACTCTGATTCCTCTTCTGAAGACATTAAGATATTGAGATACTGATCTTATTTGGAACGGATATTAATCTCTAATAAAAAAAAATAAAGAAAATGTACACATTCTGCTTTCATTTATTTGAAGACAATATGAATTTTAAAACTAATTAAAAGATTTCTTTTTATGAAAAGCTTACTTTTGCTTATTATGAAAAGTGGGAGAGAAGAAGATAAATCAAGATGACAGAGGTAAAATTGAGAATGAGTCTTTTCTTGTTTGCTAAGATGTTCTCCTAAAAACTTACACAAAAAGTAAGCATTTCCAGAAAGAAGAAATGTAGAATGAGTGACAGTCTGCCAAAGATCAGTATGTAAATATTTATTGGGTATGAATTGATTGGATTATGAAACCAAAGTGTTTCTAGAGTTCAGGCTTCTGCGAGATGCAAAAGGCATCAGGATAGGTTTGTACAAGTACAGAAGAAATGAAATGAAGACAAAGAAATATGGGAAACTGCTTCTGAAAGGAATGAGTAGCCTGAAGCTGAGGAACATGGGAAGGTCTAGCATACTTAGGACTGATATACTCATAGAATAGTAAGGGTTGGAAGGGATCTTAAAGATCATGTAGTTCCAACCCTCCTGCCATGGGCAGGAATAACCCACTAGATAAGGTTACCCAAGGCCCAATCCAACCTGGCCTTAAAAAACAGCCACAGCTCCCCTGGGCAATCTATTCCAGTGTTTCAGTACTCTCACAGTGAAGAAAATCTTCTTAATATCTAGTCTAAATCTGTCTTTCTCCTGTTTATACTCCTTTATCTTTGTCTTATGACCGCAAGCCTTTATGCATAGTCACTCTCCAGCTTTCTTGTAGGCTCCTTTCAGATACTTGAAGGTTGCTACAAGATCTCCTCAGAGCCTTCTCTTCTCCAGGCTGAACAACCCCAACTCTCTCAGCCTATCCTCATAGGGAACGTGCTCCAGCCCTCAGATCATCTTTGTAGCCCTCCTCCAGACCCATTCCAACAGTTCCATATCCTTCTTATACTGAGGATTCCAGACTGGACAGATTACTCCAGATGAGGTCTCATAAGAGAGGAACAGAGGGGGCGGATCACTTTCCTCGACTTTCTGGCCATGCTTCTTTTGATGCAGCTCAGGACATCGTTGACCTTCTGGGCTGTGAGCATGCATTTCCTGCTCATGGTGAGCTTCTCATCAACCAGCATCCCAAGTCCTTCTCTGCAGGGCAGTTCTCAAACACATCATCCCCCATTGTGTACTGAAAACACAGATTGCCCCAACCCAGGTGTAGGACCTTACACTTGGCCTTGCTTAATCTCATGATGTTCTTACAGTCCCACTTCTCCAGCCTATCCAGGCCTCCCTGGATGACATCCCCTCCTTCCAATGTGGCAACTAAATCACTCAGCTTGCTGTCAATATCATTGATGAAGATATTATACAACACTGGTCCCATTATGGACCCCTGAGGGACACCACAGATCTCCATTTGGGCTTTGAGCCTTTGACTACTGCTCTCTGAACATGACCATCCAAACA
Organism: Clamator glandarius; assembly: GCA_033459285.1. Classification (NCBI taxonomy): domain Eukaryota; kingdom Metazoa; phylum Chordata; class Aves; order Cuculiformes; family Cuculidae; genus Clamator; species Clamator glandarius. Next base: position 293,841 of record JAUNZM010000551.1, on the reverse strand, counting down.
GTTTCTTATTCATTGTACCATCCACATATTAAATCCATATCTCTCCAAGTTAGAGAGAAGGATGTTGTGGGGGACCGCATCAGAGGCTTTACAGAAGTCTAGATAGATCACATCCATCAGTTTCCCCATGCCCACTGCTGTGGTTACTCCATCATAGAAAGCCACTAAGTTGGTCATACAACATTTGCCCCAGTGAAGCCCAGCTGGCGGCCATTAATCACCTCCCTGTCCTCTATGTGCTTTAGCAGAGCTTCTAGGAGGATCTGTTCCATGATTTTCCCAGGCACAGAGGTGAGAGTGACAAGTCAGTAGTTTGCAGGGTCATCTTTTCTGCCCTTTTTAAAAATGGGCACAACGTTACACTTCCTCCAGTAACCAGGGACTTCTCCTGATTGTCATGACTTTTCAAATATCATGAAGAGTGGCTTGGCAACCACATCTGCCAATTACCTCAGGACTCAGGGATTCATCTCATCAGGTCCCATAGACTTAAAAATGCTCAGGTTCTTCAGGTGGTCACGAACAAGATCCTACTCTACAGTGCGAGGGTCTTTATCCCTCTGGTCACCATCTTGGCAACTTCCTCTAGTCCAGCCTTTACAAGCAAGATATGCCCTTATACCTCCCAGGTCTTTATACCTCATTGGAAAGTCTGAAGAAGAGGTATACTATCCTTATTAAAGGGGGATTGATAAGAGATAAATTAGTTAAGCTGAGTATATAAAACTCAGTACAACAGGACGGATGCATCTGGGTATCCGTTGGGGGAGGTACTGTGTGTCATTATGAAGCCATTCTATCATCTCTAAAAACCATGTGAGATGCCTGACAGTTGATAAAAGGGAAATGCCTTGTCTCTTGAGAAGGAACATAATCATTGGGACATTTTTATGCTATATTTCTTCAGCAACTTATAAACATATATAATCAAGAGGATTAGTACCAGCTTTTTTCTGCATTCAATTATAGTGAGAATAGAAAAGGAAAAAGTTATGCTTCCTTCTTTCAACTAATAGAAAATTTTATTTTGTTTCTATCCAAACTCGATGCTTGTTCTTAGGTGTAGTGACTTTCCGTGGAAGAATGGTGATTTTTATTCAAAAGTTTTCTTATTACACTTTTCAGTTAAGTCTTAGTCAAAATACACAAGAGAGTATTAGTCTGATGTCAAGCTGCAAAGCGCTATAAGCATGACAAATCTTCACTGTAATTCTCAGAACAGATTTCCTTTTGCGGAGGTGTGATGTCTTTCTGCCTCTTCCTTGTGGCACTTACTGACTTGGGAATATTTCATATTGTCCCTCCATTGAGCAGGAAATGGCATCTAGTACTATTCCTGAATAATTTTTTTTAAAAGCTCCTTTCACAGCAGGAAACAAAATGCATTGCCAGCTGCACAGATACCCTGGTGCTTATTCCATAAGAGAACCAGGAAAAATATGAAAATAAAAACACTGAAAAATCTGCAAAATCTTTGAGTCTTTCTCCATCTATCTCCAAAGAACCACAAAACCCATGTGGACTTTGATTTTGATGTGCTTACAGCAGAGGTACATATAAACTGCGAAATCTGCATTAGGACGTGAACTGAAAAATGAACAGAGATTTAATTCCATCTTAGTAATTTTTTTGTATATATAATACACATTATTGCAAGAGTCATAGTACGTATATTGGAAATTTCATTTATTATATTTCTTACTATGTTTTTATATTTTGGTTATCTTGGTGAAAAAAGGAAACAAATCTTTTTCTAAACCGAGGAAAAAGCTTATTTATGTTTGACCTTGGAGTCCTTGACTCTGTAATGAGCAACAACGCCAAGGGGGAAAAGCTGAGAGGTGAAAGTCAACGTCAAAAAATAAGAATGGATATTACTGAGTTAAAAACTGAAAACCAAGTGAATGGCCCCAATCCAGTTTGCTTAGAATAATTAATGACTCTGAAAATGAATCACTGCAAACATGACACTAAAGTATTTTGGTTATTTAATCTTACATATCAGCAGTTATAATAAAAAATTGTAGATTTAAATTAATTCATATATTTAAAGTCATAACTAGGCCCAGAACTCCCCAACACAAGAATGGGGGTGCCTAAAAACTGAGCACTTTGTCCCTTTGGAATGATTCACAGTATGTAAAATTAGGAACACAGAGCTTTTCAGCAGTCAGAGAAAATCATTAAGCATTCATGGGAAGTGATTCTGGGAGTCTTCATGCTGCAGAAAGTCGCTTACTACGAGCAATTTAAACAGGCATACGTGACTTAATACCTTCTCGGTTTGCCACAAGTGTCTATAAATGAGTGCACAAAGTTTGTAAAGGTGGGTTGTCTCACTAAGCTGAATTCAGTGTTTCTAAACTGCTGTGAAGTTGTTGATTTATGGGAGCTCTAGATCAGGAAGGCTGGCAATCTGGGCTGGGATTTAAGTTTCATATCAAAACAGACAGGTAGGCTTGAGAAGTGAGCCCATGCTTGAGAGTAGGGCCCATGCAAGTCTCATGAACTTCAACAAAGCCAAATGCAAGGTTCAGCACAGGGGTAGGGAAATCTCCACTATCTATAGAGGCTGTAAAATAACAGGATTGAGAGCAGCCCTGCCGATAAGGACTTGGATATACTAATAAATAAAAAATTGACACACTTCAGCAATGTGTGCTCACAGCCCAGAAAATCAATCATATCCTGGGCTGCATCAAAAGAAACGTGGCCAGCAGTGGGAGGGAAGTGATTCTGCCCCTCTACTCAGGCCAGGTGAGACCCCCATCTGGAGTACTGCTTCCAGTTCTGGAACCCTAAGCAAAGGAAAGACACAGAGCTGTTGGAAAAGGTCCAGAGGAGGGCTACAGAGATCATGAGAGAGACAGAACACCTCTCATGGAAAAAACACTGAGCAAGGTGGGATTTTTCAGCCTGGAGAAGTCGAGGTTCCTTGCAGACTTTATAGCAGCCTTCCAATACCTAAGGGAAGCCTGCAAGACAGCTGGAGGGGGATATTTCATAAGGTTATATAGTTATAGAAAAAAGGCGTAATGGTTTTAAAATAAAAGAAGAAAGATTTAGATTAGATACAATGAAATTACTTTTCATTATGAGGGTGGTCAGGTCCTGGAACACGTTGTCCAGAGTAATCATGGATTACCCCTCCCTGGAAATGTTCAAGACCAGGCTGGATGGGATGTTGAGCAGCCTATTCTAGTGAAAGGTACCCCTACCTATGACAGGGGAGTTGGAAATAAATGATCATTCTAGTGTCTTCCAACCAAAATCTTTCTATGAATCTATGTTTCTAAAACAAATAATTCTAAGTGTCTACATGGGAGATAGAGGTTCTACATAGTTGTAGACATATAACTCACTGTAAAACCAAAGACAGAGAAACAGAAAATAGATAACTAGTTAAATAGTACAGCAAGACCTTTTTATTGCAGGAAAGCCTGGCATCTGGGGATGAGTAATGGAAGAGAGTATGTGTCTGTGTGTAGTAGTTAACACTCCCTGTATATGACCTGGAGAAAGAAGTAAAGAAGCACAGAACCATTTAGGTTGGGAAAGACCTTTAAGATCATTGAGATGAACCATAAAAGTAGTGGTGCTGAGTCCACCACTAAATCATGCCCCTAAATGCCTTGTCTACCTGTCTTTTAAATGCTTCGAAGTGAGTGACTCAACCATTGCCTTAAGCAACTTGTTCCAATGCTTGACAACCCTTTCCTTAAAATAATATTTAGTTTAAACCTGCCCTGGCAGAACTTGACACCATTTCCTCTCATCCTATCATTTCTTACTTGGGAGAGGTGACCAACACCCACCTCACTGAAGACTTCCTTCAGGTAGTTGTAGAATGATAAAATCTCCTCTCGCGCTCCTCTTCTCCAGACTAGGCAGGCCTAGTTCCCTCAACTGTTCCTCATGAGATTCATGCTGCAGGCCCTTCACCACCTTCATTGTCCTTCTTTGTGCATGCTTCAGCAGCTCACTGTCTTTCTTCTAGTGAGGGGCCCAAAACTGAGCACAGAATTTGAGGTGTGAACTTAGCCATGCCAAGTACAGTGGCAAAATCAGTTCTCCGGATCCTGTTGGCCACACAACTTCTGATCAAAACCAGGATGTTGTTGGCCTTCTTTGTCAACTGGGCACACTGCTGGCTCATATTCATCCAGCTGTCAACCAAGAATCCCAAGAGTTTTTCCATCGGACAGCTTTCCAGCCACTGTTCCCCAATCCCGTAACACTGCATAATGCTGTTGTGATCCAAGTGCAGAACCTGACATTGAACCTTGTTGAAACTCATACAGTTGGTCTCTAGCCATTGATACAGCCTATCCAGATCCCTTTGTAGAGCCTTTCTACCCTCAAGAAGATCAACAGTCTTGCCCAAATTAGTGTCTGCAAACTTACCGAGGTTGTACTAAAAACCTGATATTTACCTCTTGACTCTTTTACCTTAGTAGTCCCTGGCTCGTGCCTGTACAAGTTCAGCTGTCCTCTGGTGTACCCATCACGTCTCAGATGCACAGGCTGAGGGCTTTACTAGCATCCCCTCCCTCTAACCCTGGTGTGCCATCCTTCTGCTTACCTAGGGCAGGCCTCATGTTATCTCCCTCTCCCTTCAAGTGTTGTTTAAAGCCCTGTAAAAATGAGCCCTGAAGGCTCCTAAGCAAAGACCTTCTAACCCTTCTCGAGAAAGGTGAATGCCATCAGACACTACCAAGCCTGGCTCCATTTAAGCCACCTTGTTACCAAACAAACACAGAACTGTGATGATGACAACAGCATTGCAGTCATGTGTTAGTAGACTGGGACCTAGGGAACCCAGAATTGCGGTGATGAAACCCACAATAGAGCCATATATTAATAGTCTAGAGCCTTAGGTATGGTCTTCAGTTTTGTATTATGTTGTTAATCCAGTGGTTATCTAAGGAAGGTGGTAGGCAAATATTTGGTAACAAAGATCAATCTCCATTCACTGTCTCACTTGAGCCCACAGAGCATAGAATCCTTTCTGTTTAACATCTGTGTTTCTCCCCACCAATGCCTTACTTCTTAAACATCAGGTTTCAAGAGGATGAATAGGATATGGCCTGAACCACTCTAACCTGTAACTTGGTAGCTAATATATCCTCCTGGGGTGCTAGTGGTGATAGTTTAGACATTTTGAAATTCTGAGTAAGTCACAGAATAGAATCTTATCCTTAAATTGCCTATTAGTCTGCTATTTTGGAGCTTAGTTTATGAACTTTTTTCCCTGTAGAAGGTGAAATATTTTGAATGATATATAAGAAAGCCCTTGGGTAAAAGATACATCATGAATAAATTATAATGATCAACACCAAAATCTATTCACAGGGAGTATTATCAATCAACACATGTGACTTTTGAGAGAGATTTAAAGCTGAGGCTTTTAAAAGAGCATAAGCAATCCATTTTCCTTCAATTTTCAGCAAGAATTGAGGTTATATACATCTCTATATATAACCTAAACTCTTTAAAAAATCTTAGTTTAAATTCTCAACTGAGTGAAAAATACAGACTTGTTATTGCATCCAGCTACTCACAGAAGTAGTCCGGTGTTGATATGTGTATTCCTTGCTTTATCAGACCTTCCTGCATCTTAATATCTCTGGAGAACTGATTCTGTCAGAAGGATTCTGATCCTGACCGATTGTTGCCATGGTATTGGGTTATTCTGGGCTGTGATGAAGAAGAACAAACAAACTTGAAAAAAAGGAAATGGCTTTAAACCACGTTCTCAAGCCACTGTGCCCGAGACTAGTTTTTGAAAATTAAATCTTGATTTTTGTACAATGTGACATTTGTTAAATACTTCTTAAACAATGTGCTGATAACCAGAAGTGTTGCTGTGACAATGATTACGTACACAAATAGAGGAAAATGCAGAAGAAGAAAATTTGGCCAATTCTCATACTATTTGAAATTGTTCGTTTTCATTTTATGCTATTATCCTGCAGTGAACTGAAACCCCAACTTCTCTGAAAGCATTTGAAAAAGCAAAACTTTTTTTTTCAAATCATACTCTTGTCTTACTAGGCACTTTTCCAAAGCTGGTGGGAGTCAATGAGCATCTTTTTGATATTGCTGAGCCTTTGAATTGACTGCATAATAAAGAGTCTATACATGTCACCCATCCTCAGATAGAAACGTAAATATTTTTTTGCAATTGTTAATGTTCATTTAATCACAAGTTACCTATGTGTACTGAAAGTGCTGCAAAAATGTCTTGAAATACATGAGATGATACTTTCTGTATGTAGTCACTGGCATAATAAGTTGATGTTCTTAAGAGGACAGAGATCTTTCTGAGGGAAAAGCAAATAAAGTGGTTCGAAGAGAAATCCTGCTGGTATATTATCAAGGATGATGACGCCAAAAGGATGTACGAGTTTCAGCAAGCAGTATTTAAAATGGTAAAACAAGTGATATAAAATTATCTAGGGAATAGTGGAAGTTTTCAGCAAGTTCATTATTTACAGATGGGTAACTTTGTTTGCCAAATTACTTATCATGTTCTTCTTGTTCCATAGGCAGAATTCACAGCCATGAGGGACCAATATATGCGAGGCGGAGAAGGCTTCATTATCTGCTATTCCATCACAGACCGCCAATCCTTTCAAGAAGCTGCTGAATTTAAGGAACTCATTTATCGTGTTCGACACACTTATGACATCCCCTTAGTGCTGGTGGGAAATAAAATAGATCTTGAAGAGTTCAGGCAGGTGAGCAACCTCTCTTCTGTTTCTGGCTTGGTTTTTCTTGGCTTCCTCACTAATTTCTGTGGCACTTATTGCACAGTACTACTGAAAATTTTTAGCACAAGATGAGGTTTAATCAAAAACCACAAATTAAGACTGATAGTAAATTAAGGACTTAGCAATACATTTCATTGGTGTGTTATGAATCTTAGATTAGTATTGGGCAATCACACCCAACTGTTCTTCATTTTTGCTTGAAGTATTTTCATTGGAAGTTCTGTTTTATTTCATTCAACATGGAAAAAGGGCCAATCAGGATCTTTGTGGCAAAACCTCTGTTTTCTTTGGAATTTATCCACCATGAAATACAGATTTTTTTCATAAATGTAATAGATCTAATTAAAAGTTTCTGAAACTAGTACTGGAAAAACCTCAGTTAAAATTGATAAATGTATATAACACTACTTTACCTGAAAAACTAGTGGCTGTGTTCCTAGGGTGTTCAGTTAAGACAGAGACTAATAAGATTTGAATTCACTTTGATGTGTATATAAGATTTGAGTCACCACTTCCCATAGACAAGGAGATTTATATGGCTATAAAGTCATTGACCATTTCTCTCCCAAAGTCTCTACTAATCTTTACTCAGCTTTTTCCTTTTCCTTCTCTGTATCCTCCTTGCTCTTTATGTTATATGTTTATGTGCAAGGTATGTATTAGAAAATATTATTAATGGCTTGTTTGTGACTTGCTACTGAACAGAAAATATTCTTAAGCAGAATAAGAAACTTTGAAAAAGGGGAAAAAAACCATTTTCTTACATAGAAATGTTAAGAGGCTCTTTATACACCCTACAATTGCTTTCAAATGACTGATTTCTGTGCAGACATATGTAACAGTTAAATAAAATGGTGGTTTTCAGTTAGGTAGCATCTGTGCTGACATGATCCTGTCTACTCTTTCCCACTTATCTTGTCACTCTTCTCCCCATTTCTTTGTCTTCTTCCTTCTACCTTAAGAAAATCCAAAGCAATGTTAAGTCTGAAATTGTTCCTGAAATCTAATGATGTACATTTAAAACTTTACATCTCTTTCCAGATCATTAACTTTCTCCCTAACTCAGACTGTGGCAAAACCTTAATTGTGACAATCCTGTTGCAGTTTAACACGCAGCTTGAGACTTCAAATCACAGTGCCATGTGCAACGTGGAGGGTAATCTGAGCAGCTTCTAGGGTGCTTATATACCATATGGGGAAGAGATGTGGGTTCAGTTGTTCTGCTAAGTGAACAGGACACTGCACCTGATCCCAACAGAAACGTGGAATGTTTGATTACCTGCAGTTAACTATAGATGAGGTTTTCAGGAATACTCTATTCACTAAGTAATATTAAGACTAAGGAGAGTTGTATTTGATATTCAATGCATATAGAAAATACATGCCAAATTTAAATGTTTTACATGGTCCTTGATAATTTTGTCTAGTCTCCCAGAACAGAAAATTCATGTGTGTGAATGTCTGAATTGGATATAACAAATAACACTCAAGATTAAAGGTCATGGAGAGGCTCTTGGGAAAGATATTAGAAATTATGTCTTTGATATGTGGCAGGAACACAAGAAACTGTTATACCAGGGTTGTCACTGAAGATCTTGCCTGAATGTGTATCAAGACAGTTCCAAATCATGATCCTACTTTTAAAAAATGTTTCAATGAGTCAGGATTTAGGTCTTCAGAATCATTTTCTCCATAACTCCTTTACAACTATCAACAAGAGTAATGATAATGTCTTTATAATGTTTAATGTCTTTATAATGTTTAATGTCTTTATCAACTACCTGGATGAAGGCATTGAGTACATCCTTAGCACGTTTGCAGGTGACACTAAGCTGGGTGGAGGTGTGGATCTGCTGGAGGGCACGGAGGCTCCAAAGGGATCTGAACAGGCTGGACTGCTGGGCAGAGTCCAATGGCATGAGGTTTAACAAGGCCAAATGCCGGGTCCTGCACTTGGGATACAACAACCCTGTGCAGCTACAGACTAGGAGAAGTCTGGCTGGAAAGCTGCCAGGAGGAGAGGGACCTGAGAGTGTTGGTTGACAGAGACTGAACATGAGCCAGCAGTGTGCCCAGGTGGCCAAGAAGTAGAAAGGGAGTAGAACTGTAGAACAAAGCAGTTTATTCTGAAGTCTATATTTTTTTAATTTATTTTTAATTTTGGACTACCTCTACTCTAGGTCCATTGTTCTCATGATTAGCAGGCGCTGAGTGAGGTGTGAGCTGTGCTCCTGGAACATGTCTTTATAAAGGTCGTATTCTGAGAAACCACACTGAAATTCAAAGCAGAGCACGATTAAGTGGAGGTGATTAGGAGATACTACACAGAGAACCCCTCTGACCTAACCTAAATCACCACTGTGAGGGAGATGACCTATGTGCTCAGCTTCAAGAGCATGCTAATGAAGTTCAGCAGCTCATTATTTCAAGACTGGGATGTGATGTTGTGCTGTGTGTTTAATAAACACAGAAATAAATTATATATATGCTTACCTGTTAGGTTAAGAAATATCTAAGTAACATGATGAACTGCAGTAAGGTAGATTGAAAAGAATCTTTTCAAGGTCTTGTACTGTAGTTATGGCCTCATTAATAACAGTGCTTGGATGGTCAAGAGTGGTAGCCAGCAAACTCTAGGGTGACAGAGCAATGAGCTGACAATGTATGGCATTAACATATCAATGAACAAACAGTAAGGTACACAAACATACCAAATTCAAACAACTGAGTAATGGTAAGTGTTTGAAGCAATTAGCCAGATTGGAATTTGTCCAGGGCATCAGGGCTAATATTGTTCCTTTGTGTAACGACATTTTTCTCCTATGAAATTCATTAAAGCTACTGTAGTTATTCATGGTATTTGCAAACATAAGATTAAGTTCAACATGCCTGGGCATCATTTTCATCTGATGGCAATTCTGCAATGATCAGACAAGCTATAGTAGCTCAGTCAGACAGAGCTCTTGTTTGAAATGTGATCCCCTACATAATACAATTAATGATGTATGTCACTTGCCTCACAACTGTCAACAGGACGGCAAGAATGAAACTAATCTGCAATTAAAATTTTGTGCTAGGAGAAACATTACTGAAAAACAAACTCAACAAGCTTATTATTTTAAAATATTGTTTTGTTTTCTGATGGCTTCAGTGAAATTATTGTTGTCTTTAACTCTGCATGTCATTTTTAAAGTCTTAAGAAATGAGTTAGTCTGTTCTCCCTGTAAAAAAAAGTTTTAATCACATCCATCAGCCTAAGAACAATACTTTACATTTTCTCTGAAACAATTATGGGGTAACAACTGTGAAACAACTGTGGGGGAGAAAATATAATAACTTATGATCTTGATGTGCATATCCAATCATGTGGGAAGGTTCTCTCCAACCTCTCATTTATCCTGCAGATGTGTTTGGTCCTTTCTGATCTGGTTCTAGTTTGTGTTCAGAGATTCACTGGGCAAGTGAGTGGACCTGAATGCTTAGGACATTCATCTGTGTTCATTTCTTAAATTTTCAGTCATTGCTCTAAAAAAAAATTTAAGTATTTGATGTATTTTGCCCCATAGCCATTTGAAGTACAAAACAGACCACAAAGTGATTGATATCATTGTAATTTCAGTGCTTTTGAACATTAAAGTAATTAGTTTAATAAAAATAGTTTGTATATGTCTTTTAATATCATTAGAGTTTCACAAACATTTAGAACCAGATAGTATGCAGCACAAAAGATATTTCTACTTCAGATAAGTTTTGTCACGTTAATCCCAGATGAACATCTGGTTCTTACTGAAGTGTACAATCTGTGTAATGGATAAATACTTAATTAAAATATATTAATCTTTATAAAAATACTATAAACGATTTCTTCTGTTTCAGTTCATGCCACGCTAACGCTAATTTGTAGCCTTTAATTAAGATATTTTGTAATAAAGACATGTGGCACGTTAGAAAGTTTCTGAAAAAAGTACCCATAAGTCTTCATTTATTCATCATTGCTGTATATAACATTCACAAGTTCAGAGGAAAATTAGCTACACAATCTCCTGTGAATGATGTGCTGTAGCTCTGAGTTGAAAATAGTAGACATTTTCTAACAGATTTTCAGACTTTTAATGTGGATATGAGACTTTCCCTTTGGAAATTCTACCTATACAGAAATTGCATAGCCTTCATGGAGTCACTTTTTCTATACACTTTCGTTTGACCCCAGGGGAATAAGCTGTGGGCTCTGTTGAGTCCGTGGAAAACAAGTTGATGCCCATTGAGTCCAAGGTTATAAGGGCAGCTCACGCTTCATTCAGCTCTCGGCTGCACTGGGAAGCCTGTCATCAAAGTTGTTAGTTTTGCCAGTTCAGTCTTGGTCCTGAAAAGAATTATGCAGTTGTTTACACTTCCACACATAAGGTGTCTTATTGGTTTCAAGTACAAATATGAGCAGAAACAGTGCTTTTGAAAATATTTTCTTCCTTCTCTGTCCACCTACATCTCCCCTCCTTCAGTAGGAAATTTGAATTAAATATGAAATACATGTTTAACATGGAACAATATCTTATTTGGAGTGTAAATTATTACAGTGGCTGGGGCTTCATTGTATTTTCTTTCTAAGGTTTTATAATACCAAAAGATCATTGTCAAACCATGATTACAGCAGCTCAGTACATTCTTATGGTCTGAACCAGCTGCCTGCAGACTGTTCTCACTTCAATGATGTTTTACTCTGGAATATTTTTAAGATGATCTGACTGGATATCAGATGCTCTGAGCATCAACTTTTACACTTCTCATTTTGACAGTTGCTCTATTTTTCTGCTGGCTTCTAAAACCACAAAATATCTGTTGAGTTTGAGACAGTATCTTTTTTTTTTCTTAACATATTTTAATTTGGTTTCTTTTGTATGAATAACTATTTCAAGCATTGTCATTCTATACCTTCTGATGCCTGGCTAAGTCACTGAAATTACTTAAAGAATATGATGTTTTATTTTATTTTATTTTAATTTAATTTAATTTTCCAGTGCATGACAATGAAATATCATTTACTTGATGCTCTCTTACTCACATTAGTCATGAAATAACAGTATTCTGAACATCTTACCTTAGCATCAGGCTGAATTCCTTTGCTTTTGTGATTAAAATTTCTCACAATTATTAAAATGTCCTTTATCACCACCAGTTTCATTTTGTTTTAAAGGCATTTGAGTGGAAGAGTCTGTATGATGAAGACGCCTGTTTCCCATTTATCAGACCAGTGTCCTGGTCAGAGTGAAAGGTTTCATTGTTTCTGTAGGAAATGCATTTTCCACTATTTACAGAGAAAGATTAGTATATGTTTGAGTTAACATTAGGCTAAATGTGTTTTCTAGATGCTCTATTGAGTCCATGCAGACAAAAAAGAATGATCAGATATTATAGGAGTGTATCACAACATCAGATTAATCTGCCTATGACGATGACTGTCTTTCACTTGTCTGTAGAAGGAAGCATGGGTGACTAACTTCCAAGCCATTATATAGTGTTACATGATGGATGAGACGAAGAGTAACAGGTTTTTTTGTAACATCCTTTTAGTTAAAAATGTAAGCTCTTTGATTCATTGTGGTGGTGTTGTTCTTGCTTCTAACAACAGGAAGCACACTCAGCTTTCCTTATGTTTTTGAATAAAATATAATAAATAATCATTATTAGGAGGTGATTCCTGGTACAGAGCAATGTGATCTGTGATCTTACAATATCTCAGATGCATTCAGGCAGGCTCAAACTAAATAATAACTACAAAAAACATGGTGGTATATTTAATGGAAAAAAAATTCAGAAAAAAATACGGCACAGAACAACAAAGTCTTAGAACCTATTTATTTGAATGTTTTAATGAACTTTTAGATTAATTCAGTCATAAAACTTGATGTCATTTTATATGTTCATTTTAGGTGGACGTCCATGCAGTTCCATTTTGCTAGCATGAATATTTGCTGAAAATGAATTACATTTGTAAGGAATTAGTTATCTTCATCACTTATATTTCCTATCATGCATATTGCCTTTCCCATGTGAAACCCTGTCATACTCTTCCTTTACCCTTCAAGGTCTGAATAATGTAAGCTATTTTGCTGTTTCGATGGAGCTATGGAAGTTGTCTGAATATTTGGAACTAAAATCACTGAAATTGTGATGGTATTTTATAAACTTAGGAAGCTGTCAAGCCTTTGATAATCACTTTTTTACATTACATATACACACATATGCATATATATATGGATTCAGTCATGTTCCTTCTATTTATTTTTAATTAATTTTGATTTTTAGTGTTGCTTTCGTACTGTTCATTGTCTTAAGAAGCCTTCCTTATATTGTTTAAATAAAATGTATCAGTGTTCACCCTCCCCTCCAAAAATAATAGTATGTGCTTTTCTATACCAGTGTAATTGTAGAAGTCAATTTGGCATCTGTAGACTTTTGGAATTAATTTCTACTATTATTAACTTAACTATCTCTAGGAAACATTCATTTATACATAGTTTACATTTTTGTCATTCAATGCTTTCATATTTCCACAAAAAACCCCAAACCACATCTTCATATTACCCAGGCTCTAGTAAACGCAATCAGACATGCCGACAATTGTAATGAAATTGTTGGCTCATTTCTCGATTCATAATTGTGTTAACCTCTAGTGAACCATCCAGTAAACCTTATAATCGCTTCAACACAGAGCAAAAGACATTTGAAGGAGACCAAGATGCAGGTAACAGGCTGCTCTATCAGACAAGGAACAAAAGAGAAAAAAAGACCTAAACCGTAGATAAAATATATATACGTGTATATATATATATGTTATCTGCATTCAGGTTTTCCTTTATATATATACACATACATATATTCATATATAATGGAAAACATGGATATTCAGAGATTAAAAACAGGGACAACTAATTCCTTGTAGCCGAAGCAGGACAACACGAAGCTGGTGAGGGGGCTGGAGAACAAGTCTTACAAGGAGCAGCTGAAAGCGCTGGGTTTGTTTAGCCTGGGAAAAGAAGGCTGATGGGAGACCTCATTGCTCTCTACAACTACCTGAAAGGAGGTTGTAGAGAGGAGGGTGCTGGCCTCTTCTCCCAAGTGACAGGGGACAGGACAAGAGAGAATGGCCTCAAGCTCCGCCAGGGGATGTTCAGGCTTGACGTTAGGAAAAAAAAATCACAGAAAGGGTCACTGGGCACTTGAGGGAGGGGGTTGATTCACCCTCCCTCAAGGTGTTTAAGGCACTGGTGGATGAGGTTCTAAGGGGCATGAATTAGTAATTGATGGGAATGGCTGGACTCGATGATCTTGTGGGTCTTTTCCAACCTAGTGATTCTGTGATTCTATGGAAAGGTGTATACACTAGGGATGGGGCTGCAAGGTAACATCATGGCTAGGGGTCCTAATCAGCAACACACGTGATAATTCTTTAAAAGGCTACTAGTACATGTTACCTCCTATGCTTAAGCATCACCCTTCTAAATCATAGATTTTGCCTCCCCATATACCAAATTCTGTCTTGGTGTTGCCTTGTTTAACTTTCAGTTGAAGAAGTGTGATGCTACAGAGGTATTCTCTCACCTCTTGACTTCATGATCTAGATTGCTCCATGAGGTGAACTTCAGACTATGAGATTTGTCTGTTTGGTCTTTAAATTCGGAGACTGGCTTTTCTGAAGACTTTAATCCACATTTCAGTTGGCAATCATGCCAGCAGGCTCTTTCTTCTTAACTAAAGCAGGCAAATGCTGTCGGAAAACTACCTACACCAGGATTCTGCAAAACAGCCTCATGGAGAGCTTGCTTATAAGTTCCGGGTGGTGTTGCATTCCTCAAAGCATCTCAGTGGGAAACACAGTTGTTACACACAAAACCATACAGCTTGCGAAGAAACCCACAGTAGGATCATTCGTTGAGTGACTAGGGCTTAGGTAGGAGCCTGAACAGATTCCTGTGCTGGAAAGAAAATTTGCAAGGAAGTTAATTACCACTGTATGACTTCCATAGTTCATTTTTTGCCAACAGGGAAAACGATAAGGAGAGAACTGTGTGTGACACTGACTCTTAATTCCTGCCTCATTCCAGAGGCAGAGCTCCAAAAGTATGGCTGCAAAAATTCCATTTTATTAAATTTCAGTTTAATTGGTGGAATAATCATGGTCCTGTCTTAGAATCTTCCTCCTGCACACTGTGCACAAGTCAGGCATCAGCCTGTTCTTAACACAGAAAGAGGAGAGGCATGAACGTACCACATCAGGCAGTATTAATTGGGGCACAGTTTTGCCTCTCTACCATCTATGCCTGAAGCAATATGACCTCCCATCTCATTTTCTCCACAGGGGGACATATAAGTGAAAGAGAATGGCATGCAATGGAAAGGAATTTTTTTATATATATGCTGCTATATTTATATAGCAGGAAACTATCTAAATATATGCTTAATTAGAGTGGAACTAATTTGCGTTCTTTATGTTAATTTCCACTTGAGTAAAGATGCTATCCTGAAAGCGAAACAGTAATGAACAACTTTTTAAAAATGAAAAATCCTTGGCAAAGCAGCAGATTAATATAGGAGGCAACATCTACTGAATGTATTGTTTATATAAAAAATGTGAATTCCTGGTAGAAAGGATAGTGTTTTTTTTCAATAGTAGCTCAAATCACTTAAAATTTTTTTTTTTTTTCAGAATTTAATTACTGCTTATTATAGTGTCACAAATAATAAGAGCACGATCTAACATTTAAAGGAAAAAGATTAATCAGTTTAATCATATTTGCTTTTTGCAGATTTGCTTGTATTCTTATCTTAATGACTGGCTTCTCACACTGTACCACAGATGAATTAGAAAGTTAGAGATTTGGTTTTATCCAGATCTAACAACTCAGCTAAGAATAGCAGGATGTTAGCTTCACACCTTGCAGTGTTGTTTAACTGGTACAGTCACGAGAATAAAAAATATGTAAAAAGACAAAAAAACCTTAGCCAAAGAAAACCCACAACAATCTGAAAACAAAATGAAAGGGAAAATATCTCTGTATTACATTCATTCTGGAAACTTCCAATCTTTCATTTACAGTGTCTGAATTTTACACTGTAGTATAATACACTGTGAAATATGGCAGCTTCTAAATCTCTGAGTAAATTGTTTGATATGACATAGCTAAATCAAGAAACTCCAGGAGATTACCTATGATAAAATAACACTAAAGCACATTGTTACAGTTGAAACCCACGATGTTAAATGTCTATAAAATATCAGAACTCAGGGTTTGGTGTTGCAGTCAGTAAGAGTGTTATTCATATAATTTTATGGACCAGAACCACAGACCTAGTGTGGGAGTCAGGGTGTAGGATACTTTTTATTTAAAATTACTCAATATTGGCGTTTATACAGTTTAATATTTCATTGACTTTGTCCTGATGCATATTACTTCAAAAATGACAAAAAAGATGGGCATTCCTTCTGTCATTGTTGCATTCATTTCCTCTGTTGCCCAGGGAATGTTCTCTCTTTTTCTATGTCATTTTTACCACCTAATACAATCCGAAAAGGTTAATCAGGAGGAAAACAATATGTCTTGTAATTTTTTTAAATTTTCTAGTACAAGCACTGACACAAATGTGTGGGGGTTTGTGTGTGCTTGTGTGTGTCTGCGTGCTTTAACATTGTAATCTAACACCAACAATGCTCAATGCAGGATATTCAGCAGTACCACAGGACACACTTTGGGTATTCCTGTCATACATTGTTAATCATTGAAACTTTGAATTTGCTTTACTGATCCTCTGATGTGGTGGGAAAGACAGTGTCTTTGCATTTAATGAAGTTTGTCATTACCAAAACCATGGGACAACTCTTCCATTCTTTTCCCGGCTGTGACCCATATAATCTCTTCTTTCATTACTATAAAAAAGTGTTTGTTTTTTTTCTTTTTCTGAGACTCTATTCATTTCTCCATTTCATGACTTCTTAGACTTTCAGAACCGAGAAATGCATTAGACAGGTATGATTTCTTGGGTATTTTTTCCCTTGTCTACAATTTGAGAGTTGTTAGCCCAGATTTGTTTAGTCTTAGCCCACTGAAATTATAGACCAAACCTAGTCACCCTCCTGTCACTGTGCCAAAACTTCCTAATGATTTCTTCAAACAACACCCAAGCAACTACCACAAAATCCTGGTCTATTTCTCACTGAAGCCAGACACAAGGCATACACTGACTGCAAGACAATGGGCTGGCAGGTAGGGCCAGATTCTCAGAATTATCTCTTAGTGAATTCTGAACCAGTGCAGGCACGTGAGCATAAGATGGCATTGCTGATCTCTTTCGCTCTCATATTAAAAGATTGAAGAAAATGTTGTGGATTTCTTCAATTTAATTAAAAATAGAAGCAGGTCTTGTCAAACTAAACTGATTGCCTTCTATGACAAAGTGACTCGCCTACTGGGCAAAGGAAAGGCTGTAGATGCATCTTCTTGGAGTTAGTAAAACCTTCGACGCAGTTCCTCACAACCTCTAATTGAAAACTGTCAGTCTCTGGCCTGGACAGGTGCACACTCTCCTGGGTGGAAAACTGGTTGGATGGTTGGGCCCAGAGCGTGGTGGAAAATAGAGTTAAACCCAGCTGGAAGCCAGTTACAAATGGGGTTCCCTAGGGCTCAGTGCGGGGTCCAGCCCTGTTCAATGTCTTTATCAATGACCTGGATGAAGGCATCGAGTGCTCCCTTAGCAAGTTTGCAAATGACACCAAGCTGGGTGGAAGTGTGGATCTGCTGGAAGGTCGGGAAGCTCCAAAGGGATCTGAACAGGCTGGACTGCTGGGCTGAGACCAATGGCATGAGGTTTAACAAGACCAAGTGCTGGGTCCCACACTTGGGGCACAACAACCCTAAGCAGAGGAACAGACTAGGAGAAACCTGGCTGGAAAGCTGCCAGGAGGAGAAGGACCTGGGGGTGTTGGTTGACAGCGACTGAACATGAGCCAGCAGTGGCCCAGGTGGCCAAGAAGGCCAATGGCATCTTGGCTTGTATCAGAAACTGCGTGGCCTGCAGGTCCAGGGAGGTTCTTCTCCCTCTGGACTCTGCACTGGTGAGACCGCACCTCGAGTACTGTGTTCAGTTCTGGGCCCTCACCACAAGAAGGATGTTGAGGCTCTGGAGCGAGTCCAGAGAAGAGCAACGAAGTTGGTGAAGGGGCTGGGGAACAGGCCTTACGAGGAACGGCTGAGGGAGCTGGGGGTGTTTAGTCTGGAAAAGAGGAGGCTGAGGGGAGACCTTATTCCTTTCTAAAACTACCTGAAAGGTTATGGAGAGGTAGGAGCTGGCCTCTTCTTTAAAGTGGCAGGGGACAGGAGAAGGAGCAATGGCCTCAAGCTCCACCAGGGGAGTTTCAGTCTTGACATCAGAAAAAAATATTTAATGGAAAAGGTCATTGGGCACTGGAACAGGCTACAGGGAGGTAGTTGATTCACCTTCCCTGAAGGTGTTTAAAAGACAGGTGGATGAGGTGCTGAGGGGCATGGTTTAGTGTTTCATAGAATCATAGAATAACCATTCCTATCAAACAGTAAACCATGACCCTTAGCACCTTGTCCACCTGTGCCTTAAACACCTCCAGGGAAGGTGACCCAACTACCTCCTTGGACAGCCTGTTCCAGTGCCCAATGACCCTTTCTGTGAAAATTTTTTTCCTAATATCCAGCCTAAATCTCCCCTGGCTGAGCTTGAGGCCATTCCCTCTTGTCCTGTCCCCTGTCACTTGGGAGAAGAGGCCAGCACCCTCCTCTCTACAATCTACTTTCAGGTAGTTATAGAGAGCAATTGAGTGAAAAACACATTGAACATTTATCACATCTGGCAGCATCTGACTTGATTTGGGCTACAGGCCTGTGTAGCTACATTCCCAGTGCACCCTACTACTTCTCTCATGGAGAACTAGTATTTCCTTCTAATTACATTTTCTTTATAATCTGAATTGAATTAGATGTTTTCACTGATGATCACCTCTGTCTACAGGAGATGACTGGTGATGCCAATTAACCTCCTCAGGATTACAATGCTCTCTAAACCAGGAAGGAGTTGGAGCTTGAGAACAGTTTGATTTCATTTTGAGGATCTGTAGTTGTGAGAATCCTTGATATCTGTCAGAAAAAAAAAAGGGGGGAACGGGAGAGTAATTGAGATCATAGTCAGGTTAAAAATGTTTTGTTATCAGTAAGACTGAAGCCTGGAAGTGGTCTCGGTAGAACTTCAGACATGGCGTATACAAAGAGATTCTTTCTTAGGTTGTTGAATAATTGATGAATAAGACTTTGGAAGTATTTAATGTTGCTGAATTTTGAGACAGAATGTATTTCACTGATATGTCGGATGCCTTTATTCTTGCTAGGGGTTTGTACCACACTTGATAAACACTTTAGAGTATGAGGAGGAAGAAGCAGAAATCTTGGAGGGTGCATAGGTCTCAGTTCACTAGTTTTTGCTTTTCCTTGCCAAAAGCATATGCTTCAGTCTCTTTTGTTTCACTGCAAGGGAATCAGTACCAGAGAACTGTGTTTAAGGATAATTCCCAGATTAAAATTGTCCATATAAATTATTAAAAATCCAAGGAAGCGAGCGCATTTTTCACCTCAAAATCAGTGGAATCTGGAATGTGAAGCCATGGCTGTATGAGACAATGTTGAAAGTGTTTTTTTAGTCTCTTCTGAAAAAAATCCTGGTATTCTTAGGAAAAAGAGTGAAAAATTTAGAAGTAATAAGAACTGAAATTTGTCCATGCCAATGTTCTGTCTGTCTGAGGTACAATCAGTTTTACAGAACATGCTAGGGAAAATCCTGCTGTTTGTACTACTGTTCTGCAGACAGAAAGAGTGTCTCATTCTCTATGGTTATCAACCTGCCACCATTTATGTCATTTAAATTAACACAAAAAAAAAATAAATACACTGCTTTTACTAATTTTAGAACCAAAGCACAAAAATTAATTTTATATTTGTCTGATTGCCTGATATTTTCAACATGGAAAGTCTATAAAACAGAAATTGATTTTTATGAAGCACAGCTAAAAAGGACATAAGGGAAAGAGACTATAATTAATAAAAAAATCATAAAACCCTATAGAATAGTTCTGATACAAATTCCTTCATTCCTTTTGTGAACTTCAGTTAAAGGCTTGTTATTATGCTATTATGCCCAACTTACATACTAATATAAAAAACTTTAATCTTTTAATTAGCAAATTCCTTAACTTTTCTGACTAGAAAGTCTGCTGATCTTTGGAAGTGTGTTTTATTGGAGCAAAAGAAGAGCTGGAATGGCTACTTTAATTCACAAACTAAACCCAGAAGTAAGCAGTAGAATTCTTCAGAGTCTTGAAATCTCCAGTAGAAAGCAGTTGTGTAGAAAAACACTGATAGAGAGAAAATTAACACAGTAATTAAAAAGAAAATATCCCATGGTACTTGAAATTAGTTAGTAAGTTACTACTAATAAATTTCTTAATGTCATTACCTATTATAATGTATTAAGTCTTCCACTTCTTCAGTGTATGATTTTATTTGTCAAGGTAGTGATCAAAAACAGACGGATAATTTAGTATAGGCTATCTCAATTTTTTCTGTATTTAAGACAGTACCAACAGTACATCATATCTTTTTCTCCCCATTTGTGATTCTTACTGGAACTCTGTCTAAGGTCTAAACAAAGTCAGTAACATTCTCTGCCTAAGGTCTAAACAAAGTCAGTAATGTTCTCTCTTTACCTGCCTTCACATCTGTGGTTTTATCTTGATGAATAATGTACCCAAATGAAAGGATTTTGTGATGTTTGTATTCTGAGCAATCATGGGAAAGACTAAGAATGATGACATGACCTTGACTAGTAGAAATGTAGGTACTTAAAACTGAAAAATGGGATTTCAACATTAAGTTTAGTTCATTATTTATATCAGAATAAGTGTGATGGTTGTAGAATATTTGCAGTCTGAACATAAGCTTACCAAAACTTAGGATCACAACTTCAAACTTGAATGTTTCTCTAGTGGATTGTGTAGATTCAGAAACTGAGCAGCTTAAAGATTTCTGGAAATGACGGATTTAAAACTAACTAATAATACGAATGGTAAAAAATCATGAGGAACAGATGGTATTCACCCAAGAGCTCTAAAAGTATTCAGACATAAAATTGCTGAACTATTAACTGTGCTTAAAATGGAATCAGCACCAGGGAAATGGAAGATGGGAAATTCAGAGCAGTCCAGGGAGCCACTGACAAGTAAATCTGAGTTCTGCTGGGTAAATTGATAGTTACTGTAAGAAAGAACAGAAATAACAAGTACATGAAGAAACATGTTTTTACAGGCAGAAGCCATCATGGTTTTCACAGAAGTTACTCATGCCTAACAAAACTTTTAGAGTTCTTTGATTAGGTCAACAAAGATACAGGGAACAATGTTCCAGTTGTTATGTTTTCCTTAAATTTCACTATGAGGTTTATGTGAGTAAGATATGTCACTTGTTAGTAAATGTTAAAAGGCAGGGACAAATTCTCAACAGTGAACAGATATTATTGTAATTCCATGTAGATATGAATATTCCTATTGCAAATATCTCAGTTAGTAAATGGAAAATAAGATGAAATATTTGCAATAACATTTAATTGTCTTTGGTGAAAATGGCAGTAGACCATGATGAGGTTTATGAGTAATTCCTAATATATTTAAAGCCTGAATGATGTGATGACATTCATAGAATCAGAGAATAGTTTCTATGCTTCTATTCTCTATGCTTCGTCTATTTTCATGTCCTGTCCCTAAGCAAGCTGCAGCTGTTGATGATAGCATGAGGGGCAAGAAAGAACTGTGGGTTGATTTTAGCATAACTGCTCTTCTGCTATAATGTGTATAAAAAGGGAACCATAAAATCCAGTTTTGACAGAGCAAGCACACAGAAGTCTCATGAAAACATATATTTGCATAATATTTAAATTTACATAAACTCATATGTAATACATAAATGTGTAGAGCAAATTAACACAGTATTAATATAAAGTAACCACTGTAATTATTGTATGGTCATATGATCATTATATGATCTTATCTGATAATTAATGCTGTCTGGTACACTGTTTCCACTGGGACTTTTTGTTAATTCTTTGTTTCATTTTCTGAGTCTGTTTTCCAAGCAAACCGTAGCTTTCCACAGAATTCACTGAATCAAGACACTCAGTCTTTAATATAAAACAGTACAGAACAGTGGTGCTAAGAGTCCTTTCTTTTCAAAAGTGTATAGAACTTTTGTATTCTTTTATTTTCTCTTTAAGTACTATGGTATCCTTAATAGTAGTCATGTTTACTAGAATAGTTTTTGAAAAGGAAAATCCAACAATCATCATATTTTGACAAATACTCTAATTCAAACTCGAGGTTTCCAGAAACATTTTTTATGTGTGTTTTTGTGTTCTTTAATTTAATGTACATATTAAATATGCACACAAGACAGGAGTCACAAGAGCATCAAGAATGGTGTCAGAGTCCACGAATACTGTCTTCTATTCATCAGATCAAAACGCCAGATAATGTTGTCTCCCTTGTGCATGATTATGTGCTTTGTGTCTTTTCACAGCAGAAAATAACAAGTAGTAAGGGGTGGAGAGATTCACTGATGCATCTGAGGAGGCAGACTCCAAAGCCTAAGGCTGACATTGCCTTTCAAAACAGTTTTGGCTCTGAGTGTTTGCAAACAGATGTCAAGCTGGGGAAAAAAACTGATCATCAGTGCCACTAATTTGATGTCCTCAATGCTTCACTAACTGGATGATTTCCCATTCTGGACTAGTGGCCCATTAAACCTGTCTTTTAATGCACAGTCATAAACCTGAATGACAGAAAATAAATAATTAAGACTAGTCAAATAGAAGGCAAAGGATTTGTATGACCTCGTTTTTTTGAGATAGTGAGGGAGAAATTGGAATCTAAGGACTAATATGGGAAAACTTAAAAAGTGTTTGTTTTCTGTAGCACAAAACTGAGATGTTTATAGCAATGTGGGGAAAAGATCGGATGCATAGATAGAGCTATTATCCTGGTTATCTGATGTGCCAGAAAGGAAAAATCAAACATATTTCCTGTGCTCTTGGTTTTACCACCACTTTTCTCCCAGGAAGAATAGTGTGGGTAAAATTGTCTTTGAAGCTGGATAGTTAGCAATGCAGCTTTCTTTAGCCTTGTGTTTACTTCAAGGAAAAATCCTTGATTCAGAAGTTGCCAGAAGTAAATAAAATGATTGGGGGTTTTTTTTGTTTGTTTTTTGTTTTTTTTTTTTAAAGCTGGTTGTGTTGGAGTTCTGTTTTACTCAGTCATGTGAGTAGTGTAGATTTTTCCATGACTGATTGACAGATTTCGTATCTATGATCTGCATTCTAATAAATTTTATCAAGAATCAGTAAATTACTGTTTGAGTCTCAGTGAAAAAGATACACTTTAAAAAGCCTTCAGCAACAACAACAGACCATGAATGTGGAAACCAGTAAACCTTCTCTGTAATTTCTCTTAACACGTTTCTAGTTCGTCCTTTCAGTTTGTATTTTAATTCCTTTTCTTCAAGCTTCCTCTTGTGTTTTCTTCACAGAAACATCATTAACTTACAAAGCCTGTGAAAAAATCAGATGATTTCTTTTAAATAGAAAAGAAGAATAATTTGTTGTGCTGTAGATAAAATAACATTTTAATGATAATTGCGGATATATAAATAGTTTTCAATAAGAAAGATTAATGCACTTTTGATAACCATTGCAGAAAAATATTGAGGGAAAACTGCTGATACATTGGCATCATTGATTTTATGAACTCATTTTATTTCAATTCCTGCTGTCATAACATGCAGTATCTTTGAATTTTCTACACAAAATAGAATGGATAGGAATATGCAGTTAAAAACATCTGAACAATTATGTAAATTGTTGTGATTCTTGGAAAGCAGAGCCTAGTAAAGTTTTAAGTTTTACTTTGATATATTAATTATTATTATTATTTCACTTTTAATACAGGCTATTTGGTGTGTGGCTTAACCAGAAGACTGTATTGTAGCTAGAAAGAATGTTAACAATTTTTGGTACACTGCTTTAATAAAACAAGTGTAATGAGCCATAGTGGTATGCAATAACAGGTCAATGTGAGAATTTAGCTCCAAGTAATTATAATACTAAGACTGGTTGTATTCTAATTATACTGTGGCTAATAGCACAGAGATGATTGGCTGAAACCAGAATTATTTAGGCTGGAGTAGGTTTAGTTTAAATTAATATTATCTGTTACATTGTCACTGTTCTTCTGTGAAACAACACGGTCATTTTTTTTCAGTAAAAACCCCTCACCCCCCAAAGAAGCAGTTAGGTTTTCCTTCTAAATTGAAATGAAAACTGTTGCTGGACTGTAAGAAGCAGTGACACAAAGTCCTTGTATTTTTTCTACAGTTTATTGTGTAAGTAATATTAAGCAAATTTGTATTCCATGTATCTGTTAATGCAAGAACATGACTGAAGAAATGATCCCCATGAAACTAATAATTAGCAGAAAGAAGCAGTAGATGGATATAGCTATATTCTGAGCACAAATTGAACACCAGTCTTGAGTGAAAACTTACTTCATGCATAATCTGTTTAAATATAAGCTCATTCTCAGCTGTGAACTTAAGGGAAATTTTCAGGCGTAGTGAAAAATGATGAGTGGAGAGTTGGACTCGGTTACATGAGCATATCATCACCGACATAAAGGGAATGGTCAGAAGTATACCCTCATCGCACAGGTTTCGCCTCATCTGACTAACCTAAAGTAGCTAAAATTAGCTATTTAAAGCTGATTTGAGCACTCATTCTCTTGGTGTTGAAGAGGGGGAAGAGATGTTCTGTGCAATAAGATAATTATCTGTCCTATTCAAGAGTATTTTCTTGGGATATGTTAAAATTCCTATTTGACACTGACTATTGCATCTACGACTAGTTCAGTCTTAGAAGCTTTTGGACATTTTATATAGAATGAATCCCTGTAAGGATTCTCGTGTCTTTAAGAGATGGTAGAAAGGTCAGCCACTAGGTCATCACTGGCATATGCTAAAATCATGTGTTGGAACATTCAAATGAATTTGTAGAAGAGTCCTTCATGCTCCTCTTTACATGAAAACATCTGGATTACACCAAGCTGTAAATGCTCAACATTTGGCATCCAGATATAGAAAATCAGGTCTGCAAATTATACCGGAATTTTGTTCCCTTGCAGGCTTATGATTTTGGGGATAAAATAAACATAGGCAATGTGGATAAAATTAAATAAAATTAAAATAAATACATAGAGAGATCACAAGTATATCCTGATGGATACTAACTGTAAAGGGGGTCTGTTAGTTGAAAGCATTAGCTTTTCTACAAATTATATGGGCTTATATTAATTAGCAGTTTTACTAGGTGGAAATACTACCAAAAGGAAATGGTTCCTAAAGAGTGCCTTCTGCAGAGGACCCTGCCCCATCCCTGGTAATGACTAACAGAACCTATGCTTGCAGTTTCATTGCTTTGACTAAGTATGCAAATTTATTTCATATATAGCCTCCACAACAAATAATATTCTCAGTTTTTATCATTAGTGGACTTTTCAGCAAATTTATCCTTCTTTCTCAGTGTAATTTATCTGTGAATAGTCTTTTCCTTACATGAATCTCTTTATTACTCAAAATCTCCATAAAGATAAGAATGCAGTTTATTTTGGAGATTGTACTTCAATTTTATTCCAGGATTACTACAAAGAATACTGGCTCATCATAATTTGCAATTCATGTTGCTTAATGGATTACATCTCTCAGAAGTTTCTCCCTGTTTATTTCCCTAATAAGAGACTTGTAGATAGGAGCTGAAGCAGAATCAGATATGCATGTGCTTGCGGCTGGGATTTAGTCAGATACTGTCCTACTAGGCTCCTGTTTCATTTTAAGAACCCTCACAGTGGAGATTAACAGCCAATTCCCTTCATCTTCTAGGCTGATGGGGATCCAGGTAATATGTTTTCTAGAAGTAAACGAAAGTAAATGAAAGGTCATTACATACATCAGAGACTTCAGTGTACAAACCAGCACTGAGCTAGTTACTGCTGTAACTGCTGGAGAGCAGGATGAACTTGCAGCTCTCTAAGGGCAGGGGAGCCAGTAGTTAGGAGGCAGGAGTCAGGCATCAAAACAAGGTAGTGGCTTTGCTAACACAGAATGGTCCCACGGTACCCAAGAGTGATGAGCAGAGTGTATCCAGATGTTGGGGATCAGCATGTCCAGATCCTCAGATGAGTCTATGGTGAGGAGGCAGATCTAAGGAGAAGCCAGGAACATGAGCCACAAAGTCAAGGTCAGGATCAGGTCTGGTAGCAGCAACCAGCATCAGTCGTAATACAGAGACTATCAGGCAAGTCCATAAAGATGGGGCTAGTCCATATGTGAAATTATCTAAAAGGAAAACTTGCAACAAATTACAGGTAAGTTACAAATAAAATCAGATTCCAAAAAGGGCTATGCAAATCCCAATTTTCTGTTCAGTTCTTTAAGTCCTCCAGCTCTTTGAAGAATTTAAATTTAGTAGTAGAACTTAGCATCTTAACATACCTGCATTCAGTTTGTGAAGTTTTCTAATGCGTAGATGGTGTGGATGAGAAAACTTCTCAGAAGACTTTGTAATCAGCAAGATTGTTGTTGAGTTTCTTGAAGGTTAGTGAAGTTGAGAAAAGGATGTCTGTATCAACAACAAAAGAAGGGACAAGGAGAATCTTCATCCTTTACTGGATGCAGGGGGAACAATAGTGACAAAGGGGAGCATAAGGCTGAGCTGCTTAATTCTTTCTTTCCTTGGTCTTTAATAGTAAGGTGAGATGTTCCCTGGATACTCAACCTCATGAGACAGTAGACAGGGATGAAGAGCAGAAGAAAGCTCTCTTGATCCAAGAAGAAATGGTTAGAGACCTGCTAGGCAAATTAGATATTTCTAAGTCTATGGACTCAATGAGTTCCTCCCAAGGGTATTAAGGAAGCTGGCAGAGGTGCTCACCAAAAACCTTTCCATCATCTTCCAACAGTCCTGGCTGACTGGGAAAGTTCCATTGGACTGGAGGCTGGCAGATGTTACCCCCATTTACAAGAGGGTCCTGAGAGAGAATCCAGAGAACTACAGGCCTGTCAGTCTGATCTGAGTGCCAGGGAAGGTGAAGGAGAAGGTGATCTTGAGTGGTATCTCACAACACACACAGGACAACCAGGCAATCAGGACCACTCAGCACAGGTTTATGGAAGGCAGGTCCTACCAAACTAACCTGATCACCCTCTATGACAAGGTGACCCACTTGGTGGATGAGGGAAAGGCTGTGGATATAGTGTACTAGGAATGTGTACCTGGAATTTAGTAAAGCCTTTGAAAGAATTTCTCACAGTATTCTGGTTGAGAAACTGGCTGTCTCTGGCCTGGACAGGCTCAATCTCTGCTGGGTAAGAAACCAGCTGGGTGGCTGCGTCCAAAGAGTTGTGGTAAATGGAGTTAAATGTAGGTGGCAACCAGTCACAAGCGGCGTTCCCCAGGGTTTGGTGCTGGGTTCAGACCTGTTCAATATCTTTATCAATGGCTTTAAGCCCTGCCAGGTGAGGTTCAGGCTGGACATTAGGAAAGGGTCATTGGGCACTGGAACAGGCTGCCCAGGGAGGTGGTTGAGTCACCTTCCCTGGAGGTGTTTAAAAGACGAGTTGGATGAGATGCTAAGGGACGTGGTTTAGTGATTGATAGGAATGGTTGGACTCGATGGTCCAGTGGGTCCTTTCCAACCTAGCAATTCTATGATTCTGTGACCTAGATGAGGGAATTGAATGCACCCATATCAAGTCTGCAGATGGCACTAAGCTGGGTGGAAGTGTCAATCTGCTGGAGGGTAGAGAGGCTCCAAAGGGATCTGAACAGGCTGGACCGTTGTGCTGAGCCCAATGGGAAGAGGTTTAACACTGCCAGATGCTGGGTCCTGCACTTGAGCTATAACAACCCTGTGCAGCTACAGACTAGGAGAACAGTGGCTGGAGAGCTGCCTGGCACAGAAAGATCTAGGGACCAACAGCTGATTGATCATGAGCCAACAGTCCAGGTAGCCATGAAAGCAAATAACACCTTGGCTTGTACCAAAAACAGTGTGGCCATTAGGACCACAGGGAAGCATCTGTACCCCCATACTCTGCACTGGTGAGGCCACACCTCGAGTACTGAGTTCAGTTCTGAGCCCCTCGCTACAAGAAAGATGTTGAAGTCCTGGGGTGCATCCACAGAAGAATGAGAAAACTGGTGAAGGGGTCAGAGAACAAGTCTTACAAGAAGTGACTGAGGGAACTGGGGTTATTAAGCCTGGAGAAGAGGAGGCTAAAGGGAGAGGTGTTTAAAGGCGAGTAGGTGAGGTGCTTACAGATACTATGTACTAATAGTCAGTTACAGTTGGAGTTGATGGTCTCAGAGGTCTTTTCAAACCTAACGATTCTATGATTTTATGATTCTATCTTCTCTCTCTTCTTATTGAGATCTTGTATATCTCTCCTGCTTAATAATATGTGGATTCTGTGGTCTTGTGAGACAGAACAAATAGAATTTAGAAACAGATCTGGATTAATAAGTAAGAACACTGATAATGCAATTCTATTACTTGGCAATTACCTTTGAAGAGAGAGCTTGTAGGTACATCTTGTTCAACACTGGCTCAGAGGAATATAGGCTTTAGTACAGAAGGAGAGTCACTTTTCTAATAATTTAAGAAATAAAATTAAAAAAGAAGAATATAAAGAATATTCTGCAGTATATGTTGCAGATTGAGAGCTTTTCACTCCAGTAAAACCAGTGTTTTGCTACATAAAATTCAGTTCAGGTAATTGAAAGTAACGTTATAGAGCTTCCATCAGGAAATGGGTAACAAAGAGCCACCTGGTTTTATTATAGACCTTCACTTTTTCAACAAGAGAGGTATGGGTCTGAGTCTGCTATATAGTTTTCACTTCCCCAAGCCTTTGTTTCATATATGTTCTATAGAAGTGATGATCCGTAAGGCTGTAATCAGCATGTAATATACTTATGTGTGCATGCATTAAGCAAAGGTGTTTCTGCCATTTACTCAATTATTATCAGCAAGAATTTTTCCTCTCTTCTTTTGAAAGCTAGGAAATTAACAAAACATGTCTATCTGTGTAGCTTCAAAACCCATAAATACTTGTACCTAGTTGCAATACAGTCAGATAAAAACATTTGTCTTGTGATTATATAATTCTATCACCCTGTCCTGTGTGATGAATATTTATTTCCTGAGTACAAGCATCTGGCAGAATTTACACAGAAGATAAGGACCACTTAAGGACCACTTAAGAGGACTTATCTTAAATCTTAAATCTTAAATTCACATCTCTTAAAATCATTAAAGTGGCAACAAATCTCTCCTAGCTTTGTATATCTAAAATGCAGAGCTCTATGGTAGAATGAGCAGCATCCTGAAGAAGTTCCCTAAATGAATTATATGTGAGAATGTTGGTTTCATTTCACTGATAGAAAATGGAGTCAAGTTACTAGCTTAGATGTAAGATTATTATGTTTTATAGCAGGTGAATATCTCATCAATCTTAGCTATTCTTTAATGCTAGGATATGTCCATATAAAATCCCAGTGAAAATGAAATTCACAGCAGTCCATCTTTCAGACTCTACTGGTAAAAACTTCTGTTTTATTCGTCATGAAGTTTTGTGTTTGTATATTTGGATCTTGTATGTGCTGTGTTTAAACAAAGCAATTGTAAGAACATGACACAATAAGAGTTTAATCAAGAGCATCCATAACAGACAGAGATAAATTATGGAGACTCTGTATGGTATATAGAAGCAATCTGTTAAACAGGATCAGAAATAATAACACTGTAAAGTGCAAAGCTTGTGTGGTTTATTTCCTACCAGGTGCACTTATGATTTTAGAAGGACACTGATGAAAATGCTACCCACTAATTGTTTCCCACAGAACTATTTTGCAGAGTCAGTCACCATCTGGAGACATAGCTAGTCCACAAAAAGTGCCACAAATATGGATAATAGTGATAACAGCAGTACATACTCTCATTCAGCGTGACATTTGGAGATCATAAGCACTTCATAAATAGAGTGAAATCTTTCAAAACCACAGTAATTATGTTTTATAATAGAACTAAGAAGTCTTGTGGGTCAAGCAGACCCTTTTTCCCTTAATATTTAAAGTGACCCTTGAACTGTCTGAGGTCTGCATGGACTTCTAATTAGAAGATTTTAGCCAGTGAAAACCTCTGTCCCAAGAAATGGAGTATGTTTTTTCTCTGAACTGTTAGTGATGGAGTTGTGTAAATAACAGATATGCTTCTTTATACAGTTTCCACATTGGAGGTGAATAAATAATTTAGAATTATCTTAAATTAATGCATTTTTAAAAGAATATAGCCAACCAAAAGAGTGTGTCAAATAAGACATTTTGACTAAAGTGAAAACTGTGTTTTACAGCACTTAAAAAAAAGGTTAACTACAGAAATGTCAGTGTTGTATCAACATCCTGCTCATCCCCTTTGTTGCTGATGACCCTTGTAGGATCACTATACGAAGTCTGGATGATCTGTATTTAGGTTCTTTTTTTGTTTAATTCATAAGAAGATGTCAAAAATCTTGCAGTTTTCACAGGGAATAAATTGTCACAAGTTTTGACCTTTTTTCAGGATGTAATCTGAGCCTCAGCATGCATTTTGGGGTAATTATTTCAGGAATATAAAGATATACGCACTCTTCAATAAACATATAAAATGGGTTACTTTATAATCATTAACTTAATTTATTAAGTTATTTAATTTCACTCTTTTTTCATGTACATTTATATGAATCTCCCAAATACATTTTCTGAGTGGTTTTCTGTACAAAAAGCGAAATGTTCACCACCTGTCATATTTGGCTTACTTTTAGCATAGGAGGAGATATACATGACCAGTGGAATGTTTTGTTTCGGCAATGTTTTCTTTTATTTGATTTTTTAAATACATTCTTTTGTATATTTGTCTTACAAAAAGTAGTTTAAAAATAAAATCATGGTCTTGAAATGAAAAATAACATTTCAATCTTAGATCATTAAAAAAAGTTATTATAGATTGGTTTGAAGAATGTTTTGGATAAAGAATATTGTTGCTGGAGAGATTCTTAAGAGTGGTTTAAAATTCCTTACTGCATTTGAGATGTGAAGTTATAAACAGCAGTGCTTATTCAGTCACTTCAGATAATGTTTCAATTGTTATAAATCTAGGTCATTAGGCACTGTGAGTATAATGCCAGAGATTGTGAATATCTCTGACAAGGCGATTCCATGTGCTAGAAACCAGCTTTAATGTAATCCTTGTACAAGAAAGGCACTTATCTATCAGGATATGATGCTTGATGACTTCAAGCCAAAGTTTGCTGCATCATAAGCATGAAGTTGGAATGTGAGTTTCAGCTATTAAAACCTGTCCCATATTTCCCATATGAACACTGTCCATGGCCCATCAGAGATCACAGAAGTTTGTTTAACAAATAAGCTGATCTTTTAAATTAAATCTACAAGATAGGCCTTGTAGCCTTTGAAAGGCAGATGCATGGTGTGAATTTGTGTATTGTCCTTTGCAGGGACAAGAGTTGGACTCAGTGTTCCTTGTGGGTCTCTTCCAACTCAGGCCATCCTGTGATTCTTTGATTCCGTGGCAGATGTTATAGAAAACTGCTGGCTTAGTGGGTCATCACTTAAGTCTTGAACAGAGAAAACCCTTAGGATTTAGCTATAGTTATTCTTGAAAATGTAGTTAAGTGAGCGTTAGGAAATGAAGTGTGTGTCTTTACCAGCGAGAAAATAAATAAGCATACTACTTCTGCACCTGTACTGCCCTGCAAGACTTTGCTGTCTGACACAGAGTTTTACCAGGTGTCTCAGAATAACCTCAGTACTGAGAGAGCTAAACAATAAACCTAGCTGGCTGAAAGACACACAGAATCTTGGGATTTCTTAGGTTAAAACATGATAGACAGAGGTGTGGATCTGGGACGGAAGAGGAAATATTTCTATTAAGAATCTTATTCAGAAATTACAACCTATTCTGAAGTCAGTGAGAAGAGGCCAAGAAACAGAGAGTGAAAAAACAATTAAAATCTGTATTTTGTTAGATCTTAAAAAAAAAGGAATTGAAGTAAACAATAGAAACAGTACTAATCCAAGATAAATGGCAAGAGAACGTGAAAAGATGAAGTAGGATCAATCATTTAGAGAGGCTGTAGCTCACACTGTTGAATTGTAGCCCCAAAGTTAGACTAGTATCTTATTTTAAAGCAGAATGTGTTGAAATGGAGCAATGGCATGCTGTTTGCAGGAGGTGATGGAGGGAAGGGAAGGTTGGTGTAAAATGAAAACTTAAAACATCCTTAAATCTGCAGAACTGGACAAAGTATATCCTAGATTTAGAATGAAATGGGAGGTGAAATTGTGGGTCTGGTTCAAAGGGGGGGTTAGTAAATGTCTTAAGATGAATGTTTGCTAGAAGACTAAAGTATAATGAACAAAACAGTGAAGCTATTTTACAAATTAATAAAGGAAAGCATCTGTTTTCCTGTTTACCTTTTTTTCTGCTTAAACTTCAATTAAATTATGATAATAAAATGGTAACAACAAAAGTCCATTCAAAATTTAGTTACCTTCTGTGTTGAACATTAAGCAGTTGTTGCTGAAATTCTATTTAAAAAGTTGAAGAAATTATAATGTATAGGAAAGGTCATTACATATCATGAGCTAATTTTCTAATTAAAGCTTAGCAAGTGATAGACTGTGTAAACCTCTCAAAGGTTTTAGATTTGTGCTCAATAATTCAAAGATAAGAGTGGGTTATGTTGTTTTGTAATTAGTTACCACCAGTATTTCTCAGACAGTGAATACTCTGGTACAGTATCCACACTCACATTCTTTCTTTCATGTTGCATTTGTCATTCTTGAACATGAAAGAAAAAATAATAACCTATCTCCAAAACTGACCTTGCTCCAAGCACAGCTGAGTTTTCTACTCAAGTCATCTGAAAAATAAAAACCAGGCTTTTTATTTCCTCCTGATTATTTCAGGATCTTAATTTTTCAGACTCTAAGTGCTTTCATTCCATAAAGAACAATTATTTTATAGTTATATTTTTTGTTTGCTTGGGGTTTTTTTTGGAAAATCTGTATTCAGAGTTCACATTAGTTTCATGAGTTTTTACCAACATTTCCCAATTTTTTAGGAGAGTTCAAGAGAGTCCAATAAACCTGAATCAACTATGGTCAAAACTACAAAACAAAAGCGAATACAGAACACCTACAAAAAGAGTTGCACAGAGTCCTCTTTAAGTCATGATTAAATCTTCTACAGGGAAAGGATCTGTGCCAGTATCCAGGACACATTAGCTTAGTATTCTTATTACTTCCATGCCATATTCCATGTTATAAATTTCTAAGGAGTTTTTTTTGTGTACCTGTAACTTGCATAAGACGTGCTTTCCTCCAAGATCATTGGAAAATCAAGACTACATCACATATTTGTGTCAAAATGATTTTCCTCTTTCATTAAGGTTTTGATTTTCACAAATGAAAATAATTTCATGATAGTTTAAACATTTTTAATATATTCAGCCCTCAATTAGGTACTCTTTTTATTTTAAAGTGTTGAGTATTATTTCATTTCTTATCAATCAAACTTATGGATAGGATTTCACTCTAAAGCTTTATTTTCTCCCTGTGAAGTTAGTATTTCTCACAAACTAACTGATTTTTTTAGAAAAGCTCAACTTTGGTTAAGCTGACCTGAATAAGATTGTCTGCTTCACATGGACGTATTGAAAATTGTTCTAATTATACAATGATCCTTCCTAAAGACACCGTCTGGGTGCAGTGTACACAGAAAGGATGAGCAGAGCCCTCTAAGAGTGCATGCAATTAAGCTGACACAACAAAGGACTAGGTGCAACACTGGTCAGAGATTGTCACCTGGGTTTTGCAAGGTGTTTTGCTCTGTTAGCAGTGAATGAGATGACTAAATAAGACAGTGACCATGGGGATGCAACTCCATTGTTTTGAGGTTTTGTTCAAAACTGGTCAAGATGTTCTGGGTCCATTGCATGGGGAAGATGTTTCCATGATATTCCCTTAACAGTCAGTGTTAATATTACTGTGTAATAATAATCAAAGTAGCACGTAATTTTCTTTCTCTTGCCTATATCCTTTTCCACATCTTTCTCATTTTACAATGCCCTTTCATACCATTGATTACCGTGTTCCAGAACGGTGGATGAGGATGACTATGTGTAAATACAAATAGCAAATTAAGATGCCAGAGCAGTAGTATGATATTGTTTCACAGAACAACCCGCTGCACATTGCTCATGTTTTTTTTGAGTACCTCTTTTTCTGGGGTTGTTTATATGTTCCAGATCTCCTGTAGAGTCAAGAGTAAGGGGATAAGCATCTTTGGGAAGACCTCAAAGCACGCTTTCCTAGAAAGTAATAACATTTATCAATAATCTTCTATCCTCTGACCCAGAGAATACCACCTTGTTCATTCTTTTCAATATATGGATAACCTTTCGCAACTGAATAAGACATGTTAGTGCAAAATAAAAAAAAAAAAACACTCTGTGATACTGCATTGCTCGATGCTCAGAAAGCAGGCAGTAACTACAATTCTACTGTCACAATTTCTAAGTAACAGTTCTTTGGATGAATTGGCTGGAGATTTAACCTTCTGGAAAATCATATGGGTTAGCTGTTCAGAAAACTTCAGGAAGATTCCAACTATTCTTGCATTTGAAAAATGATTAATGGAAAGAACAGAAAAAACGTGAAATAAAGAGATTTTCCTTCTCTTAGGAATATAATCAACATATACAAAACAAAAGAAATTCCATTTACTGCTTCAATGATAACAGTAGGAAGGCCTGAATAATTGAAATATTGTTGTGTACAGGGTTTTTTATGGGATTTGTAATTCACAGCACTTTTTCAGTTATTTAGATTCCTAAGAAGAAAAAGCAAAAATTGAAAAGCAAATTCAAAAACCCATTAACTGCTCCTGCTAGCCATACACCTACACAGGCACGTGTCTCTATCCCTTTGCAACTGCAGATGTTCTAAGACAAAGAACACCTGTAAAGAATGAGTGCCAGAAAAACTCAGTTGTGTTGGGAAGAAGCATTGCCTATTCCTGTGGTACAGACCAGGGAATTAGTGAAAAGCTCAGAGATGATTTAAAAGCTATCAAACCCTATAACTAATGTTCCCTTGCCTGTTAATAGTCCATCTGGGACTATGCCCTGCCAACATATTTATCTGATAGTTTGCTGCCTACTACAATGAGAAGGTATGGCTGGAATATTTCTACTTGAGCACAAACTGAGGTTTCAACTAAATATTTTTAAAATATTCTTTTAATCATAGAATCATAAAATGAATTGGGTTGGAAGAGATACTAAAGATAATCCAGTTCAATACCTCTGCTATGGGCAGGGACTCTTTCCACTGGATCAAGTTACTGAAAGCCTCATCCAACCAGGCCTTGAAGACCTGTAGGGATGGGCAACTTGTTCCAGAACCTCACCATCCAATTTCTTTTTCATGATATTAATACTTAGAAAATTGTACATCAAAAAGTAAAAATAGTTTATATTTTCAGCACTTTAAGAAACTGGATTTTCCATGAACTGTTTTTACCATTGCTTTTGAGATTTATTTAGAAACAAATACATCTATTCTGAGTAAGGGTAGTTATGATTGAATCATGTAATATCAATCACTGTGAATATTGTAGAGTTATAGAATCATTTAGGCTGGGAGGAACCTTTAAAATCATTGAATATAACTGTCAAACTAGCACTGGAAATTCACCAGTAGACCATGTCCTTAAGCTCCACATCTACAAGTCTTTTAAATTCTTCCAATGACAATGACTCAATCATTTTCCCAGGCAGCCTTTTCCAGTGCTTCTTTTCTGGGAAGAAATTTTACTAATATCCAATTTAAAGCTCCCCTGTCATAAACTGAAGGCATTTCCTCTCTGTTTCTATCACTTGTTACTTGGTAGAAGAACCTGACCCCTGGCTACAGCCTCCTTTCATGTGGTTCTAGAGAGCAGTAAGGTCACTCCTCAGACTCCTTTTCTAGAGACTGATCAGCCTCAGTTCCCCTATGATCATCAAGGTACATAGAAGGAATTCCTTTGACTTTTGTCAAACCCTGTGGCTGGTAGTAAACAGCTTCACAATCAAGCTCAAATATATTACAACAATTAGTTAATTACACTGTACTCCTGTTTGTGGTATCACTGTCTGGCTGATCTAAGAAACCTGTTTTGATTAACAATTTTTATTATCACTCCAGGTTTAGACTTAAATCTATAACATCTTTTCAAAGGGCTTTAATATATGTAGTTTTTATATATCAACACATTTTTGCTCATCAACTGCTGCAGTAACTGGAAAGGTTTTGTTGGTGTACAGTAGACATGAGGTGAGATCTCACACATTTTGGGATCTTGATTGCTTTATGTATATCATAATAAGTATAATACCTATGTCTGTCTGGAACTACAGCAAGAGAAAAAGTGTTTTTAAAAAATGAAATTGTATACTAGATAATAAAAAAAAATAAAATAGGGCAATTAGACATCACTGAAATCTATAATTCAGTGGAAAAGAATTTGACAATGCTTCATATCAATCAGAAATAGGATGATAGTATCATTACAGTTTTAAGGGAGAGTCCTTTGTCATATGGAAATCACCCTCTCTATTAAGCTTATCCTCAGAGAATCTAAAAGGCCAGAATCTTGTAAACAATGAGAGGGGTGAGCAGCAAAGTTATAGAAACATTTTACTACTTTATAACACTAAAACAGAGTGACCTAAAGCAGCAGGAGGCAATTTTGCTGGATATGCTGTACTGACACAAAAAAAATTAAAGGCTTGACTCTTCCTTTATAAAGTCCTGGAAGCACTTCCAGTGGGATGATTACTTATGTGGACAATTACAGAAAGAGGAAAATGAGATTCTGGTCTTGTTTACCTGACAGCTTTTATCATGATTTATTTTTTAAAAAGTACAAGAAAAAAAATGTACAAGAAAAAAAATGTCTCTTTTGAAAAGAATCTACTGGAAGTGTCTAAAATCTTTGACCAAAGTTTCTTATGAAATTTTCTTACAAAAAAAAATAAAAATCTTTTTTGTATCTTTATAGATGTGAGATTTTAGATGATGGATTTATATAATTATTTGAGTTTGCTTCTTTCAGCTATAACACTAATCACAATTTGGAGAGGGATATTGATTAGGTAATGCCACGCCAGTACCAGCTCTTAATGATGCAAAACTGAGGCCTCAGAACTAAACGGTGTTTTCGAAAAATCATTGTATTCACAGTGCCTACATATCCTTACCCTGTCAGTCTTATATTCTACAGCTTGAGGACAGCAAGAGTGTTGCTCCATTATTATTATAGCATAGAAGAAAGCAGGAGAAGGAAAACCCAGGGTACTACTCCTGCTGTATTTAGAGGAAGAGACTGTAGAAGAATTTTCATGAAGAAAAACAGCAGAGAAAAATAGTAATGTTAAAAACCTCTTCAGAGACTTTGTGTTATTTTGATTAAATATTTAGGGACATTATAATCTAATTTCTAACACCTCATCTGATCAATGGTTATAGGTAATTTATTTTTCCTATTCCTTCTTTCACAACTAGTGTGTATAATAATTCTTTATTTCACTTCATGTTAAATAACGTAATAGAGACTAAAATAACATGCACAACGTATCATATTGCATATGCTTTATGGCCTATCATAATAAAAACACTGCACTTGGGCTGGGGCCAGTGGATGCTAATGCAGAGCACTCTTGTCTTATTAAAAGTTGGATGGATTGGCTGTTCTCCAGCCCTTTCATTGAGCATGGGTTTAATTCCTTCTGGATGCCTTTAACTCAGTTTGTATTGTGAAACATCATTCTCAGTCATTGGTGTGGATTTGTGCATACTAAGAAAGAGCTACCAATTCTTTAGTGTGTAGGCTACATCTGCAAGAGAAGTCTGACTTCTAAGGGAAAGGAGGAGCAGAGATCTACCATAGAGTTCAGAATACCTTTTAAAATAATGGTGAAGGTAGGTGAGTAGAGTTCACAGAGAATAGATGTATTCCTTTCTCCTCTTCTTCTGTTCTGAACTGTATATTTTTTCTTCAAAGTGAGAAGTTATAATAGTCCAAATCATCTTGCTTTGAAATGCAAAATAAAGGAGCCTTGCTGTAAGGAGAAGTCATAGCAATAGTGTGTTTTACTTCTCAATAGTCCATTCTTTCAGTGACTGGTATTTATACTTTTGTTACTCTTATTTCTTGTTAATCTGGAGAAGACTAATTCCAAAAAAAAAAAAAAATAAAATTGTAGATTCACAGTCGTAACTTGTAAAAAGACATTGCCAATTTTTTTATTATTATTGCTCAACTGTATGTCTGTTTAACAGTATGAAGAATTAAAGAATTCAGAAAGTAAGGATGAAAATATTTCCAAATCATAACTAACTCCTTAACTGGAGAAGAGATGATTTTTAGTTCATGTCATATTCAGGTTCATATTTTAGTTCAGGTCATATTACTTATCAAATAAATACTAATTAAGTAATAAAAAGAAATCTTGCAACAATGGAAAAGAAATATATCACATCGGTAAATCTATCACCTGACACTGAATCTTAGTAGAAAACAATTTACAAAATATCCATTTCTTAAAGTCATCATCTTAAAGATGATTACTTAAGTTGCTCAGACAGTCTGTTAAAAAGAAATTCATGCCAATTGTATTGACTTGAAAGGGATCCATGCTTGGTTTGATAAATAGTTTGACTGATGCTGAAAATATGAAAGAACATCTGAGGATTGTTTTATTTATAAGATGACAGATTTAGTTAATGCAGGTTGGAAAGTTGCCTGAAAAGGAATAAATACAAGAAAATTTTAAGTGTACATGTAATGTAAAATATATAGTTGTGAAATTTTAAATTAATTCCTTCTTCATTTATTTTAAGCACTGATGGAAAAATAAGAAAAACAAATGTCATAACAAGGATATTGTATGTTTCTCTACATGACATAATATAGAGATACCAGACTTAATATAAAATTTTCAAAATTATACAGATGAGAGTTATTGAGATAATTTGTCAGCCAGAAACAGTTTAGCCTCTTCTGTAAAGACACTGTTCAAAGCACTAATTAGTCCTCCTTAATTAGACTCTGCTCAGAAGTATGTTGATATAGGCACATTGTTTCCAGTATTTCTGCATTGCAAGGTAGATGTTTTCATTTTAGACAATGTCAGCCACTCCTCCTCATGACAGAGCCCGGATGATGTGGCCTCAAGATGCAGGCTGCGTTCCTCCAGCCTTCAGCTCCTTTTTTTTTTTTTTTTCAGCACACATTCTAAGCCTAAATACCTTCTGGCCTAAAAGCTTCCTAAGTTAGAGGTGAAATTTTTGTGCTTTCTATCTCTATTGAGTTTTTCTCCTAGGAATTTAATCAATGTGGTTTTTTAGGTAATGTGAATTTTTAACATTTGAGGTTCAGTTGTGCTGCATAATAAATATATTGGTTTATTTTGTTGTTTTCTGTCTGTCTTTGGAAAGTGAAAACTGATTCTCTAATCACCTTACTCCTACCATTTATATTTTTATAAATGTCTGTCACTAACAATTTCAAAGTGCTGACACCACTGGCATTAAATAAGCTTAATTGTTCAAACAACAAATGCAAATACAGTTTGGGTTCTAGAAGCTGTATCAATGCCTCAACAGAGGATCAGCCTCTTCAGAAATGTCTCTCTTTGTAGTGCCAGTTATAAACTATGAAAAAATGTCAGCCTCAAGCTTATTTTATACAAATAATATGAAAAGAAGTATAATGCAGGTGACATGCTGAATAATAAAAAATTAAGTCAAGGCTAGAAATAAAAGGTAGCTAGCCATATCTGGAATGAATGCTGTACAAAGATAAAATTAAGGAAAAGAAATGCAGTTTCCAGTGGACTGTGTCAGGATAGCCCAGAAAAACATCCAATCATAAATATAATACTTCATGACAGAATACTCCCTCCAAATGTTATGTTTCATAGTGAAGTAGCATAGAAATGAAAAATTATATATTGCTGTTACACAGACGTGATAAAGGAAAATAAAGGTTGAAATGCTGTGTTCCTCCTTCTGGGCTGCGAGTCCTTTTTCTCTTCTGAATATTCCACTTTTGCAATTCCTCTTCTTTTTCCCATTTTCTTTTACACATTAATGCCTTTGCTTGAGCTGTTTATTTCCAAGCACACTCCATGGTTTCCAACCTCCATTAAATGTACCTTTCTTATTTTTTATCATTCTTATTAGCAAACCTGTATCTGTTTTCTTCTCCTTATTCATGCTTTCCATGAGTCGTTTCCTGTTATTTCTTCTGTGTTTCTTCCTCTATCATCTTCTTTTCCACTTTTTTTTTTTTCTTTCTCCTATGTCCATACTCCTTCCCAGCTAAGGATGCTCCTGTTAAACTTGATGTGAAAGGCAGAGGGAGTTTCTCTTCCCCTCTGACAACTCTAACTCTCCAGAGAGTCGAAGTCTTCTGAAGGTACTTGTACATATCACAGTAGGTATCCAATCACTTCCATTCTCTCCTGAAAAAGGACTAACTAGGGAACAGATCTTAGTACTGACACCATACAATAGAACAGAATGACATATATTGTGTGAGAAAATGATCCACAATATACCAGGATATCATTTTATTCATAATAACTCGATACTGGTCCATTTACTTGAAAACTCATTTTAACTCAAATTTGTAAACACATGTTGACTTATAACAATGGGTGGCATTCATCTCTGAGGAGATCAAATTGTTATCAGTTACTTTTATTATTGGTGTTTTAATACAATACGTGTCACAGAAGGTTACCTTTTCATTTCGTATTGTCCTCCATGTTATGCCATGCTTCATCACAGAATGTGCTGTCAAAAGACATAGTAACCAAAGACAAGTTGTTATGTGACAAGACAGGCAGAGGTCATTTTTATACTATATGATGTAGTTTTCCAGGATGTATGAGCAATACAATTGCCTTAATATTTTTAAGCTTTCTCCTTTCGTATAATTTTATGTAGTTAAGCCATCTCTTCACCCATATTTTGGTGATATGCTTTGTGCCTCTTCACTCAATTCTTCTGAGATGTTTAAGGTATTTCAGCCTCTCAGTTATAAAGATGAAAGTTCAAACCCTCCCTCTAGTCATTTGAGACCCCTCATGAGTGTCTATAATACTGGATACAGCTTCAGAATCAACTTTGTTTCAACATATTATTGCATGGTTTCTTTCAAGTATATGGGGAATTTGCATTACTTGTATCTGTAGGTTTTTTTCAGTCCTATCACCTACAAGAGAAGTAAAACTGTATTGAACTTAGGATCTGTCTATAGACACTTGGATAGTGGCACCATCTTTTTGAAGATGAGACTAAAAAAGTCCCTGCATTTCTTTGTTATCTTGCAGTTTATCATTAGAAGTACCATGTGTCTTACAGTGTCTCCATAAAATGGAAAGACTTCATCTATTTGCCAGGCAAATACAAATTGAGTGAGTCAAAAATGCTAAAAGAAATCAGGTTTCTTTAAAGGGGAATAACTATTAATGGAATCATAGAATCATTAAGGTTTGAAAAGACCTCTGAAGTCAAGTACAACCATCAGCCTGCTAAACCATGTCCTGAAGTGCCATGTCTACATGCTTTTTGAAAGTTTTCAGGGATGGTGACTTCACCTCTTCCTTGAGCAGCCTCTTCCAATGCCTGAGCACTCTTAAAGTAATTTTTCCTAGTATTTAATCTAAACCTTCCCTGGTACAACTTGATACCATTACTCCTCATTCTGTCACTAGTGACTTGGGAGAAGAGACCAACTCTCACATCACCACAGCCTGTTTGCAGGCAGTGGTAGAGAGCAATAAGGTCTCCCCTCAGACTTCTAATAACCCAAATTCCTTCATCTGTTCCTTATAACAACTCTTCTCTAGACTCTTAACTAGCTTCATTGCATTTCTCTGCACGTGCTCCAGCAGCTCAGTGTCTTATACTGAGGGGCCCAAATCTGAACACAGTACTTGAACAGTTAAGTGAACACATTATTAGACAATGGTTCAGATATACATGTAAATTCAATAGAAGTCTGGATTGTTCTCCTGTTCCATAGAAATAGGTATGATATAGTTAGACACTTTCAAATGATTCTTTTCATTCATTTGTGGTTATAATTCTCTAGTCTTGCTACTAGAGAGGCACTAGCGAGAAAGAACTTCCATTCAAGTCTACAGCCAAGGAGAAACATTTGCTTTCAGTTGTGTGATCATTACAAGAATGGGTTAATTCTGGGCTAGGTTTATTCCTTCTAGTTACAATCTATGTCAAGTGAATAGATGAATTTGTCCCATTTTCACTTCTCATTACAGGGTTTGTCATGAAAGGTGAGTTATCACAGGATTTTATTGCCTGATATATATTTGGTGAATTATGACAGTGTGCAGAGGACTTTTAACCTCTTTCAGTGTTGTGTGGTTTGATTGACTGACTGTGCCTGGGCATGGAAGGTGGTACACGGGGATTCAGTGTATTATTTCTTTGTATATAAAGTCAAAGATGACTCTTCAACAAAGCAAAGAGCGAATTTGAATACCATCTAAGTGCTTGCCATAATGAGGCAATACTACCCCTATGCAACAGTCTTGCAAAATTAAGGAAAAGTAGAACTAATGCTGCAAGCTAGGACTGCAGAAGTGCTATGTGTAGTTAAAATGTTTGGCCTGTAAAAGCAATTGCTTTTATCTCGCCTGGGTTCCGATCTCCAAAATGTATTTTCTCTGTGATGCATTTAATCCTTCATGTTGAAAATGTTAACAAGTACAGGGGGTATTACTCCTGGGGAGAAACA
Source organism: Clamator glandarius (assembly GCA_033459285.1). Lineage (NCBI taxonomy): Eukaryota > Metazoa > Chordata > Aves > Cuculiformes > Cuculidae > Clamator > Clamator glandarius. The sequence goes on along the minus strand of JAUNZM010000551.1, from coordinate 250,971 downwards.
TTGTCACTTGAAGATTTTTTGATAAGGTCAGATGTCAAGAGGACCATCACCTTCTCCTTTTCTGTTATTACCAGGACGCTTTACAGAACATTATCCAGTTACAACAACTGAGAAGGAGGGACAGCAGAAAGCTACTAAAGCAGAAAGCTTTCCGTATCATTCCTCTGCAGCTAGGCTTATTGTATTTAATATTATGGCTGCATGGAAGGAAAGATTGATTTCCCTTTACAGATGTTAAAGGAACACACGTTTCCTTATTTTTCACATTATAGAGATATTGCCGTGTTACGGATAACGCCTTCTCTGTGATATTACTAGTAATGATAATATTGGTCACTAGTTTAGATGTCTCAACTTAATATATACATAAGTCATAAATATCTACCACAAGTTGCTAATAGCCATGTTAAAGGATGGAAGGGAGAACTGCAATCCCAATATAAACAAAGACACTATGAAATTGTGGAGTCACAGAAATATATTGGAACTTTACTATTTACGTAGAATCTACCAATATCAGAAGAATAAGAAGTAACATCATCTTAATCTGGCTTTACAAGTCCACACTAACCACATGCATAACCTCTTTGTTTCTCTGAGGAACTGTAAAAGGTCTCAACTGTTACTCAAATGTAACACGCATACATGAAATACAAACTGAAGCAAATATGTAGTAAAATATATATAGAACATATATATATATACATACATGTAGGCACATATAATGTAATTTTACTTAACAAAGACTGTGGAAGCAGTGCTCTAATCTGATACCAGGGAACGAAAAAGGGACTTTAGTATCAACTTCTACAGTGATGAATAAAGAACATAGCTACATCAGGAAAGAATAAACCCCATTGTCTGTTCTCTGGCTCTGAGGCCAACTGCCATGGTCTATGTAAATGTGTTCCTTTTAATCAAAAAGGGCTTTATCTGAAGAATGCATAGGTTTTCTCCATCAGAAGCGGGAGAGCTAAGGTACTGGAGAATTCTTTCAAGTACTAGAAAGACTGTTACCTTTGGGATGAGAAGAAAACAAAGGAGCATTTCCCTAAAGAGTTACAGATCCTTTGCAGGATCCTTTGCTACTATGCAGGGCTAAGTGCAGTTTTACTGAGTTTAAGTTGCAGAATAGAGATCCATAAAGAGTGGCCAATCAGTTTCATGAATATGACTGTTGCTAGGAGAACTACTGGTAATTAGTCATGCAAATCTATCTAAAAAAAGCAAATCTGAAATTCCTTAATTAATCCCAAACAAGGGAATATCACAGGCAGCAAGTTTAATGTGTTTTAAACAAAGGCCACAATCACCTATATCTGATGTTTTAAAAATATGATACTATCAGCCATCAACAATACTCCCTGCCAATTGTTCTGTGTTGAAGTACAAACAAATCATGTGTAAATTCTGTTAACATAATTATCATGGAATGAAGTATAAAACCAGATTTATGTCTAGCCAAAACATTATTCCTTACAATACAATCCATTAGCTGTGCATAAACATGTTTAAGCAATTTAGATAATGTGGGTAATGGCAGAACAGACGATATCAGTACCCCAGGGTAAAATGATTCAGAGACTGGTGTCACTCTGAGCTTCATGTCCAGATGTAAACTGGCTACTCATAAGAGCAAATTAATCATGGGAAAGCAAAAGGATGGGGGGAGGGTGATCACAGGTATTATATTCTGAAATTCAAATTCATCCATTCTGAACAAACAACCTTAACCAATCCAATGGCTTAGTGGAAAATGTAGAGAAAAAGATGGAATAAGGTAAATTTCTTTTACTTTTTTTTATCTTGTAACATTGTCAATTTTATCTCCTAGCACCTATTCAGGTGATGATTCTTGATTAAGTTCTTTAAATTAGACAGTAGTCAGTACACATCAGTACTTATCAACTTGAACAAGGAATTGTTATGGATAACACTAAAAAACAGGGCAACATGCTCTGTTCATCCAGATGGATGAGACCTAAACCCAATATTATCAATAGAATTCTAATTTCATTAATACTATTATTTTTGTTTAATATGAGAATGAGTAAAATTCTTCTAACAACAAATTTTTGAGGAAATAAAGAAGTTGCAGCGCATCTACCTCGAAATTTTCTAAGCAGCATTAAAGACAGTGTACACAAGCTGGTTTTAGGAAGACTGTTGTCTTTCCCTTTTGGGAAAGGACCTTCTAATTTTAAAGTACAAAAATTATAGTACTTTTACATGAAGTCTATTTGATTTTACTGTTTTATTCTGACTCACCCAACAGTTAGGAGTGGATCATGGGCAGTATCACAAGGAATAGTTAGATATTGTCTGTATAAAAATTCATGTGCTGTCTGTAGAAACCATGTTCCAGGGATAATTTTCAGCACTATTCTTTGACTGCAGAAGGAGGACTGTATATGTGTGAAGCTATGGCAAATGTAATCTATATAATATAGCTGACTGACTACTGTCTCTCAGGGAATGTAAATTACACTGCAAAAATTACAAATCAGGAACATTTTCTAGAATATAACATACAACTCTGAAGGACTGGTTATGACTGATTTTATAGCCATGATCAGGAAATAACGCTATGCTGGGTTTTCATCAAGAGCCAGATTCAATGTTGCCTGGATTCAACAAAAGAGTTTCTTCCTTTCCTTCATCAAATGTGTTATTGCACTTTGGGTTAAGGCCCTGAAAATGAATAACTTCCATCTACAGGAGGTTTAGCATCTCACCAAAAGCCCTCAGGTTTAGGCTCTTGCTTCAGTATTTTGATTAGATTCTGATCTCAAAAAGCCAAGTGGAGAGTGTTTATTTTCACTAGCAACATGCAATGTTTATAGGGGTTCTTCAGGAATGTTAATTATCCATACACCAAAAAAAAATGGACTTGGACAGAAGCTGATCACTAATCAGCCTCATTGTAATCAGTTCATCTAACTCAGTTGTACAGGATAGATTTTAAAAAGAATGGTATATTGTGGAAACTACTCAAATCACACACTTTGATGAATCCTGGTTTATATAGTGGTTTTCCAAAGTCAAAAATGTAATATATTTTCCCCAACTTCTTGGGCAAGTACATGCCAGACTGTATTATTGATCACCATTCTTTTACCACTTTCAATTGACCATTTGTGTCCATAGTTATGCATAAGGACTATTGATTGGGTAGTAATTACCCTTTAATGTAGGGCAGCTAAGGTCACTGGTACAAACTTGCCCTTCTTGATTTTTGCTAATTTAGTTTATTGGGATTTTGGATTTCTCATTTTCAGTTTTGGAATCGATTTGCTTTTTTTTGTGCCTTTTTTACATGCCATGCAATATTCAAGTTGTTTACAAGCTACAAAGAATCTTTAACTTTATCTGTTGTCTGAGGAATGTTTACTTCTGCTACTACTACATACTAGACTTGAAGACTATGATATTCATTTTTTTCTGAGTAAAATCCAAAGTGGAAATAATTAGTGTGAAAAATGCAACATACTCAGAAAAATTGTTTTTGTTTCCCTTTGGAACAGTGGTAAACTGTAACTCAGACTGCATCTTGTCTTCAGAATACATAATGAATTTACCTTCTTGGAGAAGCTACTGAAATATAGTAGGGTGGAAGTATGTTTTAAAACATAGGTCAGAACTCTAATTCTGGTCTTATAGTCACAATAGCTGAGCCAGCAAAAGGAGTGGGAGTATTAATTTCCTCTTGAAGCGCGTGTCCATGATGAATTATTGCACTCTGCAAGCAAATAATTAGAGATGAAACTGGGAGATGGGGCCATTGTTTGTTACACTTGTCTGCTATGCCTGAAATTGCATCGTGAGTTGTTCCAGGAAGAGGTCATACTTTCCAATTCACTTTCACAGAACCTATCACGCAAGAGTTCTGATCCTCAGAGAGTATGTTTTTGAGATGACACAGCCACAGAAGCTATGACAAGCAGTAATAGAGTTTATTTAGCCATCAAATTGCAACAAATGTGGGAGACACTCAATCAGACAATTTTGGAGGTAATAAAGCTAATCAGCTAGTATTTTGCTTTTTTATGGACTTCTGTGTTTAAATCCGTTTTCATGTCCATACATACAAAAGATATTTGCATTTCATGGCACATACGTATATGAAACATCACCCAAAACTACTTGAACTCTGCAGACTGGTTGTTTCTCCCCCTCATCCCCAGCCCTGTGCCCCAAAATATACACTGTATTTTTTTTCTTTGGATTGCCTTTATTCTAAATCTATGCTAAGAATAACTTCTGAAGTAAATGGAGTTCTAATTGTTTCCTTCTTGAGGCAGTTCATTGCAATAATATTGATGGTTTAATGAGTGACTAAGCAGTTAAGACATGTTTGTGGGAACAGTGAATCCATCTTTGTAAATTAAGAGACAGGCTTCTAAAAATATACATTATAAAACATATCTGCCTTTCACAGAGAGGAAAATGAAGCATGTAATTCTGTTAGCAAGTATCCTTTACCCAAAATGTCATTAGTGATGCACTGTCAAAAAATTTTGCAGAAAAAGTGTTGAAACCTTATAAACAATTGAGTGTTTGCTAATTGCAAAATCAGTTTCAGGAAGTGTTTCATTCACTTCAGACTTTAAAGATTTCATAACTATTGGCCTTACTGTTTCATCTTTGGAAGTCCAAAAAATCCCCATGGCTGTTGTTCACACTGACCTTTACATTGGCTTATGGTCCATACTTGACATAGATCAGGCAGACAAAAGCTTCTTTCCTTTTGTCAGTCAAACAGAGTTCTTTCTAGTTTGTCCTTTAAGGCCATGTCATGCCTTTTGTGAATATTTTGGACATGACAAATCATATGAGAATGTGTTTCTTGAGGAAAGCCAAAATGTTGTATTCTCTTATAAAAGCTATGAAAATCACTTCAAGTATTTACTGCTGCTACTTTGTACAAAACTAAACAAAATATTGATGTATTAGAGGTTCGCATAGCTTAGTTGTTCTAGTCTTAAGATTAAACTGTGGCATTTGATTTGATGTATGTTTTGCTTAACTGAGATAGCTTTGCCATGAAACAGCTATGTACGAGGATTCACTTTCCTGATCCCCTGGGAGGGTAGCAACACAGACAGGCAATTTTAGGCAGTGAAGAAAAAAAATCCCTTCCCAAAAAGCATATTGACTTGAAATTCTACCCAAAGCTGAATGTTTTTCAAACCAGACATGATACATGCCTTGCTATTTCAAAGAAAAAACACAATTACTGTATGATTATTTTCATTAGCTATCTGATTATGCCTTGTCTGCTGTTACATAATAGGTCTCCTGTGATAACAAACCAAACATGACCATGGCACATTTTGCACAAAATACGATGCTTTCTGGTGTTAAATACATGGGCCGGAGGTAACACATTGTTCACTGTGGCATGGTAAAACCAGACATATCCATTTTGCTCAGAAGTCAGATGCTGCTACTCAAGTTAAACTTCAGGACTTGATAAGCTCTAATGGAAATAGTATTAGTCCTCAAAAAAAAAAAAACAAAAAAACAAAAAAACAAAACAGAAACATGAGACATAGAGGTTAAAAAAAGTGGAAAGGGCATAGATGAATAAATGTGTGCTAATAGAGCTACTCTTCAAACAGGTTTTATTACATTGAATATATCTTCTAGATACCGTGCTTAGGTATGATGTCAGCTGACAACGTAGCTGAAACAGTTCTTCAAAGGAACTGAGAATTAGTCAATGCAGCTGAGTTCCACAGCTAGTAACTTCTTTTAGTATTAGGAATGAACTACAGATCGAGGTGTGTCTCAGCTGTTTAAGTGGTTCAGAAAAAAAATCAGACTATGATGGTGACCAGATCTGGACACTTGTAAAATGCAGTTTCACCACCTTAAATTTCATTAGGTAAATTATCTAACATGTTTATCATATGAAGAAAGTAATTTTAAAACACTCAGGGTGGGATTCATCTTGCTACACTTACAAATAGGTTTTGAAACAAAATAGTTGTTCACAGACACTATCTGTAACCAATAGAAACAAATACATTCAGAGAACAATCCAACCACTCCAAAAGTAGAAATTCAAGTCAGGTGGCACATCTGGCCAAGGAATATCCACCTCTTCTCTTGAGTATGAAAGGAAGCTAGAGAGTGAGGTAAGAATTTGTTCTTAACTTCCAGGTGTCTATACTTAGAAAACACTGTTCAAATTGCAGTGTATTTAAAAAGTTTACCTCCTTTCACTCTGTTTTTTCCAGCCACCCTTTCATGTTGCCTTTTATTGAAGGGTGAAATGAAGCCTTCTTCCTTTTAGGTTTTTTCTATCAGACTATCATGATCAAACTTCCAAGATTATAGCTTAGTAAATTTAACTATTCAGAGTTAATTGTGAGTTTCATATAGCTAAGTGTTAAAGAGTCTGATAACTTCTGTTTAGACAAAACTGACACTGATTTCAAGCACTTTCAAAAATGAAGGATCAGACCCTATACTAGGTCCACCAGATTAGATTCTGCTGAAAGGTATATTATATTTGGCCTGGTCTTGCCCTATAATTCTTCTTCCATTTATGTTTACTGGTGGAATAAGGACAGCTAGAGGACTCTTACCTGACAAGCTCAATCAGCAATATTAAGTGAACTTTGTTTTATGTTCAGACAGTTTAGCAATGATGCCTTTTATATGACTAATTTATGTCAAAGATGTCAAGAGTGTTTTTTTCAGATCTACAGTATCCAGTATGGCATCAGCTAGCTGCCGTTCAATACACAGCTGCATATCTAAGTAAGCAAAGTATTAAACATATGTATCAGAACTGAGGAATTGCTGCTAAGAAAATCCCCTAGAAGTAAAGAAATGATAGGACTCCAATTTATGAAGTGAATTTTCCTGAGAAGTTGCTGTGATTTCCTGAGTTTCAGCATCCCTTATTGTAATTTTTTTTTCATGATACAATAACATAAAACTTATAATTTTTCTCCCTTTCAGGAAAGGAGGATACAAAACCTTTTAAGGATTTGTAATGTATGCTGAAAAAACTTGTGCCAGTTTACAATATACTTGCCATGTGGCATTTATGATATCATGATCAATGTCATGAAGGCCAGTGTGGTATCTTAATAAGGTGTTATGTCTCAGTTGTGAATTTTTTACCTTGGACCATGGCTGGTGTATTATCCATGATTAATATTTGCAAGAGTGTTGAAATAACCTAAGTGCTTAAGACTCATTTGTGAAATAACAGTCATTTAGCAAGATTCAGGCTTCAAGCTGAGAAGTATTTTCAAAGGATAGTAGGTGTTTAGAAGTATCTAAAAACACATATGCGAACTTAAAGATATTTTAAAAATATTTGGTCATATTAGGTGCCTAATTCATATAGGGATGCCTATCTACCCCTCATCCACAGTGGAATGGTCATTTTCACAACACCCAGAGAACAGAAACAGGGAATGAAGAAGTGTATTTCTTTCTAGCTGTTCCAGTACCTTTAAAAAACATTGAAGGATATTAATCAGTGCAATTCTAGGTACGAAAACATGTAATAAAATCAGACCATTGAAAACATTCTGAGGAATATTGTGAGTTTGTAGTCCAGTGCCTCTAAGACTTCCCTACTGCCTAAAGTACTACACAGTTCTCCAAAATCACCTGCTTTTATAGCTACTCCTCTGTTGAACACAAATTTGGAACCTCAACACTGGCTTCAAAATATGCCTTTGCTAGCGTCCTCTTTGGGTCAGTGTATTCAATAAAAATAACATTAAAATAAGCTACCCCTCTTCAAAATTGAATTTAATACTTCTCTCCACTGCAGCTCTGGCTGTTACAACATTGAGCAGAACACGTGAATGTACATTATGTATTATGCATTGTTATGATCCTTAGAGGTTGGAAAGTTTCAAGTGCAAAAGGATTAAAATAAGACAGACACTTTTATGTGTTTGTGAATTGTGATAGGTATTATGGATCCTAATTGCCTCCCTTAGCATAGACACTAAATTAGAAACCTAATATTGTGGAACTTGTAGTTTTTCATCATAAACAATGTATCAGGGAAAAAGAAATTATTTGGGGGAGAAGAATTCCAACTTGCTTTTGAAGCATTTTCCATGCCATATTAAGAGTTTTAACTAAATTGCCATAGAAGCAAGAGTACCTAATGGATCCACAAAAATAAGACTATTTAAAAATTCTCCATGTACTTTCCTTTCACTCTTGGTCAATTATTCTAAATCCTAAGAGAATTTAGTCTTGTTTGTTGTCCTTTAGGAAATGGTATCCTGGGAGGAAAACTGTTAAGAAAATATTGTTTTCTTAAGTTTTGGACATTATTTCACGCAACAGAAAAGTAGAATATTCCTTAAATATTCTGTCATAATTCTTCATTTGTCTTTGAAGACTTTTATTCTTTCTGTAAATTTTTTAAGAAGTTCCACAAAATTATTACTTAGGAAGATAGGTATTTAAAACCGGCAGATATAAACTGTATATTTGGCCAAGAAGCACGTGAAAGAAAATACAGCAAAGCTTGAAAACTAGTCAGAGTATTTTTCTAGTCTAAATATGGACAGTTCTAGGGGTGTCAGTCTGGCTGCTTTCAGCAATAATACTTAAAGAAAATAGAAACTAAGAAATTCAGTATGATGCTTTAGGACCAAATATTGATTAGAAACACTATTGTCTTCAATCCTCTCCCCATTCATGAAAAGCATACCTGGAGAAAATAAAAACTAGTGGGAGGGGCAAGTGGAAACCCTGGGTGAAACATGGAAAAGTTTTGACAGAAAAATAGAAGACAAGATGTTTTCTCTTTGAAGTCCCACAGAATATTTGTTTGATGGTAGAAGACATTTCACATTTGTAGCCTTATTGAAGGGAAGTGATCAGGCTCTATCTCCCATCACAATATTAACCAAGAAACAGTAAGAATTTATTTTATGGCTATACAGCATAAAGCAAGTAAAGTTCACTTATTCCTTTCCTGGACAGCAAAAAGACTCATTTGAGGAATAGGGCATAAATATATTTCAAACCAGCCTGTGACTCCAGTATTCAATGCAGAGAACTTGTGTTTCTAAGTGAACTTGCAGCAAGGATCATGCAATATAAGAATGTTGTAGATAAGCAGCAGACTACAGCCTCTGAAATTAAAGAAGAAACAGAAAAATCATTATTATTTAGATGCATTATGTTACTACCTAGGGCTACTGCTTGCTAAGTGCTAGTTGTACATCAACCTTTGCTTTTGACTGCATATTAAGTCAAAAAAAACAGGAATTCGTGAGAGAATTCCTAGCCCCGCTGAAGTCAGTGAAAAGAGTACTATTGGCTTAAATTAACTTATATTTCACACCTGGCATTTGCACAGCGGTGGGAAGCATCTGTTCCAAATATTTCATGGGTTTAAAATAGCACAAAAAACACAGCAAAACAAGCATGTACCTTATTAATAAAAATGACAACACTGTAATTACGTGATGTTCTTAAGGACTTTTATTTTTCTAAAGAAGTTCCTGTGTAGCTTTCTTATTTATAAAAGAAAAATAATATTTGGAGTAACATTAGCACTGGGTTAGTTTCAGAAAGCAACTTAATATGAATATCATTATTAAAATCCCACTCCTTCAAATGTGTTTTTTTTCAAATAAATAAGTCTGCTGAGATAAAAAATTATCTGATTTGAAACTATGTGTTAGTAGATCTGAAATGTCAGTTATTATCTCTGTGCTTAATGCTTAGATTGTTCTCTAATTTTATGAAACTTCTAGAATAGGTTCAAATGGAAGAGAAACAAGATTTTTCTGGCCACAATTTCAATTAAATTTCCAGACAAGAGAATAACACTCCAGGTTACATTTCCTCTGATTAACATAATCTGAAATAAGATATCATAGTGTTAGTAATTGACATGGTAAATAGTTTCATTCACAAGAGCCATTTGTTGTGTAATCGAAACCGGATACTTTGGAAATAATTTATAATATGAAGGCTTTGTTTCAGAAGTAATCTTGGTCATTATGCTGGAAATTTTGCTAATAAATCAAGTGAAAACAACATAGTGTCCGTAAAAGAACACAAAGTTATTAAACATAAAGTCTAGAAATTAAATAAAAATCCTTTATATATAAGAAGAAAATCTTGACCTAATGCTGAGCAGTAGAAAAACATCACCCGTAATGCATTTGATAATGATGGGTTAGTAATTACTGGAGATGTATTTTTTTCCAATAATTTTCAGCCAAGCCAAAAAAAATGACAAAAATTTACAAAATAAAATAAGTAATTTAATATTTTATAAAAAAAGACAAATGACATTATTAGAGCCCCGATTCTATCCTATTCTTGATATAAACATTTCTTTTAGACCTCATTTCCTACAGTGAAAATATTCTCATACAGTACTTGTCCTCTTTCGCTTTCAAATACAGTGCACTGGCAATATAGCCCTTGTGTAGAAAATGCTTTAATTCCTGATGCAACTTCTATGAGCTAATTTATTAGGTAAGCAGAAAGTGATTCCACAAACCATGAATGTGTTCTTTGCTGAAAACTGCTTTCTCCCATACCAGCACAAGTGGAATTTCTACATTGAATTCAAGATGAATAACACAGAGAGCATGTGGGCTCTTTATGCCATAGTTCATACAGAGCCAGGGAATTATCTGAGGGAAAACATGTGATTTTCAGAAGTCTTAAAAACCTGCACGCACATAAAGAAATAAAGTTACCTTTAAGCAAAGATTTTAATTTTTGAGAAAAATAAAAATGAAAAGCACAGCACAAGGAATAACAAAACGAGCCTTAGGGACTATGTCCGAAAAAACCCCACGTGTGTACTGCTTACACATTAGGCAAAATCAGCTGTGAAGCTCACAGGAACTCAGAAACTAGTATCTGGCAATGAACAATATAAAAATCCTAGTTCTCAATTTACCTTTTGTCAATTCCTTTTTTTCTTGGTAATTGTGTTGTATTAGCATGGTTAGGAAAGGATAAACCTCAACACTGAATATTATAAACTTCCCTCAGTCCTGGTGCATCTCTAGAGTCAAAGTACATAGAAGGTTTTTTGCAGTTGTTTAAAGCTAAGTACAATAGCAACCTTTGCTCCTAATTCAGGCTCCGTTTTAGGTCACTGAGCCATCAGACAGAAAATTTGCTAGTTTGAGGCATAGGCTCAATGTCAGGTGTTCCGCTGAAAATGTTGTGGCCATGCAAAGTTCATTTTACATCTTCAGTAATACCCACAGTGAAAAACTCTTCCAATCATAGGCTATGACTATGTCATGTCCTTTTTCTATCAACTTTCTGCTGGGCTCCAAGATCACTGGAGCATGTTTTCAATTCTTTTTCCAGAATATTATTACCCTGTCTGCAACAGGGACAAGGTGACACCTCTGAACCCCCAAGTTTCAGAGTTGTGCCATGAAAACTGGTTAGACAGGCAATCTGAAAGGTTGCAATGAATCCAGTTGATGGCTAGACACAAGTGGTGTTTCCCAGAGCTCAGTATTAGGGTCCAGCTCTGCTTAATAACTTTGTCAGAGATCTGGATGAAGTGTGTGAGAGGAGTTTTGTTAAGTTTGTATATGAAATCAAGTTGGACAAAAATGTCAATCTGCTTGAGGGAAAGAAAACTCTGCAGAGGTGTCTGGACAGCCTGGGTCAATGAGCCAAGGTCAGCTGTGTGGGGTTCAACAAGGCTCAGTGTCAGGTACTGCACTTGGGTCACAACAACCCTGTGAAATACTGGAGTGGCTGGAAAACTGCTCTGTCGGAAAAGACCTAGGAGTCTTGATTGACAGAGAGCTGAACATGAGCCAGCAGCATGCTCCATTGGTCAAGAAGGCCAATGGCTTTCTGGCTTTTATCAGCAATAGTCTGGCTGGCAGGAGTACGTAAGGGATCATTCCCCTGTACTTGGCACTGGTGAGGCCACACCTTGAATCCTGTGCTCAGTTTTGGGCCTCTTACTACAAGATTTAGATGCTGGAGCATGTCCAATGAAGGACAATGGAGCTGGTGAAGTGTTCGGAACACAAGTGTTACTAGGAGCGACTGAGGTAACTAGGGTTGTTTAGCCTGGAAAAAAAAGGGAGGTGCAAGGGAGTTCCTATTGCTCTTCACAACTACCTGAAAGGAGATTGTGGTGGGGTAAGTGTTGGTCTCTTCTCCCAGGTAACAAATAACAGGATGAGAGGAAATGACCTTAAGCTGGGACAGATTTAGATTGGATATTAGGAAACATTAGATTGTCAAACACTGGCAAACGCTGCTTAGGATAGTGTTTGAGTCATGGTCTCTGGAGGTATTTAAAAGATGTGTAGATGTGATGCTTAGAGATATGGTTTATTTGTAGCTTGGCAGTGCTTGTTTAAGTATTGGACTTGATGATCTTAGAGGCTTTTTTCAATCTAAATGATTCTGTGATTCTGTGATTTTCTTATATACTGGAAGTCTTCTTGTATTTAGCTTACTTTCCTACAGTTTAAAAAAAAAGAAATTAATGTTTTAAATGTTTTAATGTAATAAGTCACATATCGAAAAATAATTTTGACTAAAGCCAAAAAAACCCCACAAACCTTCAAAATTCTCACTCCATCATTCTCACATGTAATAGCCTTCAAACTACTCAAGGCTTCTCCCCACATACAAACCTTAATTACTAGAGAAAGTACAGCATTTAAAGCAGAAAAAATTATAGTGAAAAATTGTTTGTGGTATCCTAGAATATGGCTAGGATTTCATCTTTTTTTTTTTTTTTTGCACAGCAAAAGTTCTTTAATTTGGATAAAGCATTTATATTTCTTAATACAGATTTAAAATCACTTCTAGTAAAATTAGAAGAAATATTATATGTGTACTAGTATTGCTGTTGGGCAACAGTCTCTTGTTAATCTTCCCTGTAAAGCAGATGAAACATAATTTCTCACATAAAGCTAATTCTGTTGTTTCCTGGTTCCTGTGGGCTGTCCTAGCAGATGGTATCAGCAGCATCCCTTCAGCTTTGGCTGAGAGTCAGCTTTTCATTTCAATTTGTCTCTTTTTTAATTTCAACCATGGGCACTATATACTGTAACTACTCAAGTTAGTCAAATAATTATTGCAAAATACTGTTTGTGGTGAAATTTAATGTCTACCTACTGAACAGCTATTTGCAGATAACATTTTTGTTTTCTGCAGCCAGATATAGAGACAATTCAAATGAATTTTCCTCATAAGCTACCTAAGGCAGATTTCACGCAGTGTCACTGAGTGTTCATCTTTCCTAATATTTTGGATCTGTTTTATTGTGATACTTTTCAAGTGCCTTTCCATATTAGTCACACATTCAACTGGTAATACAAATATCCTTAGATCCTCATCCGAACATGGGACTGAGGATGAAATTTTGAAGCTGGCATTTTATCTCCTTAGCAATAGAGATGATTCATCAGGAGATATACATCTGCTTCCAACACTTAAAATTCTCACAACCTATACCTTAGTTTCCTCAGCCCTTGAGATGAATCTGCCTGTTCTTAAATGCAGAAACCATACCTCTGTCAATGGTGTTGGTGAACCTGTAGAGCACATATTCTTTAGTTTGCTTGCTATTGAAGGAGGGCAAACAGAGAAGTCAAAATGAGTGGAATGAAATTTTCCTGGGCAGGTTTGCTTTCTTCATACAAAATAAGGATCACTATTGTCCCCAGTCCCTCAACTTTTTATGGATGACTGGAGAGAGAAGAATACCTTTCTTGACTGTTATATAGAGAATGCCATTCTGTGCCTCTCCACAAGTGGCAGGAATGTGAAACAAGAATCATAGAATCATAGAGTGTCTTGGGTTGGAAGGAGCTTTAAAGATCATCTAGTTCCAGCTCCCCCTGTCCTGGGCAGAGACAACTCACAGTAAAGCAGGCTACTCAAGGCCCCATCCAGTCTGATCTTAAACACTTCCCAGGAGGGAACATCGACAACTTCCCTGGGCAACCCATTCCAGTGTCTTCTTCCTGATATTTAATCTAAATCTTCCCCCTTGAAATTTAAAGCTACTCCAGCTTGTCCTGTCACTACATCCTTTCATAACAAGCACCTCCTCAGCTTTCTTCTAGGCCCCCTTCTGATACTAGAAGGTCACTATAACTTCTCTTCAGACCCTTTTCATCTCCAGGCTGAACAACCCCAACTCGCTCATTTTCGTGGCCCTCCTCTAGGTCTGTTCCAACAGTTGCATATCTTTTTTATGCTGAGGATTCCAGAGCTGGACACAGGTCACCAGGTGGGATCTCATAAATGGAGTAGAGGGGGAGAATACCCTGCCTCATCCTACTGGTCACAATACTTTTGTTGTAGCCCAGGACACAGTTGGCCTTCTAGGCTGCAAGCCCATATTGCCATCTCATGCTGAGCTTTTCACCAATGAACACACCATGTCCTTCTCTGCAGGGCTGCTTTCAATCACGTCGTTCCCTATTGTATATTGAAACCGTGGACTGCTCCAACCAGGTGTAGGACCTTGCACTTGGCCTTGTTAAACTTCATGAAGTTCACTTCTCCAGCTTGTCTATATCCCTCTGGATTTTCCTGTGGGAAAATTGCACCACTCAGTGCATTGTCATCTGTAAACTTGCTGAGAGTAGACTCATATCACTATCTATATCATTGATGAAAACGTTAAATACCACTGGCCTCAGTATGGACCCTGACTGACACCACTTGTCACTGCTCTTCATCTGGACATTGAGTTGTTGACCACTACACTCTGAATGTAGTGCAACCAATGTATGCAACAAATTCCTTATCCATCAAACAGTCCACCCATCAAATTCACCTCTTTCCAATTGAGAGAGAAGGATGTTGTAGCGGATTGTGTCAAAAGCATTTCAGAGTTCCAGATAGATTACATCCATTTCCCTCCCTGTGCCCGATGATGTGGCTGCACCGTCATAAAAAACACTGATTGTCCACCAGCACAGGCATTGCTAAAATGAAGTCAAGTATGCTCAGGAAAAATTCAGAAAGTCTAGCTAAGAAATAATTACTGATTTCTATAGCGAGTTTGCACAAAAAAGATGGGCAGAATTAATATTGCATAGAAAATATGATACAATATATAATTATAAAATTGAGCATATGAGTATAAGCATTATATTAGTGGTAATTTTTTATATATAGATGTTCTTTGTAAAATTCCTTGCATCCTATACACAAAATAAAAAAAAAACCAGTTCATGGTCAAAGGCTGTGGGAAAGGGAATTACAAAGATGCTGGCATACAGGAGTATGAGCTGTAAATACAAGATAAAACTCTGTACCTTTTAATTTGTTTTTTTTTTATCTCACGTTGAGATCCTTAACCTATTCTTCATTAACTGCATCCAGTCTCATTTTTGTATTTTTATTATTACTGATGGGATCATAATCTGTTATGGTTACTTCTTGAATTATTTTTTTCTGCAAATAATGACTGTTCTTATCAAGTAAAAATGTCTATTATTTCTATATCTGAACCATACTTTTTTTTTGTGAAAGGAAATAAGTTAATTTCAAATGACGAGAATAATTCAAAGTTGTCAACTTTTACAATTTTTCACCAGGACAGTAACAGTGTATTAGGAAAAAAAAAAACAACAAACCTGCCTTTAGGCTTATGATAAGAATAATGCCATACAAACCTTTTATCCTGAAATTACGAAGAGTACATATTATCTCAGTCATTTAAAATTGCATTAAAGTGTCTAGTGAGATTAAAATAACACTGTTTCACTTCTGAAAGTAACAGCATGAATTCAGGTCTGTGTGACTATCTTTGTAAACCTTCCCTGGGGAACCTCTTAGGAATATTTGGAAAATAGAGGATTGCTGCTCAGAAAAAAAAAAAAAAATCTGACAGCTCTCCATTATTAATTTTAAAGTTCTTAGAAATGTAACTCTGCCCTTGTCGTGATGACATTCATCAAATATTTACTAAATGTGTCCTTCCACATCATAGTAGTATGTAACTGATGAAACTTTATAAAGCTGTCAACAGTGGTATATTTATAAGTCTGACTGTAAAATCATTACATTGCCTATAAATGTTGCTATCATGGAGTAAACAATTCCAAAAGAGGAGAAGGTATATCTGGCATTTTCTGGACAGGAATTCTGGACTGTTGAATTGAAAGTTTTGTTTTACAAGTGCCAGGCCACACGTTCACTCATTAAAGCATGGAAGTGATGCTAGGGAATACTGAATGGGAACGTTGTCTGTGCTATAATACTGATGCTTGTTTTGGTACTTTAATGATGAGAGATAGATAAAACTATCTCATTAGTGTTAAGTGAAATATTGCAATATTTAACCATCTCCTTAGAGGGAATATCAGGAGTACCTCTCATATTAAGCAGTATTTACCTGCTCTGTTGCATCTGAACTATAGTATTATCTATGCACGTGTTGTGAGGATAAAGAAGAACTGATCAGGTCAACAAAAGAACAGGTGATGGGCAGTGATCAGGTCTGGTGTCTACCTACAGCAGGTAGACAGGTAAGAGTTAACAACATTAATAAAAAAAAAAAGAAAGACTTGACAGCAAGAATAAAGTTACTAGCATCTATTAGTAGATTAAATTGTCTGCTGCAAGAAATAATAGATATTCTATATTTTACTCACTGCACACTAGATGGATGAGGTATTCATAAAGAGACAATAGTAGGAAGAAAATTTCCTGTTCTTACAAGCAGAAAGACAACAAAATAGCCATAACAAGGCTTTCCAATTTTGTAATTTACTTGGTGTTGTTTACGTGACTTAGTGGAAGATATTGCAGAGTAGTCTGTCTGTCTGAGATTTTTAATAGGTTGTTTTAATAAGCCTTTCTTGTGATTTGTGTTTCTGATACGAACAGCAATTACCTAGCCAAGTAATGAGACTGTAATGAACATGTCTTTCCTAGATTACTTTAGAAGTTCATCAGAGAAACCCAATAGCCTTGTAAAGCTAAAATCTATTTTTTTTCTGTCAAGACACATCTGATTGTTTTCTAAGTACTTTCTACATGAGTAATTGAGAGATTAAAAATAAATATACATATGTATATGTGTTAACAGGAAACACATGCTATTCTTATTTACCATTATTTTATTACAATATGATATCACAAAAATAATATTTTTTCAGCATACAGTCTCATTCAGATCTGTGTATCAATATATTTGTTTCCACCACAAGTCTCATACTGACATGTACCTAGCCTATGTAAAGGAGTAAGTTTTTTTGTATTTCTGAGATTTTACTTATTTATAATTTCTCAAAAAAAAACTCCAACAAACCAAAATCAAAGCAAAAAAGCTAGAGGACCTAAACAGTGTATGAATTTCAGTTCAGTGCAGTTGTATAAAGGACTGGCACAGTACAATGAAGAAATAAAAAGCCGGGTATTAATTCACCTCTTCTTGCAATAAGTATGAGCAAGAATTCTAGCTCACCCGACTATATATCAAAATTTCTGTATAACCAAGTATTGCAAATCATGTACTATAAAACTTAGAGGGATGAAAGACTAGGGTGACTTTTTGAAGTAGTTTACTGACAAAGAACTACACAACTTTTTCTTCAACTCTCTTAGACATTTGTTCTACACTGGGATGAAATCCACCCTAGAAGGGCTTACTTCTCCCTCTTAATACACAAGGAGTCACTTGTAAGACTAATTCTGACACTGAAGTTGCCACTAAGGAGAATAATATTTGATCAGAACAACCTCACTACCGATGGTACTTCATGAGTGATGTGACTCAAAACATTCTAATGGTAACAAATCTTAGTTTAAACTGTGGGAGAAAATTTTCTTTTATAAGGCAATAATGTATGCCTTATGACTTCAGCTGCCAAAGGTTGGTCATGAAACAAAACAGTACTGTGAATTGTTTCACTGGAATAACATCTAAAAGCAATTTCAATCTTTTTGGTAAAGTCTTAATTTTTTTCCATATGGTTTATTAATTTGATGATTTGTTTGTTTGTTTTGATATATCTTTTCCTCTCACAATATGCCCTATAACTAGAAGGAGAAAGAAAAATAGAGAAAGTTGATACTATGAATTAGAAATAGTTGTTTTATTTATAATATCTACATTTCTTCCAAAACATTTTCTTTACAACTAACTACTTGATAATTATTTGGCCAGAATTTAATATGATTTCAGTTATATGAGTTGTTTGTATTAAATCATGCTCTAAACTTCAGGTAGACACATTCCTGGTTAAGGGATTTAAACTCCAGTTTTAGGCTCCAAAAGCTCTTGAGATGTTGATTCTTAATGGTTTCTGTGTTTTTAATGCCAGAAAGAAAAATAGTGTTTAAAATTCAGAATATTTTTTGTTTTATTTTATTTTATTTTATTACAGGTATTCGATAGAATTCTGCAAAAACAAATATTGTTAATTATCCTGACACTGCTTGAATAAAACTCACCTATAGCTTATCTCAAAAAAAGATTCAATGTAAAAAATATTAAATCATTCAAGATACTTTAACTTACAAGAAATACTACTAGCAACAGCAAAAGCTCCTTTTACCCCAGAAAGAGGCCTAGGAAGTAGATTCCTAGACCAAGAGCCCCAAAACTTTTCCTTGTGGAACCTAGTTTCTTTCCTGTGAGTGAGAAATTATACTCCTTCAATCTAAAGTACATAATTTCTGAGATAAACAACGCAGGAACAAACCTTACCTTGCATATTGATGGCTGCAGATTGCTGGTGCACAGTAACTAATGGCGACTCTGCTTGGGATGTGTCTGCAAGCAGGAAAGTAGATGATGGGCTACGTGCATCAAACACTTAAATTACATCGAATAATGTGACCGCTTGTACTCCATAGTAAGTAGAAAACATTGGAAAAAGGAGGCAGTATTTTCACAGAGGAAAAAAAATGGTGCAACAGAAAAGAGGGCTGTGAGGCTTTATATGTACATGCAGAGGCTCAAGTTTGAAGTGTCTGCAGAAAAAAGAAAACACAGCAGGAAGATATAACATAGGTGACAGAACAAGACTAATAATGGTAATGAGAAGTTGCTTGGTCTGAATCTTCATGGCATGAAAGCAATGGTCACTGAAATAGGGTAGACCCAAGCATCTTATTTCAGTGAATATAGGTTATTAACAGAGATATGGTGCCAGTAAATTAAATCTTGGAACTAAATGAAGAGCAAGTGTATGTTTGGGATTGAAAACCACTGTTGGATCCAGATCATTTATTTCAGTACCTTCCATCACCAAGCTTCTCTACTCATAATAACACTGCTTCAAGCATCACCATAGCACCAGACTGAACACTGACACCACCAATTTAAAGCTCTTAGGTGAACAGAAAATATAGAGGGAAGGAAATCACATCTTTTGATTTATTGTCTTTAACATATAAATATATTTTTCATATACTTCTAAAAATAGTTGACAGTCTTTTAGTTATCCTTTTTTCTTCTAAATCTGGGTCATATAGTAAAAGGTACTTTACAAGTACTTAAAAACATTAAACAATGGTAATTTTACAAAATGAGCCTTGAAGTAGTCCTTGTAATATCCTGACAGTTTTGCTCTGCTTCATGGAAAACAAATGACAAGATAAGTGCTAGTGAACAGTGCTGCAGAGTGCTGAGCTAATGCAAATCCCTCATTTATGTAAAATAAAGGGTGAAGGGAGACTTGGTGAGTGATCTGAAGTCATACATAAGAGAAAACAGGTTTCAGAATTGACCTGAGAACGAAGAATTGTGGCATTACTCAAACATTGTACACAGGAAAATTGATTATCTAACAAGAAAGCATTAAAAAAAAATTCTTATTGAATAAACTTTCTATATTCATCGCAGTAATTTTCCACTCAGTGATTACAACGAAAAGAACAAGAAAGCTTGTGCAGCAGACTTTTGAAAACATTAGTGTCTTGTGTACACTTAAAACAGCGTTTTCTTAATATCTTCACTTCCCTTTCTGTTTTGTTTCTTCTCACTCTGTGGAAATTCCTAAGAGAAAAGGCTATTTGTTTACTTTGTGTGTATCCTGGCCTGCACCAGGTAGGAACATCAAGCAAACTGTGTAGCTGGCCATCGCTATTAACTATTATATGTCATCAATATTCACAGACATGTGAAAGATTTGAAAGGTACCTTTCAATTTTAAGGACAGTTTTTTTTTATATATTCATGTGTTATTATTTGATGTGAGGTCACTGGGATTTTCTCTGAGGTGTTGCACATATTTTACTGAAAGCCAGGGTATATATTTTCAGTTATAGTTTCCTTTTGTAATTTATGTATTTGTGGGACTGCTATGTTTAACTCACTGTTTATATCACAATCAATGTTTCGTTTTATACAGGCAAGTTAAACTAGATATTGCAAAGGCATAAACCACCATCATCTCTCTAGAAACAAAGTGACATTCATGACACCACAGTAGTAATTTAATAAAATTCATGGGGGATTTCTTCTTACTTTGTGAACCCCAAAAATCCCTCTCTTTGTTCGTACTACATTAATTTTACTCTTTGCAAGTGTCCCATTCCTAATTTTACATTCTTTAAAGGTTATGAATAATATGAGACTATTAATTTATGATGTAGCACTTTAGTGCGATGCCAGCTGGGATTTTGCTTTCAAGTCTACATTGAGAATTGAATTGAATCTGGTTCTGCAACTAGTTACTGTCTTCAGATTCAGAGCAGATTTACATGGTGCAAAAAGTACGTGCAAAAATTATACTCAAAACATGGAAACCACCATAGTCCAGGGGGCTTGAATCTTATTGCCACTGTAGAAGATGCATTTGACTTCTCTTTGTCCAAATACAACTGAAGCAAGTTGTTCTCAGCTGGAGTAAAGATAGTATTATGCAGAAGTTTGTACTTTGACAAATTATTCCTGCAACAACTTACTACTTTAGATATGTGGAAGTTCTTGTTTTAAAATGAGTCATACAATGAGTTGCTAAGAAATGTGTTCCTTTCTGAATAGATTGTTAATTTAATTTTTAAAAAAGATAAATTCATAGAATCATAGAATCACAGATTACTTGAGCGCTGGAGGGACCTCTGGAGATCTGCAAAACCAAAATCACTGTTCAGAGCACAGTTGACCAAAACAGTTTCTTCAGGGTTGTATCAAGTTCTGAATGTCTCCAAGGACTGACACTCCACGACTTCTCTGGACAATTTTTTCCAGTGTCTGACCACCCTCACAACAAGGAAGTCTCATCCTGTCCTTAAGTGGGATGAATTCAAATTCAGATAAATAAATAACAAGTTCAGAAGCAGATAAAAGTGGGAGAAAGGTTTAAAATGGTCAGTGCACTTTTTTGAGGGAATAACCTTGATAACTTTTGTCCATCACTCTCCACTCTATTTTAAAATGATATTGCAAAGGTGATGGAATAAAAAAGTAATATTTTTAGATATGAAACCCATGTCAAATTCTTATTGTAACAACTTAGTGGAAACTCAATCAATTTTAGGCTTTATTCTTGTTTTTTCTGTGAGAAAACCCATGTCATAAAAAAACTGAGAGTTAATAACTGTTTCGATACATGTGAAAACTATGAAAGTGTGTTGTACAAGCAGAAATATGAGCAGATCAATAGGAGTCTAACTCCAAAGGGACAAGAAAGATGTATTTCTCCTATTTTATAGATGTAGAACATTGTCGCCATAAAAGTTCATCCTACAAATCAGTAGAACAGTTATGGAAGCTGGAATAAATTGTAAATCCCATTTCACTTAGAAAGAGCTTCTGGTAAAACTATGAAATACTTTTGGAAAAAACCTTCTAGTTTTATATTCTGTTCTAGATTGAGATTGTTGCATGTATTATTTTAACTTCTTATGTTATTTATATTAGGCCCAGAAATGTAACAGATTTTTTAATGAAAAAATAAAATAAAATAAAATAAAATAAAATAAAATAAAATAAAATAAAATAAAATAAAATAAAATAAAATAAAATAAAATAAAATAAAATAAAATAAAATAAAATAAAATAAAATAAAATAAAATAATCCCTACTTCCTACTTCCTTAGATGAAGCATACTAAGCAACAATAATAACTGAAGAGGAAAGATTGGAACTGTAAAAGCAAAACTTATACTTACTTAGGTTGACTAAGAGTTGTAAAGACATAAAAAATTCTGAGTACAGAGTCCCCAAAATAAAACTTTAAAGAAACTTTCCTATTTCCTTCTCTTTCTTCTCCTTCCCATAAATCTAACTAGATAAGTTACAGAAATCAGAGTGGAATTTCCCTTCTCAGATTATAATCTAAGACACTTAGAGCCACTTATTTATGAACTAGGAGAAGACATCTGATTTTTGATCATGATGGACACTTTCTACCTCTCACTGCTGATTACAACTCTTGTAACAAAACCCTCAATATCTGCTCACAAAGCTTCCTGGACTATTACAAAACATTTAAAGGCAGATTTTGAAAGTAATGTTTTCAGGAAAACAAAAGCAATGAAATTCAGCTGAAACGTCTTTAAATTCACCATCTCTCATTCTCCAAAATACATGGAAAAACACCAATGTATACCACCAAGTATTTGGGATTTAGGATAGAAATTTGAAGGATGGATAAGATGGAACTGGATGATCTTTAAGGTCCCTCCAACACAAACTATTCTATGTAGTTCCTGATTTCATAATATAATCTCAAAACAGTAACTATTTTTATAAGTGTCTATAAAGGTACAAATAAAGAGGAACTTCAGTCTAGAATAGATCACTTTTTAGATAACTGAAAAATCATATGTGGTTGCAGATTTAGTCATTGTGGCTTCCTCACCACTACAGGGGTTGTCTAGGTCTTACAAAGAGCAACTCAGATGTTAGATGAATTGATTGTTCCCTGTTGTTAACTTTACAGGGAACAAGAGGTGTGTATGTCATTAAGTTAGTGAAGTGCCTAAAGTTCATGGGTAGAAAACAGACCTTTATGTTCAGTTTATATGCTGATTCAGGATTATTCTCATTTTTAGGTCCTAGATGAGATTTAATCTAAATATTCTGTGTCTCAAAAGGCCTCTGATATTCAGTTCATGGCCAACAGTAAAATTGACTATAAATCCTGTCATATGTAAGAGAAACATGGAAGTTCAAATGCAAAATAAAAAGGATATCTTGAAAACAGGAGGGAAAAAAGCAATGACAGCACTTAAAATTAAACAACTAAATGTCAGATTGAGGTTTCAGAAATTGGATTTTTTTTTCTTTTCCATTTAAGCATGTTTTACTTGATAAATTTAGTTATAGGTAACGAAATCTACAGAAACTCACTTTCTTAGAAAGCTGCAGCTGCGTTTTTGCTAATTTTTTCTTCTTTTTGCTGTACTGAGTTTTTGAAGAAAATTGATAAGATTTTCTTACTTCACTGTTATCCCAATGAGAAGAGAATTAGTACAATAGCATTACACCCCAAACTGGTCCCATGTCTGTAATAAGACACTAATTTTACTGTTGCACTTTCACGTCATAAAGCTTTCTTCTGAGGGTAAATTTTCAAGAAGATATTTTGCTTTAGGAAAATGAAGTTGTATTCAGTGTATTTTGAAAATTACCAGTAAAAAAAAAAACAGAAGAAAAGCTGTTTGATATATTCTGCTTTAACAGTATGGAACCGATTAAATACCTGCAAACCACAATCTCCAACATTTTAGCAAGTCTCAAATTGCTTTCTCTTTGGTTAGCTTTTTAAAAAAAATAATTTTTGCTAAACGTTCTTGTTATTACCTTGCTTTCAATTTTTTTTCTCTCTCTTCTTATCTTCATCTCTCCAAAACAAAATGGAAATTCTTATGAAAGTGTGTGTGTGTCTGAATATTTGAAAAATGTAAGCGTATTTATTTTTGAATTGAGGACATATTTGCAGAATTCATAGAATCATAGAATATTTTGGATTTGAAGGGACCATGAAAGTCAACAAGTACAATCCCCCAGCAGTGAGCAGGGACATCTTCAATTGAATCAGATTGTTTAGAGCCTCATCTAACTTTACTGGAATGTTTCCAGGAATGGGTCACCCATCACTGCTCTGGGCACCATGTTTCAGTGTTTCACCATCCTCAGCATGAAAAATGTCTTCCTAATATCTAGATGAAACATATTTTCTTTTAGTCTCCATTACTCCTTTTTTATTGCTAAAAAGTTTTTTCCTATCTTTCTTCTAAACCCCTTATAAGTATTGAAAAGCTGCAATAAGGCCTCCTCAGAGTCTTTTCTTCTCCAAACTGAACAATCGCAAGTATTTTAGTTCCTTTTCATATGAGAGAGATTCCAGACCTTTAATCATTTTTGTGGCCCTACTCTGGACCTGCTCTAACAAGTCCACGTGCCTCCTGTGTGAGGGCTCTAGACCTGGACACAGTATTCCAGATGTGGTCTCACAGCTGCGGAGTAGAGGGACAGAATCACCTCCCCTGACCTGCTGGCAGCACTTCTTTTGATGCAGCCAAGGATATGATTGGCCTTCTGCATTGCACGCACATATTATTATCTCATGTACACCTTCTCATCCACCAGAACCCTTAGGTCCTTTTCCACTGGGCTGCTCTCAATCTCTCCATCCCTCAGCCTGTATCAATACTGAGGCTTGCCCCAACCCAAGTGCAGGACTTTGCATTTCTCTTTGTTGATCTCCATGAGGTTTAAACAATCCCACTTCTCCAGCTTGTCAAGGTCCCTCTGGACAGCATCCAGTCCCTCAGGGGTGTCAACCTCACCACTCAACATGGTGTCATCTACAAACTAGCTGAGGGTACACTAGATCCCATTGTCTATGTCATTGATGAAAACATTAAACACCACAAGCCTCAGAACAGACCCCCAAGGGACATCACTTGTCACTGATAGAGATAGACCCATTGACCACTACATTCTAGGTGTGACCATCCAACCAATTTCTTATCCATGGTATAGTCCATCTGTCAAATTGATATCTCTGCTTTCGAGAGAAAGATATTGGGGGGGACCATGTCAAAGGCCTTAGAGAAGTCCAGGCAGCTGATATCATGGGTCTTCCCTTGTCTTCTGATGTAGCCACTTTGACGTAGAAAGCCACTAGTTTGGTGAGGCAGGATTTGCCCTTTGTGAAGCTGTGCTGGCTGTCTCAAACCACCTCCCTGTCCTCCATGTGCTTTAGCATAACTTGCAGGAGGATTTGTTCTGTGATGTTCCCAGGCACTAAGGTGAGGCTGACAGGTCAGCTGCTCCCAGGTTCCCCCTATCAGCTGCTGAGGACTTCCCTTGAATGCATGACTTTTCAAATGTCACAAAGAGTGGCTTGTTGACTATATCAGCCAGTTCTAGAGAATGTCACAAGTAATATTCAAATGATCTTTTTAAGACTTTCAGTGCCTGAATCATAGCCCAGGTAATTCAAAACAGGGTCTATCTTTAAGTCTTTCTTGACATTCTCAATGTATTTCCTTTCTTTAAGTGATTTTTTTTTTTCATTATTTCTTGTTTCTTAGCTAATAAAATATCTTGCATAATTTGATTAGGTGGCTGGAATAAGATTTTCTATTTCTGGCTCAATATATCTCTTAGAGATAAAAGTAGGGATGGACATGTTGAAATCTCTGTAATCTGAAGCAAAGCAAATCTGATACTGAGGAAAAGTTTTGGTATTTCTTCCCAAGCATTCTGCAAACCCTGAGGGACTGGATAAGCATCACTTACCCAGTGATAATGCAGAAGATTAGACGTAGTTCCGTGGTACACAGAACAGTCTGTGATGTCTTCTACCTACAGAAACATTTAGAAAACTTTCAGGCTACAAAGATGCCTGCTTTATGCAGCCCAACACTGTCAACAATCATCTCCTGACTCATTCTGCATAAATCTTCTTGGCTACCTGGCACAAGATCTTAATGTCTTGATTGACGCTAGAGTTATTTAACTTGAATTGTCTATTCACATTCAATTTATCTGTAATAAGCAAAGCAGCTTCTGAATCATAGTATTGCTGTGGCATACCTTCCTAGCAAAACCATAAAGATACCATGTTTTCACAACTTATCATTTTTAAATTGCTTCACGGTTATTTCTCTCGTTATTATTTATCATGTTTTATTCCTCATAAAGTGGAAAAATAAAGGTTTCTTTTTCTGGTTAACGAGGTCTAACAGGAAGATACCTCCAGATAAATGACAGGATATGAATCAGGGTGTATCGCATGTTGTGAAACATTTTCCCACAGTAAAAGTGCAACAAATAATAATTCTATCAGCTTTATTGGATATTGGTTGTTACTGGCGTTGCTCAGACTCATACATTAAATGTATCTTTCAGAGCAGTCATCAAATCCAGTATGGTGTAAAATACACATCCCTAAGCATTCCACACCTGTTTTTATATGAGAAAGTAAAGATATGACAGAATTACTTTGTAAGAAGGCTATATCAATCAGGGGAAACTGCTGATACAGTGTAATGGATCAATGAGGAAAAATGCTGTAGACTTAAAGCCAGGATGTGTTTTATAACTGCAAATACTAGGAAGAAAATCTTCCTTGAGAGAAATGAAGTCCATGGTAGTGTCTACAGATAAGCCCACAAAAGTGAATGCCTCTCTAATTTGAACTAGAGTAAATCAGTAATGATAATGACAACAGTGATAGTAATAATAATAAGAGCAACAATCATGCAAGTACTAGTTCTTTGGAGTAGAGCACATTCATGGAAACTTCTTAAGCACTTCTGCCTGGACTAATGAATGAGTTCAGACATCATCACATACCATCCTAGTGTCTTCAGATCTCCTTTGTTCTCTTTTGCCTAATAGCAGTCCTTAGCAACAAGTATAGTAACAAACTAAAGAAAATCCACTTAAATATCTGCCACAACAAACGAAGGCGTTCTATGACATCTGTCACACTTGGGCAGCAATTCATCCTGTTTGTAATGAGCCAATCAAGGCTGGGAGGCAGGCTATTTTTCAGTCTCTTCACAGTTGGGGAAGGCATCCCCAGAGTGTGATTTTATACTGTGTTTACTATACATATCAAGATCCTAGATGAAGCAGGTCTATACTGTAGGTATCTCTGGAGCCAAGTTTGTGTGACCCCACTTTGTTAGATACAGTATAACGACAAAGAGTTTGGTCCAAGAGCTCTTATGACATTTATGTTTAGGGCCAAGGAGTGGCCTTAAGCACTGGTCCATAGTTATTTGTGCTTTTTAATAGTAAGCATGCTCTCTCAGGATTATATATGCATGGCAAGTAACAGCTCCTAGTACTAAGTCCACAGGTGATTTGAAGAGAAGCAAGGCCACAGGCTATTTTTGCTACATAATACAGGCAAGGGGACATTTCTTTGGGGTACAAAGTTCAGCTATTTATATCTGTGATTAGTGAATGATAATTCATCCATTTTATTATTTTTTTTTCTATTAGGAGAGTATTACACTTTTGATTTTTTGTTTGTTTGTTTTTTTTTTAAATATCCCTTAACTAAAGAAACTAAATATAATTCAATAAACCATTGATACAGTTTGTTCCCTGCCTTGAGACTGCCTGACATTGTTAGTCTCTTGATGTACCGTTTGTGGTCACTTACTAGTAACAAAAAGTTTGCCTTTCTTATCATATGTAAGTTTTTGATAATCAGAATGCTCTTCAGTACAAACCACTTCATGAAGTCCTCCCTACCCTCTCACTAATCGGCATTAAAGAGTGTGCTGATTGGTAGTTTCCAAAACAAGTGTTATTCTACCTATGTTTTTTGGCAAAAAAATTAATTACTCTTACTTCTAGCCATTTTTTTTTCTGCAGCCATAAATTAGGATGCAGTTTGAGGAGTAGTCTAAATGTCTTAAAGCCCCAGTACAGGCACCAAGAGTGATATGTATGTTACATACTTTACAGACAAAAAAGAACAAAACCCCCATCCCACAATACATGAATTAATGCATCCAGCATGTTTAATGTGAAGTTTCCGGGTCCTCTTCTTAGGCAGCTGGCTACTGCTGCACAGAGGATGCAGGATTGGGGAGAATAAAAACATCTTTCTCCTTTTCACTTTCTATGTCATGCTCATTTCGACACTACAGTCTTACAGCGAGCATCTCCAAGACCAGTCAAATGCTGCAGCTCTCAGAGCAAAATCAAACATATCCACTAGAAAAACACAAGGGGCTACATATCAGTTCAGTGACTGAGCAGAAGAGATCTTGATCTCTGGCATCAGTGTTTGCAGAGCATATTCATAAACTAATTTAAAGCAAAAGGAAGAGAGTAGAGGAAAACCACAAAGAGTCAGGAGAGCTACTTTTTATTCTCAGCCCTGTATTAGATCTTCTCTGTAAATTAAGCAGGATGTTTTATCCCTTCATGTCTTTTTCTAGCTTATGTCTTTTCTTTGGCCTCTGTAGACTGAGTCCACTGATCTCTAGGCTGTGTTTGATTATGGTGTGTGAAATTTAGCCCAACACTGGCTACAGAGTCCATGTATCACTTTAATAAAATCTCTACCAATTTTCATGCTGTGCTTTACTTTAGAATAGAGTAGTCTTCTGTCCTGTTGTCTAATGTTAGTATATCCTTTTTTTTGACTGCTAGAACAGCCTCTGCATCACATTGCTATTGAACCAGAATGGATAAAAAAAAAAAAGAAAAGTATTTTTTGTATTTCATAAAATATATGACATCCCAGGGATGAGGCCTGCAAGACATATATTACTATGGAAGACTTTAAGAGTTCAGTCTTTTTGCCTTATTAAAAATGAGGTTGAGAGGTCACTTGATTACAGGGTTTAAATACTCCAGGGGAAATAGAAATGGGGGCAGAATCCATGCTGATGTTTACTATAGCCAGCATTGAAACAAATAGCAATGGCTGGGAGCTAAATTCAGTTGCAGTTAAAACCCATTTATAGTGGAAAGCAGGCCTGATGTTTTCAGCAGTGCTTGACCACTGCCATAGAACATGCTGCCATAGAAGCTTTTCCTTCTCTTGTGTCCTTCCTGCCAAGGCTGGATACTTTTCTTTGCAGAGTTTTGACACAAGATACTTTATCAAAGGAAACTCTACAGCCTGTGTTAGTCTGGAGGAGCTCTGATTACTTAATTGCACCTTAAAATCTATAAATATTACGTATTATTATGTCTACATAGAATCATACAATCATATAATACTTAGAGTTGGAAGAAACATTAAAGATCATCTAGTTCCAACCCCACTGCCCTGGGCAGGCACATCCCACTATATCAGGCTTCCCAAGTCCCCGTCCAACCTGGCCTTGAACATCTCCAGGGATGAGACAGCCACAACTTCCTTTGACAACATCTGTCAGTGTCTCACCACTCTCATGGTGGAGAAATTTCATCTTACATCAAGCCTAAATCTGTACCTCTCCAGTTTATATCCATTCCCCCTCATCCTATCACCCCAAGCTGTTATGAACAGTCCCTCTCCAGCTTTCTTGTAGGCTCCTTTAAGATACTAGAAGGTCACCACTATAAGATCTCCTCAGAGCCTTCTCTTCTCCAGGCTGAACAAGCCCAACTCTCTCAGCCTGTCCTCATAGGGAAGGTTCTCAGCCCTTAGATCAGCTTTGTACCCCTTCTCAGGACCCGTTCCAACAGCTCCATGTGCTTCTTAAGTTGAGGATTCCAGAACTGGACATAATACTCCAAATGAGATCTCAAAAGAGAGGAATAGAGGGGCAGAATCACTTCACTCACCCTGCTGGCCACACCTCTTTTGATACAGCTCACGTTATGGTTGGCCTTCTGGGCTGTGAGCACACGCTGCTGGCACATCACGCTTCTCATCGACCAGCACTCCCGAGTCTTTCTCTGCAGAGCAGCTCTCAATCATACTATATACCATCATGTACTGAAAACTGAGATTGTCCCAACCCAGGTGCAGGACCTTACACTTGGCATTGCTGAACCTCATGAGGTTCTCACAGTCCCACTTCTCCAACCTGTCCAGGTCCCTCTGGATGACATCCTATCCTTCCAGTGTGACAATTGCACCACTCAGCTTGGTGTCATCTGCAAATTTGCTGAGAGTGCACTGAATCTTGCTGTCGATCTTGCTGTCAATAGCATCAATGAAGGTATTAAACACATTGGTCCCAGTATGGACCTTCGAGGGACACCACTTGTCATGGATCTCCACCTGGACTTTGAGCCATTGACCACTACTCTTTGAATACTACCATCCAGTTTCTTGTCCACTATACCGTCCACCCATCAAATCTATATCTCACCAATTTAGAGAGAAGGGTGTTGCAGGGGACCATTTCAAATGTTTTACAGAATTCTAAATAGGTCACATCCATTGGTTTACCCATGTCCACTGCTGCAGTTACCCCATCATAGAAAGCCACTAGGTTGGTCATACAGAAATTGCCCCTGGTGAAGCCGTGCTGGCTGCTGTTAATCACATCCATGTCCTCCATGTGCTTTAGCACAGCTTCTAGGAGGATCTATTCCATGATCTTCCCAGGCACAGGGTTGAGGCTGACACATTTGTAGTTCCCAAGGTCATCTTTTCTACCCTTTTTAAAAAGGGACACAATGTTAACCTTATTCCAGTGAAGAAGAAATATGCATATTATGCACATTCGAAACTGTAGTAGTAAGAAAAATACTGAAGAGGATTATGTCTCTGTTGCCACCTTTATTCCTTCATCTTTAAATAAAGGCACTCATAACAAATGCATATGTACAATTTGAGGCTTAGTGAGTCCAAAACTGTGCAAGATGGTACCGGAAAAGTACTAGTCATTGGTATCATTATTCCTCTTGCTGCAAGTACAATCTTAGAGCTCAAAATTCACCACATTTGCCTTTATGGGACAGAGGAGAGGTATCTACCTTCTTGGAGATATCTGCAAGCCTTAGAAAGCAGACCTACAGACTGTGAAGAAACTTATTCTGACTAGTTCTACAAAATGGATGATTGCGAATTTCTTTCAGTGACAAAGCAGCAGCCTCTTTATATAAGCACAATGGTTCATAAAACACCTTTTGATGACTGCTTACAATTACTTACAATGGAAATGGAGGGTGGCATGTTTCTGTGGTAAGAGAACTCACAAGACAGAAAGATGATCTACATTACCTCTAAAAGACTCTACTTTCTTTTCTTATGCTCCGTGCCTCTAAATATCTGAAAAGATGTGGAGGAGGATGGGGAACAGGCAAGCAAAAATAGTCTTCTGCAGAATGCATCACGAAGACTTCACTAAATAAAAATAAAACACGGTAAAGATTGAAAGTTTTCTGATAAAAGACTTAATATTGCTGCCTAATTATCTCTATCATTTTAATTTTATTTTTTTAACAATATGCATGGCACCACATGGGTTTGGCCAGATACAAATGGATGTTTTTTGACCTTTGTTTGGTTGATTAGGTTTTCTTTGGGTGACTGATGACTGTCATTGATTTTAAAGTGACTCTGATGATGATGTATGTGTGATATGTGGCTTGATTTTCAAAAGCACTTACTTGCCTCACTCTAACTATTACAGGTCAGTAATACAATTGCAGTGAGAGTAAAGTTAAGTTACTGATGAGTAAATGAAAGAAAAAAAATCCATGTACAGTAGATTTGGGGATTTTTTTTTTCAGGGAATATTTATTTATTTCAGGGAATATATGCCTCTTATTTAGAAAAGGCTGTAGAACCTGACCATTGAAAATTAGGACCAATTAGTGGTTCTTCAATCATAAGACAAAGAATAGAGACAAACAAAATAGAAAGTCAATTTTAAAAATATTGGCAAGTTGTGGAAATGAAAGAAAAAGGAGGATAACTATCTCAAAACATATGTTAAATTTTACTTCAGTAATGTGGGAATTGTCGTGATACTATCAAAAGACTGAATTTTCCTTGCATTAATTTGAGTGAAACTACATTATTCAGAAGCTATAGTATTCTGAAGGATGCTTAGACTTGATAATTATTGTAACAACCAGCTACTTTCTAGCACAAAATGAAAGAAATTATATGACTGAGACTATATTAGGCAAACTGGTCTGTCAGTGTGTTTATGAATCTCTGATCACCATGGAAGAGCACCATGCAGTGAGGACTGCCAAAGAGACTGTATAGCCTGCATAATCACTTAACTGTTTTTAAACTCATCTTTCAAAAGGTGTGGGTATATTTAGGCCTCATAGAAGCACAGAATCTCACCAAACTATCTGCACTCAAGAGCAGCCTGGAAAAATGTTGTGAAAGCATCCCAAAATAGAGCCTCGCCAATACAAGACAAACCTGACCTCATTCTAATTCCTAAATTCTTTCCAGCAAAAACTGCCCATCTGCCAAATTCTGCCAGTATGAGGTGGTTTCATTGCGCATACTCAGATAAGATGCCCAGCTTCTTCTTGTTTGTAACTCATGTGAAATGAGGTTTGAATGAAAAAAAAATGCTCCAATAGCTGCTTCAGTGCATGGCAGGGTAGATAGGACAATCACCCCAGAAGTTAATAAAGAAATAAGGAATCTATTCTCAACTATAAGAGAATAAGTGTGACATTTTATTACGCTTTTCTATAGTTGTTACAACTGATGATGGAACGTTCAATTTAATACATCTTATTAATTATTTTAAGGAAGAAAATAGAGATGGATAAATATTTTATTTCCTTCTATATACTCTTCACTATCCAAAACTAGCTTTGACAGATAACAAGGGATTTGAAAGATATTATAAGATGATACTATATAGAGGTTGATACAAAACTTAATTAGATAACTGCAGAGTGCTTTGAACTTGAAAGGAGATATATAATATATTCTATGTGGTACATAGAAATTTAGAATTAAAAATTATAGAATTTTACTCACATATTCTTGTCTCTTCAAGGAAAATCTGTATATACTTAAACTTATCCTTTAACAAAAAAATCTTATAACTTCAGCACTTAAAAATAAAAGACAAACACATATCATTTATCTGTTTCATCTCTTAGAGGAAACGGAAGTTACTCAACTAGGTGCCCAAATAAGGCTGGTACTGTGGCAAAATAGAGACGAATAATATCTGTAAATGACTTGAATAATAACTGTTGGATTTATCCTTTGGTTTATTCTGCCATTTTTTTTTTTGCTTCATAGAATCATATTTTATCTGTTCTATAACGAATTCAGTGTAGTCTCTTGAGAATGACATTATAACTGTGTTGCCAGAGGCAAACAAACAAGGTACAGATGCTTAAGGGAGATAAAAAAATAAATGCTTATATATTTAGTGATATTAGCAAAGAAAAAAGGTGTCAGGGCAGGAACATTGTTGAGTGGGGTTTTTTTGTGCATTGAAAGATTAGTTCTCCCGTATATGGGGCAGCTACAGTTTTAAACACATAGATTCTATATCCACAGTTTTCACTGTTAGGGAATGTGACAAAGTAGTTTCTGACAGATTGCCCTGAGCATATATCTGATCTTTCCAACTGCTTCTCTATGGCTCAATGAGAGGAGATCAGAAGGCCTGAGCTTGGCAGGTGGCAATGCAAAGCACACAAACGAAAGGTTTCTCTTTCATATCTTCCCCCCCAGCCCCCTCCTTATACTTTTCCTCCTCCTATCTCTGGTTTCCCACACTTTGGCCTGTACAAATCCCCATCTGCTCTATCCCCATCTCCAAAAAATGGCACTTAGAAGCAAGCCTGCACGCTTAATTCATACAGAAGCCTCAAAGCATTGGATTATTGGAATTAAAGCCACACTGTCGACCAGCGTGGGTCATGAGGATGAGCCCCCCATTGTGCTAGGAGCCACATGAAAGGTTATTCACAGAGTGGGGTGTCTGAAGCAGCACAACTTCATGGCTCCTTGCCATGGAGCATTTAGTCTCTGTCAACTCAGTATTGTTGCATAGAAAGCGATAGCATTATACTGTTTTCCCCCAATGTAGCTGGAAAGTCCAGATCACGTATTAACAAAAATAGAGACTATCATCAAGCATTTCATAAATCAATCATTTCTTCACTATGTTCTGCACAACTGTAACAGATGGGTTAGTTGAGATGGGCCAACAGAGATAGGTGATTTACTGGCAAAAAAAAATTATGACAGCTGGATTGCACACATAAACAATGACACATGCTCTTAAATTTAAGTAACATTTTTGAAAGGGGGGATTTGGTGCTGACGACACCATTTGGAACTGGATCTACACCCTAAAAATATTAAATATTAGCCTTCAATTTGCTGACCTTTAACATTTTCATTAATGACCGAGACATAAAAATGCAGGAGTATACTGACACAGTTTGCTGATAACACAAAGTGGGAGCATTTTCTATCTAGGAGAGACAGGATTATTGTAGAGGAAAAGCTGTGTGACCCAGAGGAGTGATAGAAGTGGAATTAAATGTAATTGTAAAAAGTGCAAGGCCATGCCCTTAAGGACTAATAGCAAGAATGTTTGCTATAACACATCAGCTGGCAGGCAGGAAAGAAAGCCTTGGATATATCAGCCACTTACAGACCTATTATGAACCACAAACCTCATGCAATTGTGCATAAAAAAAAAAAAAAGAAATCACTTCAAGAAGTACTTAGAATGATATATTTATCAGGGCCATGGAAGCACTGAATTTATTATAAAATATACAGGTGAAATCTCAGTTAAGATCAGCTATTGTTGCTAATAAATGATGGAAAATTCAAACTGGAACAGGTGCAAGCAATGCCTATCACGTTAGTCCTATCAAAGGAAATTAAAGACAGTTTAATTTCTTTAACCTACGTAAATAAAAATAGAAAGGTGATAAAAGTAGTGTGCAAATGTTGATAAGAAGAAAAGAGACACAAAGAATTGTGAGGAAGAACCATTTCAAATGAGAACAATGAAGTGAAAACATCTAATGGGTATTAAGTGGCAAGGAACATATTCTACCTGGAAGATATGTGACAGTTACTAATCCTCTCAAAACAGTACAGAGGCTCCAGGACAGTGATACAGTGAGAATTAAGGACTTTCCTCCACTCTCTTCCCCTTTCCCTCTCCCTTCCCCCTTAGTACCTATTTTGGGTACATCTCAGCATCTAGAGCTGTGTATGAAAAGGTGCAGTCATTCTGGGTTAAAACCAAATATTAACTCAGATAATTTTAAGCCTAAGTTTAATTTGTTTATTTCTTTCCCTGACCCCTGTTCTTCCTCAATTTTTTTTTGTGTACTTAAGGATACCACCTGTTTAGAAGTAGCTGGCTGCTTATTACTAAACTGTTTCTTTAGGGCCTGAGCTGAAGTATACTAGGAATTCTTCTATTTACTTCAATAACCTTGTTTTAATTCCTTAACCCTCTTGCCCCTATGGCATGAGAGATCAGTACTGCTATTCTCTTTTTCATTGTCTCAGGCTGGGAGGCTGCATTCTACTCTCTGACTATATGTGGTTTACTTTGGTTTTATATTTTTTTAAAAAAAATACTAGTAAGAAAAAGAAGTTTGGAAGTATCTGATCAAGCTGTGAAAACTGATTAGAAAATCAAACCAAAAAAAGGCAAAGCAAAAATCCAGCAGGCAGAAAAACTCAAGTTTTGGCTCAAAATCTTTAATTATCAAAAATTTCTGCCTTTGTTTACTTACCGGAGACAGGATTATCTCTTATGTTTATTTTAACTCAGCAGTTACACTTGCATGTCCATTCTATGAGAAGGCTTAGAAGAAGCTTCAGTGAGGCTGAAGTGACAGTGGGGTCAGCTGGTGATTGTACACATAAGTTCCTGGATGGGACTGTACAGCTTTTATTTTATAATATCAATACCTGAGCTAAGAAATTTAAAGTCAAAGCAATTATGTTTGTAGATTTTTTTCAGTCTCAGTTGCCTTAAAAGAAATGGGTGATTCATTTATGAAACAAATCCTCCACAGAGCTATGTGATGGATAAGAGGCACCTAGGAACAGCTAGCATGAATATACCAAGAACTAATCATGCCTGACACATTCTGTGATGGCCTTCAGATGAGTGACTCTGTGGATGAGAGAAGCAGATTATGTTTACCTTGACTCTAACAAGACTTTCAACTCAGTCTTTCTTAGGGATCTTGTAGCCGAACAAGAGAGATATGGTTTAGATAGAGATTACAAGGTGTATGGGAATTAGCCAGACTGCCAAGCTCAATGAGTTAAAATGTTCAGTACAAAGTCCAGCTACCAGTAAATTACTAGTAGCATTCCTCAGAGATCAGCTATGAGGCAGTATTTTGAATATCCTGACTAACAACTGAGTGCTGGACAGAAGGTACCTTCATGGTGCTAGTTGAGCCTGGTACCATTTGGAAACCACTGGAGAGAAAGCAGCTCTGCAGAAGATGACATGGAAGACCTGCTAGATGAGTTGACATGAATCAAAAATATGTTCTTACTCTGAAGACTGACAAGTGTATCCAGGTTTTTATTAGTAGAAGTCTAACTAGCAGGTCAAAGGAAGTGATCCCTAGACTTTATTCAGTACTTCTTGGAATTTATCTGGAATATTGTTTCTGAGGTTTTACAGTAATAACTTAATGTACCTGAGTGAGTTCAGCAGAAATCCCCAAGGTAGTCTTATGGATGAAGCACAAAAGTAAGAGGAGAAGATGAGATAACTGAGCTTGTAGATTTGTTCAGTGAGATCAATCAAAGGGAATCATCTTGCTGTTTTTAACCATGTAATAATTGATATAATGAAGATGAAACTGGACTTTTCTTGGATGTACACAGTGAAAAGATGAGAAGAAATGAAAAAAAAGATTTGAAGCAAAATAAAATCCAATTAATTATGAGCGATTATTTCCCATTGTGGAATGTTAAATAGTGGAACAATCACCCAGAGAGGCTGTAAGATTTCCTTTGCTGGCAGTGTTCAAAACCATACTGAGCATGACATGACTGACCTGCTCTGTGCAGACACAGTATGAGCAGGAGTTTGGACTAGATGACTGGTACAAAGATCTCTTCCATCCTAAACGATGCTATGATTCCCTGTTTTCAACATGTTTTAGTAGAATATATTTAATTCCATCTTGAAAAAATTCAGTCATAACGACTGCCTCTTCTGTCTGAAACAGGATCTACATTACTTTTTCCACACCTTTTTTTAAAGGTATCAATACCTAGCCATTAATTAATATTCCTTCCATTAAGGACAACAAAATGTTACCAAAGGCAGTTGTTGTTTTCTAAACCATCTCATAACACTCATTTTATTTCCAGGGTAAAAAAATAATGGGGTGATAACATGTTCTGAATTTCTAGTGACAGTAACTGTTAAGGCTTCAAGCATTTGCTATTTTTCACCAGCTGCTGCTTTTAGTACCAGCAATTATATTCTCCAAAATCTAGGCTTATTTATGCATTTAAGAAAAAAATCCTAGCCATTAGGAAATTTAGAGCAAATCTCCTGAGAGAAATCAAATGAGTTACTGTCTGTCTTTGTCAATGTTATACCTGTGTGGCTGGGTAAAGATTTACATTTCCACTCTGTGGTCTGCACAGTGGTGTTGTTCATCTAGGCATGCATAGGATCTGAGCTGGTTCCAGATTTACCTACCAGTCACTATGATTATCAGTGATAAAACACCATTAATATTTCATCAGCCACATTAGGTTACTATTGAGAAAATGTACCATTCATCCCCCTAGGCCTTAATACTCTTTGTGTTTTAGAGTACTTATTTCCTGCATGGTACTATTTAAGTATTTATCATAACTTATGTGTTATATCTTTCCTGTCCTTCATTTTTGACCTTTTCTGTCTGGGAGCATGCAAAAGTTGTGATTCACTTTGTTACCTGTAGTCCAGATCATGACTCACCATTTTTCCTGTAAGAATTTCTAAAAAAACTTCAGAAGAGGCAGGAGGACAGCTTGACTTGTCCTGTCCTCACTACTACTATTGTCTTTAGACCTTTTCAGTGCCTTTTCCAGAGTCTGCCCAGACTGCAGGTTTGAACTAGCTAGCTGAACCACAGGAAATAAGTAAAAGTCAGAAAGCAGCACCAATCTAAAGCGGAGCCGTACTGGAATACTGAATGCATTCCAGTATCAAAGAGACTCTTTAGAGCAGTGTTTTTTTGGCATCTGCATCCAAGTTTTGCTGTAAGGCCAGGTATATTGGAGAGACTCAATGTGATCCTAGCAGTGTCTGTTGTGTGTGTGTGTTCATGTGTGCTGCTAAGTAAACTGAGCTATAGCTTCATCAGTAGAGGACTGAAGATTCTGTTACACTGGATGAGAACGTGAGATTTTCAGCTGTAGTAATGATTTGGGCACCCAGGGTGTATTAATACAACATCTTTTACACATCAAAAGAATATCTGCATAATTGGATGGATATATCATGGATAGAGGAGGTTAAACAGATACTTTTAGCAAGGAGTTTCTGCCCTTCTGTTTTTTGAGGTTCTGTTTTCTCATTCTGCCCTCAAGCTAGCATAATAATCTGGTTTCCTACCTTCCATTATCCATATCTTTTCAAACTTCTCTCTTCTTCATTCATCTCTATATCTTTTCTTTTGTGGTAATAAACAAGACCCAGCATTCCAGCTAAGCTGTTTGGCTTCAGTCAAAAAGTAAGGTTATAGAAAAAACCCTACTGATTAATCCTTAAACATCATCATCACTTAACTTTCTGTTAGCAAGGTATCTAAGCTATCCTGAGGATGTATAAATGAAAATATGGGGCTGTATTCAACAAAGTTAAGATTCTGCCAGCTGCTAGCTGTTACTTTGCTTACTTTAAGGTGCTTAGCCTTCTGAGTGAAAAACAAAGCCCACAGGCAACAAATACAGAAGAGTTATCCAAAGACGCTGTCTGTCAAATGAGGAACTTGCAAATACGAAAAGCTAACCACAGATGTACAAACAAGTTACCACTGAAATTATCTGACTGCGTGTTCTTAGCCTGTGGCAAAAAAGAGGTAATTTGAGGGAGGTTAGCAGGCAAAAAGAGAGCTTGTTATATCTAATTAGCTAAATGCATTCCTACAGCTCTTCCTATCCTCTGGCCATTTAAGATTTTTAATTTTTTTCCTTCAGCACATTAATTTCTCATTGTTATCTCCTTCATGTTCAGTTCCTCAGACTCAATATTTTATTATGTTTTGTCCATGCTGGCAGACCACATGACAGAGCTAAGTGGATGCTTCTTATGCAGCTGTCTTTTAAATATCCTGTGTCATGGGCCTCTCTGTTTCAATGTTCCTGAGACCAAGAATAGACCCTTCGTTCATCCATGAGCTCTCCTTTCATCATGTTGGAAAGAAGCTGAAAAGGAGGATTCTAGTGAAGCCCTCATGAATATTTTTTCAATCAATTAATATTCTGAAAAGTGTAATATTTTCCCTGTACTAATATTGACATAGCAAAGATCAATGTCATTAGTTTAATAAAGATATTGTGCAAGTATTTCCCATAATGTGATTGTTTGGCAACCTTTCCCAATAAACTTCAAAATTACTCAACCCTCAAAATAAATTACATATTGTAGGAATATTCTCACCACTTCCTTTCCCTCATGTAACATCCCCTGTCACTGTATTAAGTAATTTTTCTTCAAAAAGAATCCCAAGTAACTGGTGGAAAGGTGAAACATCATTCTGTAAATGTAAATGGCACTTTGATACCATGTACATGTCAATACGTCAGTCACTTCTGCAAGTGACTTCTGAGAAAAAAAAAAAACAACAAAACTGTTCCATTGCAGTCCAAATCTCCATAAATCCATTATAAATTCTTCCTCTGCCTCCCTTCTGTTGAATATCCATTTCAGCGGCATGGACTGAATCCCTGAATCTCAGAAGATGACAATTGTATGGATATAAAGGGAGAAGGGAGAAATTTGGTGCAAGTTTCTTTTCAACAGTTTAGCATGTTGTTCTCCATTTGCCTGCGAGCTGCATCTGGGAGCATGTTTAGATGTGAAAAATGTGCTCCAGAATGCACGTGTGTTGTACTTCACATAGAGTGAAACAATATGTGGTGTCAGGACACACAGCACTGTTCACTGCACTGGAACAGACATCTTTTTCTGACCTTATTATTCCAATATCGAAAACAAGGATCATTCAGAGCTTAATTCCAGTAGGCTCTTCATATGTCTAAAAATGACAAAGGCTTTGGGTGCTTTAGCTCAAAAGATCATTACATTTCTGTGAATCAGCAATACCTTTGCTTGGTTGTGTATGTTTTTTTTTTTTAAATTTTATTTACAGATATTCTTTGTGACTCTATGTACAAATATTCACAACTAAATATACTCCTGTTTCTGCTTCTTCTTCTCAGTTTTCTATTTAGCTTCCATATTTCTTTCTGATTTCTTTCACTTTATTTGAATTATATTTTCCAATCTTCGGCAGACAACTGTGGAAAATAACACACTGAAAGTAGCAGCCTGCTCTGCCCTCTTCACTGACTCCTGCTCTGTTTTCTTACATTCTCTTGTCAGTGGAATGCTTTACAGGACAAAATATTGCTTTTAGAGGCTGTGTTACTCCCTTCTTCAAAGTAATATAATAACAAAGAGATTTGCATATGTTATCAGGTATTAAGTGGATTTACTTAGTACCCAGTCTATGACCTAATTAAGAACTCAGTTCAAGTGAATAGTGGATTTTTAATGTCTAACACATAAATGAGAATAGCCTACACCAGTGTATAGATAGAGAAAAGAGAGCTGGCTGTAATGGACTGATAGATAACTCTCAGAGAAGTAGCAATGACTTACAGTGTTTAAATAAGAGTTCAACATAACTAACATTCAATTTGCTTTTAAAAAGTGTAAAATTTCCATTTTCAACTACTTCTGCATGTAATTTTTAATAACCACCTGTTGTTAGTAGATAATAATTTATTATTTTTGGTTTTGCTTAAAAAAAATATTAATTTCTTGTGAACTTACAATTGCAGTTCCTAGATCTTTTTCCCTAAAAAACTTGTCTCTTTCTTTAAGGGTTCCAAGATGATGTAGAAATGTGTGATCTTTGCAACCATCTTACAGCCATCTTCAGCTAAACGTTGCAATCAGAGTGCCTTTAATGATGATGGACAATTTAGAAAATTGTCAGATCTCTGAAAAATGCTTTGAGCAATTGACCTATACTTGTTCATCTTGGAGACTGATGCTAAGGATTTAACACTTCCACACTGTCTTCAAATTAGACTCAGAGCTATTGCTGACTGATGCAAGATCATGTGGCTTTAAGTATCCAATTCAGTCAGATCCTGAGGCCATCTCTCTAGAAACATTTTCTGGTATAAAGATGCTTTAACGTACTCATCAGTCTTGCTTTTCACAGGATAAAGCCATAAAAGTACAGTGTGTAGTAGAGAGGAAGAACTATAAAGTCTAACTTGCATACAGAACCCTTATTCCACAGTGATTTTTACATGGAATGAGACATTGATTTAATTATTTAGCATTACAAGTGTCAAATAATGAAATAACATTATAATATTTTGGAGACAATAGACCTAAAAGCCTTATTTGTTTTGCATGTTTTGAAACTAGGCAACTGCTTGAAGAATGTTTCTCTTTATTCAAAACCTTCACCCAAAACAGAAATTAAATTACCTGGAGGCATAGCTCCTGTATTACAAGGATATGGTGGATTCAAAGTGTAGAAAATCTCCCAATCCTAAAGGGAAAGACTAGACAGAAATCTATTCTGGGCAGTAAGTGCCACTGCAAATGGTTCTAAAAATCTCCAGAAATTAAAGTGTGAATTAACATTGGATATAGAATATTTTTATATGAAAAAAAAGTGAGACAGGTACATTTGATGAATAGGTAGTAATAGCTTAAAGTTTTCAATTAAGTGTGGAGCTGACCATAGCTGGTGAGAGAAAATGTCAATCTAATTTAACAGGGTCAGCAGTGAAGAGCACAGGGACAAGTATTCAGTGATGCTTCTTCAGACTCTTTTCTCAGCCCTCAATAATTTGCCGTTCCCTTGCCGTTCCTGGCTTGGAGTTTAATTTGTGTTTCAGATCCTGCTTCAGTGACTAACCAGGTGAGTAGTGCATAATTTGGGAAAGATTAATCTCCCTGGTTTTGTTTTGAAATTTGATATTTCTAAACACCATTGTATAGTGTTCCTCTTAAAAAGGAGGAAATTATTCTTACAATCCCACATTCTTCGTCCTCCATCCCCTGAAGATTACAGACAAAGCTTATCACAGAAGACCCAGACAGTCCTACTATTTTCTGCATTGCTAAAA
The DNA here is from genome assembly GCA_033459285.1 of Clamator glandarius. Taxonomy (NCBI): domain Eukaryota; kingdom Metazoa; phylum Chordata; class Aves; order Cuculiformes; family Cuculidae; genus Clamator; species Clamator glandarius. Next base: position 208,792 of record JAUNZM010000551.1, on the reverse strand, counting down.
CTGCATTTTCCTTCCTGCCCAAATGCAAAAGCTAAGTTATGTGGGGAAGGGAAAGAATATCTAAGCCTCTGTAATGCAAGGGCCTATAGAAGTTGAAAGAGGTGATACTGTGAGATGTGCAGTACTGTGACATGCACTATTTCCATACTACCCAGTCTGTCAGGGATAGCTTCACACAGCAAGACCCAGTTCTTCTTGGCCCAGTTTGTTAACACTATCTAGTTCCATGGCTATTCATTCCAGACTCCACTTCAATCACTGATAAATCTCTAGCGTAAAAGCAGTAAAAAGTATCGCAGAGTGGAAATGCAGGAAGAAGAGCTTGGAATACTTTTTTAAGACACCAGCTTTCAGGTAACTCCAGGGAGGGAGAAAGAAGAACAGAACTAATTGCAGTACCCTCACAATAATGATTAATTGTATGGCAGCTTTTATCTCATCTACCCTTGTAATTTAGAAAGCTGGCAAAGACGAACTTTCAGAATTGCCTGCCATGAAGTCAGATTGAGGTTTGTTCAACTAATTACTTCTGAAGACTTCCAAATGGATTTAAAAGTAATACTGTTAACACAAAATTCTCCTGTCACATTTCTGCAGAATGCTACTCATTTACTGTTCAGGCTACTGAAAAGACGTGTCTATTTTCCCATGGACTGAGTTAAAAAATAAGGTGCACTTTGGTTGAATTAAAAATGCTGATTTGTCCCAACAGAAACTACTTGTGAATTTTAGTGGAATCTTGGCCAATACAAATCAGTACCTGCAGAGTAAACATCTGTATTTCATACATAAATTTTAAAATGTTTACGTGTGCAGAAGAAAATACATTTTTAAACAAAAGATCACTTTAAAATTCATTTCAAATTCTGAAATAAAACCAAATATTTATGTGGAGGGAGATGGAAACAGGAGATTTCAACACTAAAGATTTTTTTTACTTTTGCATTTAATGTTCGTTTGTTTAGACATGAAACATAGTCAACATAGTCACATTGAATGTCTGGCCACAGAGAAGAAACAGTGATTACTCACAAAGCCTAGTCTTCAACATTTTTTCAGCCTGAATGAATTTTCACTTGATTTTGTTTATCCCCCTCCTTTCAGGAATGTCATTGCTCAGTGGCCAGAATATGATAGGTAGTTTATAAATATAAATATTTTAAGAAAGAGAAGAAGTGCAGAAAAGCTTGAAACATTTGTTTCCTTCTTTTAAAAAAAAATATTCCATGACATACATGTGAATAAATAAAAACAGTGCTGCTTGTCTTAAAATGACAGAAAGATTGATTTTTCTGATTTATGTGGTCCTGCTTAGGTTTTCAACACCATCCACTGGTGTAATATCCAAATATTTGAGCTCTGACTGGAACAATAGCATTTCACACTTGGGAAGATCCTTATACTAGCCTGCAGAATATCTCTGCCACCATGTCTGTTGATACAACTCTTGTCCAAGTTAAAAATTAATACCTGTCAAAAATGACATAGGTATAATAGATCTGCTGTGGGGTTAGTGAATGGTGTTGAATGTTTCTAAAAACAAGGATCAAATGTTTCTAGTGAAAGGCCTTAGTGCAAGGAAAGGCAGGTGGCAATGTAAGAATGCCAAGCTCAGCCTTCCCTGTATCCAGCCCGTCTACCAAAATATAGACCCTGTCCACATTGCTGAGTAGTGTCTTGATGTTTGCCACTGCTAGTGAAAATTGATCAATCTTGTTTGTTGTTCATCATTAATAAGAAAACTTGAAGATGCTATATGAAAGTGCCTTTGGCATAAACTAAGTGGTAAGTGCTGGGTAAAGGCTTCATATAGCCAAATCCCAATTTTTAAGTTCCATTTTCTGGGATGGAATTCACTTTCTAGACCCACAAGATTACTTTTCTCTTTTTCTCTTAGCAAATTTGTTTATTAAAACTTGATGAAATTGTGAATACTTTGATATCTGCAGCTTTCTCCTGTTGAATATTATAGGTATGCACTTGTAAGAAAAAGTTATTATATTTATACAGATAACCCTGGAGAAATGGACTGTGATAGAAAAGAACCCCAAACATTTGAAGAGATTCACCTGGACTGTCTGCTTGCCTCTAAACTGGTATCCAGGTGCTACTACACAACCTCGTAGCTGATTCATGTTTTCTGGAATGGGACCTATTGTGAAAAAGTCCACCAAGGCTGAAGGGAAAGAACATGGATGTTTCCTAAGCATTATTCACAGTACTCATGGCTTTTCTTATTCTTTCTATTATTTTCTGTGAGCCAGACTAGGCTGCCCAAGAAGCTGCCTCTCTCCTTATGTTTTTCAATAGTTATCTTTTGTCTATAATTTGTGTTAATTATTGTCTATCAAAAACACAGAGACAGACCAAAAACCACTGGAATTCCTGTTAGCTTCAGTAGGATTTAGAGAAGCACTCTATTAAGTAGCATGCATGCTGATCTGTCTCTGGTTTGTGATCAGGGTCTAGTCTTCAGGAAAAAAAATCACAGAACAAATATCTTTGGATCTATTATTATTATTATTATTATTCATAGAATCATAAAATCACTCGGTTGGAAAGGACCCACAGGACCATTGAGTCCAACCATTCCTACCAAACACTAAATCATGCCCCTCAGCCCTTCATCCATCTGTCTTTTGAACACCTCCAGGAAAAGTGACTCAACCACCTCCCTGGGCAGCCTCTATGAGTGCTCAACATTCTTTTCCACAAAATTCTTTTCCTGATGCCCAGCCTGAACCTCCCCTGGCAGAGCTTGAGGCCATTCTTTCTCGTCCTGTCCCCTGTCACCTGGCAGAAGAGGCCAGCTCCCTCCTCTCTATAACCTCCTCTCAGGTAGTTGTAGAGAGCAATGAGGTCTCCCCTCAGCCTCCTCTTCTCCAGGTTAAACACTCCCAGCTCTCCCAGTCGCTCCTCATAAGATTTGTTCTCCAGCCCCCTCACCAGCTTCGTTTCTCTTCTCTGGACTCGCTCCAGAGCCTCAACATCCTTCTTGTGGTGAGGGGCCCAGAACTGAACACAGGATTCGAGGTGCGGTCTCACCAGTGCCAAGTACAGAGAGAGAAGAACCTCCCTGGACCTGCTGGTCATGCCGTTTCTGATCCAAGCAAAGATGCCATTGGCCTTCTTGGCCACCTGGGCCACTGCTGGCTCATGTTCAGTCGCTGTCAAACAACACCCCCAGGTCCTTCTCCTCCAGGCAGTTTCCAGCCAGGCTTCTCCTAGTCTGTAGCTGCACAGGGTTGTTGTGCCCCAAGTGCTGGACCCAACACTGAGCCCTCGGGAACCCCACTTGTCACTGGCCTCCAGCTGGATTTAACACCATTTCCCACCATTCTCTGGGCCCGGCCATCCAACCAGTTTTCCACCCAGGAGAGTGTGCGCCTGTCCAGGCCAGAGGCTGAGCGTTTCCGAAGCAGAAAGCTGTGAGACTGTGTCAAAGGCTTTACTGAAGTCCAGGAAGATACATCCACAGCCTTTCTCTCATCCAGTAGGTAGGTCACTTTGTCAGAGAAGGCCTGTTGTTCCCTGGATCCTCTCTCCGACTCTTCTTGTAGCTGGGCACAACATCAGCCAGCCTCTAGTCCAGTAGAACTTCCCCAGTCAGCCAAGGCTGCAGGAAGATGATGGAAAGGGGTTTGGCCACCACATCTGCCAGCCCCCTCAATACCCTCGGGTGAATCTCATCAGGCCCTATAGACTTGTAGGTGTCTGGCTGGGCAAGCAATCTCTAACCACCTCCTCTTGGATCATGGGAGCCTCATTCTGCTTCTCTAACTTCTAGATTTGTACACAGAGGGAATAACTTTTCTTACTATTTAAGACTGAGGTAAAGAAGGCATTAAGTAGCTCAGCCTTGTCCTCAACCCCTCTCACTGTTGTTCCTTCTGCATCCAATAAGGACTGAACATTCTCCCTAGTCCTCCTTTTATTGTTAATGTATTTATAGAAAGGCTTTTTTATTATCTTTCACAGACTTAGCCAATCTGATTTCTAGTTGAACCTTAGCCCTCCTGATTATTATTATTATTATTATTATTATTATTATTATTATTATTATTATTATCATTATTATTATTATTATTATTATTATTATTATTATTATTATTATTATTATTATTATTATTATTATTATTATTATTATTATTACCATCTCCCATCGCAAAGTTAATGAGGATTAGTGGTTGAAATCTGTAACAGAAATGTAGGAAAATCCTTGCAACACATAGCACTCCACTTGCATCCTCCAGACCTGCACCATGGCAACCTGGAGGTCCCAATCACAGGGGAAAGCTGTAAAAGCCACCTCAAATAGACCATGCTGTTGCAGGGATGAGATATACTAGTGGAAATGTATTGTTTTCCTGCATTAAGACCATCACTAGCTCTCCCAAGGTGATGGTATTGACTCTGCTAATATGACCTCTGTCAATGAAATCTACTTTGAGGTGCTTCTGTTTCTGCTTTGACCAAAGGAGAGACAAAGCTCAACACAAAATAGTCTGATCCTGGTGGAGATTTTCCAGCAAATGACAGTCCAAGGACAAAAGTAGACTATTGATCTGTTTAGTCTCTTTGCACTTTCCTTCTCAGATACTGGTATTTTTATGTTCTGCCTTTAGAGGACAATGATTGCCAATGGCTCCCCACCCACCATCCAGCCCAAGTGGCTTTGTACTCTCCTTTTCATTGTGCGTGAGCTGATCTTAGTGGGACCTGCCTGTCTTAAAGATGCCAGCTCATCCATCACAGGTTTCACAGGCTGTCAATGTTGCATTTAATCTCATTTGTAATTTTCCAAGGAGGGTTTGCAGAAACCACAAACAGAATCTTAATGCTATAAAATGTGGTTTGTAGCCGGTGAATACTTCCTGTCTTGGTGAAGCTGTGCTGAGTTCCAGCTGCTTTGATGTATCCAGAGAATAAAAACTTCTAAATTCAGTCAAGTTTATCCACAGTCCATGTGCTGTTGTAACCTATATATCTTCCCTCACAACTTACATGTGCCCAAATTAATAAAAATGCACTTTGCAATGACAACATTAAAAGATTGTTATCCCAGGGCTCACACATGAGGCTTCAGTGCCCCACTTATGGACTTGTTCTTCAGGGGCGTTTTGTCCTTTGGTTATACTACAAGCTTCATGACCTGCTTCTGTAAGTCCTGATCCAAAACCTGACTAGATAATCAGTTTTTAAACTTTGGATCAAACCCAGGAAGCATCTGCCATCCTTTAGATTTTTTCATTAACTTCACCAGTCTTCCCCTTACATTCTCTTCTTAAGGTTTACCAGCAAAGAAACAAGCTAAATTGGAATCAATACATCCAGAATTATACTTTGGGAAACAATGCCAGATTCAATCATGGAGAGTTACTCTAAAGATGAGATATAAAGCTCTTCTTCCCAGATATATATTCAATAGAATGACCTTGCTCCCTGACCTGTCTGTCTATGTCATGCTGACAGATCATATCTTCCACTGATACAAACCCATGGAAGCTGCAATATGTCAACAAGTTCCTAAGCTGTGCAGATTTGGGAGGGATTTCTATTATATAGTTTCTCTTCTGGCAATAAGATGGAAACAAGGTAAATCCCTGGAATTATGTCAGTGTCAGTGACCTCATCAAGGGCTTTATCCCTTGTTTCTCATTCCATCAGTGTCTAGTCTCTTGACCAAACTGTGAACCATATCTATTTTTCCTCTAAACTTCTCTCTATATTTACAGTTTCTTCAGCAAACAAATTAATTAAGTTACTATAGCTATATTTTCATCAGTGCTGGAAGCTGTAATGATAATTACGACAGCATTAGATTTCAGAGAAACTTATTTTCAGCCCTGAAGCTGTAAAAATTCATCTAAATGTCCTGAAAAATTGTTGTGCCAGGTGTCCTCCTTATGCTGATTTAGTTCATAAAATTTCACTGAAGCAGCTAATCAGTTCCTGAGGCTAAGATTTCAAAAAAACACTATGCTTTGAAATTAATTATTGCCGTTAATAACATTAATGTTGTCTCTGTAATTTGTCAGGAAACTAGTGTGCAAAACCAAACTATTGCTGCTTTTATAGAAATCCAGCCAAATTTGGACAAGTTATGAGCCTTAAGACACGTAGAGACTCTGAGGAAGTTTTTGTACACAACTTATTTCTCCTGAGTATTCTTCAGTTCTCTAAGCTGTTATAGTCTTGTTTCATTGGAGAGCATATTATGTCTTCCCTGCAGTGTTTTTCTTTGCAATTGGGATAAAACACAGTTTCAATCCTAAGAACGAAAAAAAAAAAAAGAAAGAAAGAAAGCAAGGAAAAGTGTAACAAAGCATGAATTACATGGGCAAAGGCTAGAAAATCATACAGCAAAGCAAAGGGCAATTTTTTTTTCTATTTGAGTATTGTTGTGCTTGCACACTAATTATATTTATGACCTTACCATTCTTTAACATAAGGATGTTTCAATTTATGTACATTTTTTTCCCTTATAGTTAATGAACGTATAAAATCCTCACTGAAATTGCAGCTCTGTGCAATCATTTGCTCAGAACTGCAGTGTATTTAAAAATATAAAATAAAATAAAATAAAATAAAATCCTCTTTCAGCTCAAACAAGGCATAGCAAAGACAAAAAAATGATTAAAAACTCCAAAATGGACTGAAATAGTCTTCTATCCAGACAATCAGTTTTTCAATGGTGCCCAACAGACATTTTGAATCACGTATTTTGCTTACACAGCTGCCCAGAGAAAAACAAGGACCATATTGCTACCCATCTCCTTTTGCTAAAGGTTGGCAATTATAGCAGTTGGAAAGCGGTAACAATCTTTCATTGTGTCAGTGAATGTTATTCAGGTTGGCTTACGACATCCCTGCTTACCCTTACAATATTCTTAACTAAATTAAGATCACACCCATGGCACAAAGGAATGATTCCAATACTCTTACAAAGTTTATAACTCAATGCAGATGTGATGGGGTGGAATTCTATGGTCTGTGTTATGCAGGTACGTGCTTGGTGCAGATTGATGTCCAGCTTGGTATGAACTGATTTTCTGTTTCACCCCAAATCCTGTTTCTCACACTGCGTAGCTTTACAGACAGATGCAAAAAATGCTAGGAGGTGTTGTCATAACTTGATCATAAAGGGCATTTTCCTTGTGGTAAGTATAGAAGAGTTCGTTTGTATCTTCAAATTTTATTTCCCTCATAAATATAAACAGCACTTTTTATGCATAAAGCTAGAAATAAGAGAAAAAGAAATAAATAATCCAAGATCAGTCTTGTGATAAATGGTAGCAACCGAGACCTTCCATAGCCTGTTAAATAGCCTTTCACAAGATAGTTCAAAGCTGCTTTTTTGCCTTTTTATCCAGATGGTTGGAAAGTTACATAAATAAATCATGATATCCAAATAAAAAACATAGACTGGAATTTCTGAACTAGGAATTGAATACATGTCATACTTGTCATCCCTGTAGTTAATTTATTCAGTTTTTTGTTCAAAACCTGAGAAGGAAGGAGAGTCTACTGGCTGTAAAGCCACATTAACATTTAGAAGGTCATAGGAGTTGCTCCTTGTTTTTCTGCAGACTTGCTACATGTTACTGCATTCGCTCCCAAAGAGAAAAAAACTACTTTAAGTGGTCAGCAGTAGCACTCTTAATGATAAGCATTTAAACCCTATTTAAACCACACATAAATCAGATTGCCAAGCACCCTTCCACTCACCAGGCTTGCAGGTGAAAAGCCAAGAGGTAGCCAGTACAGAAATTTTAGGAGTAAGGTCTCTGTTTAAGAATAGAGTTCCCAGTGATTCCTTCTCTTTCTGTTACTTCAAAATGCAAACACACATTTCCTCTGTGTTCTCTGAGAACAGTAAGCACACAAGTCCACTTAGGGAAAATGAACTGAAAAACAAATAGATTTTTGGATGACTGTATAGCTCAGGCATGAACTAAATGATAGGATTACAGGCCTGCCAAGACCAGAATATTTAAAGGTGCATTCAGAAATTAATGTGGCTGAAAAATGTTAAGGTATCAAAGGTGGCGTGCTTTAAGAGTCAAGTTGCCTCCAGGATTAGATTAATACTGAAAAGGGATTTTCTAGGATCTTATTCTATGTAAGTCCTTCCAGAATTCTGTTCTGCTTTAATGACATTTGTGAATGTACCAGTGCTATCAACCTACAGGATTACTGCACTGAAGAGAGTAAATATCAGGCAAAATTGATGCATCAGAATCAGGGTAATAATATATCTGAGCACAGGAACATCACCAGTATACTCTGTTCAAGCATCTCATGGATTCAGTCTGATCCTTTACGCTTGATTCTTCTCTGTTGGATACTGTTAGAATCCATTCCTGTAAAAGCAGAGACTGGTGGTTTGCACAATCCAATGTCAGACTACATATACTGTAAACATCTTGTGTTTGTTCATGCTCTGTACGTTAAGTAACACTTACAGACTTTTCTCCTCCTTGTAGGTCTCAACTGAGGAAGGAATGAGCTTAGCCAGAGAATACTCCTGCTCTTTTTTTGAGACTTCAGCTGCCCTCCGCTTCTACATTGATGATGTCTTTCATGGACTAGTGAGAGAAATTCGAAGAAAGGAGTCCTCACTGTCCATGGCAGAGAAGAAGATGAAGAGGAAGGGTAGCCTGTGGCGGAAACTGAAAGCATCCTTGAAGAAAAAAAAAGAAAGTACAACCTGATGGCAATTCCCCGTGAGCCACCCATCAGGAGCCTGTAACAGTTCAAAAAGGAAGCTTTGATACAGCATTCTCCAGACCAGGTCCTGGAGTTCCGTCTCTTCAGCCGTCATGCAGAAATAGCTCCTTGAAGGCCCAATTCATGGTTGCCCCATGGCTCCTTTATATTGTACATAAAGTCACTCAACATCTGTTCTTATCACTCCTCTGCAAATCTTATGGGAGATAATACTGTGGGGATTTTCCCTGTGGTCTCTAGCTGGTCATGAAAAGCTGGGATTTTAGCCAACATCTAAAGCTGAACCAGCTTCCACCAGACTTAGGACAAGGGATGCACTTATTGACTTCTCTCTTCATGCATGGATCATTTCACCATCCCAGGAATGAATAACATTGATCTCAATGGACATTTTGACCACTTAAGGACTTCTATGATTTCACCTTCAGCTTTGATATTCACATGTAGGTTTAGAGTTTGACTGTGCTCAGCCTACAAGTGCATATGTCTGTTTGCAAATGTGTGTGTGTGAACCAGGCCCAAATGGAATCATGAGGGCACCCTGTTTTGACCCTATAGAGTTCTATTCTCATTCCGTTCCATTCCATATAGCAGGAAGAGTTGGCAAGCACAGTACAAGTCATGTATTAGTTGTCTGGAGGTTTCGTGTCCACTGCTCTCTCTCTTCTGCTCATTGCTCATTGGGATTTGGGTTAGAAAAGACCCTTAAAGGTCAACTAGTCTCTCCAAAGAACTTTAACTAGGTCAGGTTGCTCAGAGCCCTGTCCAAGCTGACCCTGAGTGTTTCCAGGGATGGAATATTGACCAATTCTCTGGGCAACCTGTTCCAGCGTTTCACCATTGGCCGCATTCCTGCATCCCACTAAGGAGCACACAAAGGCATAGTGTCTCTGATTCTTTCCAGAGCCCTCCCTAGAGCCGTGCAGCTCTGTCTCAGCATGTAGTAACATCTGTGATGTAGCAGTCATCCACCAGCATACTAGAGAATTGCATCAGGTCAGTCACCATCTTTCACAGTACTTGACCATCCAAGTGAATAATTTCATTGATCAGTTGGACAGGTCTTTTAAATACTCCTTTTCAAAGCTAGCATGAAGTGGAGTTTCATCAACCTTCCTTCCCTCCCAGCCCCCATGAACTATTGAATTTATTTATAAATTTTACGATTAAAAAATTGATACATTTTATCAAAAAATAAAGATTGTGATTTCCATGAAACCATATTTGTGGTCAGCATCATTTATGTATGTCATGGAGTGAAAATTGATGTAATTAGAAAAATATGTATGTTTGTTAGTAAATATTCCTTTTTTTCACTTTTCTTATTTGACTAATTTGCAGGGTTTGCATTTTGGATGGTATGGGGGCAAGCTGATTTGTTTTGCTCTACTGAATTTGGAAGGTTTATGATTTCATGAAGGATTTCAATTCACTACAGGCTGAAGTTTTGTTCTTGACTTTCCTTTCCTTACAAGAAAATCCAGCAATACTTTTTTGACTTGTTAAAATTTCTCCACAAAAAAAATACAACTTTACTGTGTCTTATTAGACTGTATGTGGTTATGTATCCATTGTGAAAAGACTATTTCAGGAGTATACAAATATATACATACATTTAAGATGAATTTTCTGTTTTCTGACCTCAAAAGCAGAAGTTTGCATTTATACTATTGTAATTACTATTGTTCTTTTACATGTATGGCCACGGAGATTTTTAGGCTAAGCTTCCTAGAGGCAGAGAGATGTGTTTATCCGAAGACTTTATGAGCTAAGTATTGGTGGAGAGACAACAAGAGGCTGTACTGAACAGATGGCAGCTCTGAGACAATAAATAACAAGGGGTAACATCTGTGACTGTTCCAATACTGCACACTGCATGGAGGGGAATGAAGTAGTCTTTCCATACATAAGAGACCATAGAAATTACTGTCCTGGGAAACCTTGAGGGATGCTCATTGGTCTTTTTCAGGCAGATGCCTAAGCTTTTAGTCAATTGAAAACCATTTAGTATTGATTATTATGTCATTTCACCCACCCTACTGCAGGTCATATTATTTCAACACCGGTCTGTCTCTGTAGTTTTAGGGGTACTTTGCTTCAAGACAATTTGCAATACAGAAAAGGTTGCAGAAGAGGGCATAGATACAATCTAAGATTAAACCTTAAATGGATTCATACATTAAACATGCACGTTCTCTGACACTAAGGTCATCTGGCATGAAGCAACATCTTTCCATACTATTAAACTCTCTTAGCCTTCACAGCATGGTTATCACCCACAAACTGCTGTTTGAAGTGGTCCCTGGACTAGGCTAGGTTCTGCACAGTGATCAGCAACTGGTTACAGCAGCGGTAGCCTGCCATTTTCTGAAACCAAGGTAGTATAATTTTGACAGTTCAGTGTGCTCGGATGTCTTCCTTCATGTGTTCAAATTGATAGTATAGACACAGCTTACATGGACATGGTTTTAGGTGTACCAAGTCCATGAAACCTCCAAGTTCTGAGTGTCTAAACAACCAGCCCCTGCATGCTACATTTTGAAAGATACTTGATAGTAGGTTAGTCTCTTCAAGAAGGCTAAAGCATCATACCTTCCAAGGATCATCTGTGACATCTTCCATGACATCAATGTCAAGCATCTGAAAATGTATTGGGGAGAATACTATGCAATTATTTCTTTCCACTTTGATCATACAAAATTTGAACATGACATCTATTCACTGAGAGTCCCTTTTTGGTTAATAAGGAGAGAGAAAGGTTCCTCTGGACGGTGATTTGTCCTGTCTGGCTTGGATAGTTAGCATAGGAAGAATCGACACCTGAAATGGCTGGCTCTTTCCAGTGACTCTATGTTTCTCCTATTGCATAACAGACTTGCTAAGCCTTGTCGAAGGCACATACCAAACTCACTGTAACTTTGTAAAAGGGAAGAGTTTGCAAAAGAGAGTGGTTCTATTCAAATAACAAACAACCTCATCTCACAAGACAGATAGATCGAGTGGTGGTCTCTCAAGTCAGCTGAGTGACACCTGCAGGGAGGCAGAGGCCTCACAGCCTGATGTAGCTTCGTTTATGAACAAAAACAACCCTGAGGTTTCAGACTAAGCTCTCTGCTTCAACTGCTGAACTCCCACTTCTGAAGACACTACTAGCCTCATCAAGAATCAATCAACATGTAATAATTTACTTAGTCTCATCTCACCAAGAGGCACCAAAGAATTTCCACAAAGTATAAAACCGGCACCTGAAATAATTTTGTGTCCACCTTATCTGATGGGTGTGTTGATGGATCTACCTCTCTTCCCCTCCAAGAGTGGATGACATTTTTGGTAAGAGTAACATGCCTCTGACTTTGCTAGATGTTCCCCCTGGGAAAATAACTACTGACTTGAGTTTCAGTTGTTACTTCTGATGTTCTGATGTTCTGATGTTGTTACTTCTATTATTAACCTGTTGTAATGCAACAAGTGAATTTATCTAAAGCAAACCCAAAACTGTTTTTATCTGTCACTTTAAATAAGTTACCTGCTGTTTCAACATTGCAAAGTCGTCTCTTTGACAGGCATTTCAAAACTGTCTAAACTGCTACAGGTGACAGGCTATTCGGCTGGCTGGCAGCAAGTATTAAGTTGGTGAGTGACAAGTATTCAGCTTGTGAGTGAGCCTCTAATGAGACTTTCACAGGTAACACTAACTCTGGTTAGTGGCTAACACATAAACTTCAACTGTGTACTAAAGATTTGCCTATTTAACATGACAGATCCATAACAAACAGCTTGTTCTCCAAGCCTAACTTTAATTCAGATATGTTAAACCCCACCTTTAATGATTTGTTGGCCCAATGTCTATGACAGAGAATGAGGCTGTAAATGCTTGGCATTGAGTCTGGCCTCTGAAAGACCAAACCTTCCTTTATGTGGGGAAAGCCATTCTAATTTACTGTTGCCCAGTTACTCAGTAATCTATAACGCTTGACCTCAGTTAATTGAGCAGAGATAGAGGAAGTTATAGTCAGTGAGTATAATATAAGTCATAACTGCTCAAAAGGCTGGGTGCAGATGTTTTACCTAATTAATCATTACAATTTAGTCACAGAAGATTGTATTTAGCTGTCAGACACAGCTGACAGAATTAAAAAGCAATAGCTCTGTGTCTAAAGACTTTCCTATCTCTGACTAGTCTCTCGTCTAAACATGTCTGGAAGATTCGAATGAGGGAACTGATCACTTTATTTTGCTGTGTTGCTTACAGTTCCATGAAGGTGGCAGATATAATTTACTCCTCTCTCATACTGTGTTTCATTTGGACCATAATTCAGTTTCCTCCAGGACTATAATTAAAGCCAGCTAATAAATAAAATAAAATAATAACACTTTGCAAATGTATCCACGGAGTCTCTCACAAATACTTAATATACGGCTGTTAATTACCCTTCTTCCCAGTTATGGCAGATCACATGTTGTATCTAGTTGACAAGTAATCTGGGAAGGCTGTAAGTCAAGGTAGAGTATTGAAGTACTTACATTTTCCTTTTTCATGGGCTTTGCGTACAGGCCTTGAGATTTAAGCACAGAACCTTTTTGCATTGTCTCACATTGTCTCTTAATGAAATATGTTTATGTTTTTAAGTCTTTACAAATGATTGAAAATAATTTCTTTACACACAAAACCCCCATATATTTTGAGATTTAGTTTTTGGTATTCATAGCTTGAATAAAATGAAGGAATTTTCATTTTGTCAGCTATATACATTACTTAGTATAGACATACAATATATATAAAAAATATATATAAAAATATATATTTTTTTTCTTTATGTCTTTCAGTATTAGCCCTTCTTAGTTATTTGAGCTCTCCCTTTATCATCACTGACAGAAGAAAACGTATGCAACAAGCAGAAGTTGGGTCTCAGCAGAATTTATTGTCTCGTTGATGATTTATGCTCTACAACTATGTCAATGTCTTCTCCCAGGTTGAATGTTGCAGTCTCTGAGAGCCAGATTGTAATATTTGTGATAAGCAAAATAGCTGCCAGTGAATCCTCTTGCAGAGGCAGTAAAGAAATGTATCACCAGAGAAGGTGGTACTGAGATACTTCTATCAACTTTTAAAAACTAAACTGAAGACCATCAATTAATTTCATGTAAATCACAGAAAGTTTAGAGTTAGCTATAGGATTGAACCAGTGTTTGACTGAACTTGTAATAGCAATTGAAATATGGATGCCTAGGATAGACAGTTATGCTAAAATACTCCAAATACTTATAATTACAACAGTTAGCCATAGTTAGACAACCCCATTAGGGACTGTTATTTATAGGATTGTGCATCATGCTTACTGCTCATTGTTCATGATTCTGAAAAAAATCCCTCAAAATTAGCAGAAGAAAGGCAAAATCACAGAATGTTAGTTTAATACAGTACTAAAATCTATATTCTCATAAAATTGATTGGCAGTTAAACAGAATAACATTTTAGAGCCGTTCTGATCAGCCTCCTTTTAGCACTATTTCTAACTTAATCTGTCCCTTCAAGTATGTAGAGCTCCTTTAGGATGTCTGCCTGGCAAAAATGATTTGTAATGGGGATGGCATTGTCTCACAGATGCTGTGAAAGTCACCCCAAGCAGCATTGCCCTGCACCTCCAGCCTGATTTATCACTCCCTGATGTTCCTGGTTCTAAGCCTCCTCAATTTGAGCTCTCCAATTTTGTTACATGATGCTGAATTATGAGGTTGTTTTGTGATGAGGACAAATGTCCACTCAAGAGCACCAAACTCATTTCATGATCTGAACTTTTCCCCCAAGAGGTAATAAAGACAAGAACATCCAAAGCCATTGCATCACCTACCGTATATCTTCTGTCAATAGATAATTAATGTGACAATGATATTTTCCCATTCCCACACTTTGTCATGCATCATTTTTTTTGAAGTCCTTTTAGACTTACAACTGTTTCAACAACTACGTGACCAAGCTCCAAAGCCATTATTTGTCAAGGCTACAGCTGAAACTCAATTCCAGTTAAAAGACAGTTTTAGGAGGGTAAAGTAAAGAAAGTATTTTGTATTAGTATTACATTACCTTCTTTATATAAAAGAAGACACAATTAATTTGCCCACATAGTTTAAGTATAATTAATAGAAGGGGAAGGCAGGCTGTTTCATATCTTTTAAACACAGTGAACAGAAGTTTTATGTTTGTCTACTCGTGCTGCATGTTTCAAACAAGGCAGTTTGGAATTCCTGGTCTTGGAAAGAATTAATCAGAATAGAGGTCATAGATTCAAGATTTGTTTCAGAAATTGTTTGTGACTTCATTAGGCCTCTTCCAAAGATTCCTAGGCAGTTCCTTCCATTAGATTCACTCCAACCTCAAAACATCAAGGTTAATCTTTCCAGCTTGAGCTCTATTCAGATTAACTCATTCTTTTCCATCTTTATTTCACTTATTCTATTGCATCACTCTCAAAAATGGTCCAGGTGTTTTTATGAAACTAAAGACACCGCATCTTCTATCTTCTTCATAAGTTTTACATTAATTTCATATTCATAATCAGGAAAACAACTAATATATTCAATGATAAGGAGTTCCAAAGTCATTCAGCTTTTTGAATAAGAGGCTGATGGTTCCTGCAAACTGACTTTACCTCCACTGCTAGACAGTGCTGACTAATCATAGATGCCTCTTCATCTAGGACATTGAATGAATAATCTTGAACATTTGAGATATTCAGTCAGTGTAAGTGAGTAGCTCTTCTGAAGATAGTGGAAATCTTACAGCTGCTTCACATCTGTCTCCAGAAAAGAACTGCATGTTTTAGTATGGTGATGCATTTATTTCAGTCAGAGAGGAAAATGAAGATTCTGCCTCTGAAAAATTACAGAAATCATAACCCAAAGCAAAAGACAATATAAAGAAGAAAGAATAAATTGACTGCTAGTAATGGGAAGGACAGTCAGAGGTGGTAGAGGAGAATACAGTATGAGTACCAAGTGAATTTAGAATGCCTTACACTATTTGCCATTCTGAATGTGTCTTAATGCCTTCTAGAAAGAGAATAAGAGGAGATGTAGTAACAAAAAGATACTAGAAAAGTTCTAGAGATTTAATTCACTCCATAGTAGTTTGGTGGAGGTTATAAGGATGAGATAGCTGATACAAAGAGCAAGAGCAATCAATGATGATTTCTTTCATCTTGGAGACGATGCAGTTTGGTTGGCCAACAAAATGAAGAGAAGAGGTCAGAGAAATTATTACTGCTGTGAATATTTGTCTCAGCCTGTAAGGGGAGAGGAGATTAAAGTTGATTAATTCCTTCTGGTTAGAAATACAGTGAAAAGAACACTGAAGGTCCATAAACCCAAACCCACTTATTGTTAATATGTGCCCTCAGGACTGAATTACACAGGCAAAATATATGGCCTTATACAAAAACACTGCACTAAAAAGGTGAGGCTCCAAACAGAATACCAAACACAGTGCTACAACTTATATGTAAAATGTGCAGCACCCAACACAATACTGTGACAGACAATGAATTAATCAAAAGGAGGAAAAGAGGAGGCTATACACTTAATTTAAAAAAAAAAATCAGGGGAAATAAAGAGAGGAAAAAAGGAAAAGAATGAAAAAGTTCTGATTCCAACATCTGTCCTGCTGACAGGGGTTTCAGTTTGTGGAGGTGTTCTGTTGATCTCCTTCCACTTTTATAGCTGCAAGACTGCCATGTCTCAAACGCATGTAATGTAGTGTCTATTTAATGCCCTGGGGGTGTTTGAGGCAGACAAGACCAAGACAGCCTCTGTCTGTTTTCCTCATCTTTGACTTCTAAGTGCCAGGCACATCCTCTCCCTTTAATGAATACTCTCTCTCAGGGGATTAAAGAAGCATAGGGCCATAAGGGTCTTTGTTCTCTCCTGGTCTCCTACAATATGCAGGACAGTTTGGGAACACATTTCAGTGAAAAAAGCTATGGAGATCACAGCACAAAATAGAAAATTAAATAAGAAGAAATGATACCAAAACTCAGTGAAGTCAATGGCATTTTTTAATTTCCTTCTCTGCAGTACGTATCAGGTTTCTCGTGAGAATCTGACTATAGGCGACTATGGAATAAATTGCCCCTCCACAAAAGCTTCTTTGGATACTTATGAGGAAAAATGTCTCTGTGGCATCTATTGACTCCCCATCCCCTGTATACTTCAGAAACTGAAAGCAGCTGGTTTCGACTGAACAGCTGAAAATGTAGGGGAAAGGCAGAATGTTCAGTTCTGTATTTTGGAAAGATAGTAGTAAACCCCTCATTTATATGCCTCATAACTAACATAAAAGGTGGTATGATAGCTCCCTGCTGAAGATTTTAAATGGTACTTCAAAAATGTAGTTTCATCTGGGTGAGCAGCTACCAGTTTGCATCCAGTGCATGCAGATCATTCACTGCTGGCTTTTTCCCTCCCACTGTTCTCAGACCAGATGTTAGTGAAAAATGTAGGAACCTGTTTCTGCTCTCCTGTTTAGCTAATAAGGTGTTCACCAAATACTCGTAAGCCTTTATCTAGCAAAACTGGATGAGATCCAAGTTATCAGAGAATACAGCAGGGATGTCTTTGAAGAGGCAGATGTTCAAAGGAGTACTTTGAAGAGTTCTTTGACCTGTGCGGATGTGGATGAAAGAAGAGAAGAAAAATAGATGAAACCATAAAGCCTAGGAGAATATTCTATACCTGCCAACAATAAACTTCAGAAAGACTTAAGTTATAGAAGCTGTAAAATATTGCTGTGATAAAACTTCCAAACTAAGATAGACCTCCAGGGACTGCTGAGAAATCTGAGAATAGTCAGTACCATATCAATTCTTCCACTTGACAGACTCTTTTCAAACAACTTGCCACTGAGTGCTAAAAATCCTTACAGGGGATCTCAGTGATTCAAATAGGCAGGAGAGGAGAAGACATACTAAGACACAAAAGAACCTTAACTTTTAATGGATAAGGAGGTCTGATCAGTTTGCGGACTGCCCACCTTGAGCTAGATTTTGTAAATCAAGAACAGGTCTGAAGAGCACTGTTTAAATCTCTCAGCATATTATGAAAGCCTAATAGTGTCAATAATTTTACTGATACACAAATACATATGATGGTCTTCAGGCTGATATTTAAGCACACTGAACTCATTGGACAACATCTCCCAGGTGCCATACAGAAATTGCAGACCCAAATATTCAGTTGTTGCCTTATGGATCACTAGGAGAGTCATGTTGATGCTGAGTGCTAAACCTCACACTTTGCCTTACAAACCTGCTGTTGGACCCATGGTCACCTGCTCGTCTCCTGTAGGGGACAGAGGATAGCAGAGGTGGAGATTAGAGGAGGAATTCCCCTTGTTTCATTTTGTTGCAGCCCTTTGGTTTGTGTCTGGTCCTTTAATCTCAGTTGGCTGTAAGATACGGCACGAGAACCATGACTGCTGGGAAGGCATCTGAAGGCAGATGTGCTTCCTCAACCATCCCTCAGTTGTGCTGATCAAACAGCAGGAGAATGACAGTTCATCTTGACACATTTTTCCTGTGAAAATCGTCAAAATGATGAAGCTAAATATAATGGGCTTTTTGTCATTTTGGAACTACAGGTACTCTTTTCATCTTGTAAACCAGGGAAGGCACTGTCTAACTTCTTTCTCCTGGGGAAATATGTGCACTGCACATCCTAAATAATCTCAGAGACACACATGCATAATCATACATACACACTGTGTGTTCAAAACATAGAATTCCATCCGCCCCCATCTATCTTGCAGCCTGTATCTGAAGCAAGGCTAGGGTAAAAATAAAACCTGATAAGTATTTTATTCTCCACAACTTTGTGCCATCAAAATAAAACAGGAGAAACCATGCTCAGATACTGCTGATAATACCTATAGCACATATATTCTGTGGGTCCTTTTGGTATATTTCAGTTACTCTTTCCCAAAACTTAAAACCCAGAATACTTTTACTTTCACTGTAGAGAAAGTCAGAAAAACTAGCTTTCATTAAATATATAAGCAGCATGTGGCCATGTTTACCTAAAAGAAATACCAAATGTATGCAAGTGCATCAGACTGGGCTTGTAATAATTCAAGGTGATGATGAGCTGGCTATTTGCACTTGGTGGATCTACTTGTTTATAACTTATAGAGATTTCTAGTGTAATGGAATTGGGCCGAAGAGAGAGAGGAGTATTCTGGGATGACTTTGGGTATATACTTTAGATCAGTAGTTACGTGGTGAACTAAATAGTTGTTCAACATTAGGCTGAACTCCAACAGGTGAAACACATTGACTGTAAGCAAGGGAACTGGTAAAGGCCTTTAGGTCACTTATATCTAGACAAGACAAAGCACTGCTCCTTGTACTACTAAGAGCTGTCCCAGCTTGATAGATTGTTTATCTCTCAGGTTTTCATAATTCTACAGAAAGTGCAGTGCTACCAACAATAAAACAATGCCTGAATTTGAAAGAATTATGAAAATTATTTACTTAGAAATAAAATGCACTTATATTTAGAAAGGAATAAGTTGAAAGGGAAATCATCCTAATCAATTAATAATATTTCTGTGGGATATTTCTTGTTTAGCTTTCTGAGTTTAAGCACTTGCAATGACTTAGGTAACATGACTAACATCTCTCATGGGTTTCCCTCTTCTTATAGGATGAAATGCTAGCAGTAGTATCTTGTCTTGGTATACATCTTGTTGCTTTATCTTATTTAAAGATTTACAATGCAGAATAATGCATGTTTTATGCTACAGCCAGCCAAATACCTGTTTCCTGCAGAGGTCAAAGCAGAATGTCAAGGAAGAGAATTAAAACATTCAGATATGTTGTGTATTTTCTCTTAGACACCAATTTCCCAAGTCAGAAGTCACATCTGTGAATTCATTGATCCACCATTGACCCTGTTTAATGAACTTGTTCTGGAAACCTTTTTTGGGCCTGTAAATTTCTGCATCTATAACATCCAGGCTGACTTGCATGAGATCTTTCTGAAAAACCTGGAGAAAAATGAATTATTTTCTATTTTTTCTCTGGTAGTAGAAAGGGTATATTATAGGAGTCATAAACGTTCACAGACATTCTCTAGTTTTCATTTGTAGAAAACAGCATTTAGACTACTAGGGCTTGATGTCAGTAGCTAAACATGGGCTTTTCTTGCCTCTTAAACAACCCAAAGGCATTTGCAGAACACACACAGAGCTGACAGATGTGGCACAAAGAAGACAATCCAGTATATCTGCAGCAGCAGCTAGAAACCCTGCAGAACACCCTGGGACACCCCAGTGGCATAAAGACTCCTTGGACAGATTGCCACTCATGAGAATAGGAAAGAGAAACATAACTACACCATAAGAAGGTGTTTCATTGTTAATTACTTGCATAAGATGATTCCTGACCTATGCCAAGCAGTGCCAGAGCATTGCATCTGGGGAGCTGGGTTTGGCCTTAAAGAATACAGAGGCAGGTAACACCCTCAGTACTCTGAGATGTGTCAGATACATATGTTGTATAGATAGGTTCATATACTTCTGCCTCAGTTGTCACTCTGGAACACATATTCTTCAACACAAAATGAAAAGTTTACACTCCAGTGTAATCACTACTAACCACAGCAAAGCAGTATGGAACTTGTGCATCCAGCAAAATTATTTTTGGCTTATTTTCAAGTCATAGACTATATCAGAGATGTCAATGTGTGTTTTGTTGCCTTGTAAATAAAGAAATAAGTTTGAGAGAATCATGGCAGCTGCTCTGAGATTTGATTGAAATTCAGCTTCTATGGAACATCAGGAAGAAATACAAGTAATCTCAGTTTGCAGTGAAGCTGAGTGCTAGAGTCTAGTGTAGCCATCTTATTTTTGAAAAAAGACCGTCCCCATGGAGTTTAAAGCAGTTACCCATTTATTTGAATGAAACTTAAACATCTGAGGAGGATACCCTGTTCCAGATTGGCTCTGGGTAACTCTATGTGTTTTTCTCTAGGTACATTTTTTGGATCTTAGCTCTAATGTCTTCATTTGAACATAGAAATTAAGAATTAAGCATTAACTGCATGGATTTTATAATATAAGTCTAAGGGGTATTTCTGAAATATTCCCTGAACTGCATCTGTTAGGCCTTTTCCAGTTCTAAAATGATCAGAAAATTCATTGCATTTATCACTTTTATTAGATGTCAAGCCAGTAGTCCAATAAAGCCTCCTCCTAAGACATTTTAATAAAGATACTCTACAGTATTACTGTCCCCACTTCAAAAATCCCACAAACATGTATGCAAGAAAAAGGCACAACCGTATCTCTTAACAGAACAACAGACTTAGGTGTTGGTTATTTGCTTTTTGTTGTGTTGATTTTTTTTTTTTTAAATCCTAGTATTCTTCAACAAGATAAGAATTAAGTTGAAATATTCAAGTTCAATCTGCTTTTAATGACTTAAGAACCATTTAAATTAGGAAACACTGTGAAAACAGAGCAGATCTTTATATTATTTTTAAGAGGAGTAAATTGGTTTCTTAAAGGCTTCCCATGACTACACCATGTCCAGTGAGGTTTTTCCCTTCTTTAAACATAGACCTAGAGCGCATTATTTTTTACTATCTGATGTATATGAATTTAAGAGCATAAAGTATTTTTCAGAATATATATATAAAAATCACATAAATGTCAGACTATCTATATATAAAATTGATACAGTACTTAGATATCTGTAACTTCTTGACACAGAATATGAATTTTGATAATTAGAAACGTTTTGTATGTTTTTATTCTTTCCATTTCAAGTTCTATGTAATAAACACTGAAGAATTGTTTTCTTGTTCCTTTGAAAGTACTTTTGATGGCAAAGGTATTTCCCAATACATCAGAAGCTGAGCATTTTTAAGGAAACTCCTTTCCTTTCTTCTTTATTTTTTTTTCCTTTTTTCCTGCTATGTGGTTTTTTTGGGGGTTTTTTGTTTTTTTTTTTTTAATATGAGATAGTTGATGGTTGCTAGGGAATCAGAAAAATTTGTTTTCATATTTTTAAGAGCTTTGTCTGCACAGTCTTTCTTTATGGCAGTGACATTCCTCATGTTCCTACAAGACCAAGTAGAGCTTAGAGCAATGGTATTGTCTCTCCATGCACAGCTAATATTCAGTGACTGTTTTTGTGAACCGGTCCACATCAGTCACTCAGCAAAACAGGAACAGCAAAATGATGAGTTTTCTGCTGGTTTAGCACTCAAAATCTGGCAGCGCAAGGAGGAGGGCAGGGCCGCGGTTTTTAACTTGATGTATTCCAGCAGTCTTAGAAATGTATCCTTGAGCCCTAAGTAACATTGTGTGGCAAAAATGTTTAAACATTACAGAAAATAAAGAACTTATAAAGGTTCTTTTTACGAATAATTATCTTGTAATTAAGTGTGTAAGAATTTTGGTTTAAAATACTGTTAAATATCAATTTGGATTGCAAGAGAATGGTGAAAACTTGTATTAGAGTCATTGAATTTTCTAGACTGGAAGAGACATTTACAAGTCATCTAGTCCAACCCTCCTGCAATACACATGAATATCTTCAACTAAATCAGGTTGCTCAGAGCCCCATCTGACATGACTTTGAATATTGAATGGGGCATCTACCTCATTTATGGGCAATCTCTTTCCAGTGTTTCACCACCCTCAGCATGAAAAATATCTTCATAATATCTAGTCTAAACTTATCTTCTTTTAGTTGAAAAACATTACTGCATTTCTTATTGCTACATGTCCTGCTAAGAATTTTCCTTGGTCTTTCTGAAAAACCCCTTTAAGTCCCCCAAGGGACACCACTCATGACTGGTCAATATCCAACCATAGACCACTACCTTCTCGACGTGACCATCCAACTAACTTCTTATCCACTTAATAGTCCATCTATCAAGTTGAAATCTCTCTAGTTTAGTGAGAAGGATATTGTGGGGCACCATGTCAAAGGCCTTAGAACAAAATCCAGGTACATGACACCCGTGGGTCTCCCCTGTCCTCTGATGTGGTCACTTCCTCATAGAAAGCCACTAGGCTGGTAAGGCAGGACTTGATTTTGGTGAAGCTGTGCTGGCTGTCTTATTTTCCATGATATCTCATATATCCTCATTAAAAAGAGTAAAAACAAAAAAAACAAAAAAAAAAAAACCCAACAAAACAAACCAAGAAGACCTATGCGTGTATAGGCACATAATTTCTACAAGTCCTCCTAGATGATGGAGATGAATAACCTAGAAAAAGCCACACATGCACACACATATCCATGAATACCTCACATCATGTCTGTCCTCAGCACATTCAGTTTTGGGCTGAAGAACAAACCAAATGTCACGTGAGAAGATTTTACTCCCAGTCTGCTAAATAAGGTTCACAAAAATTTCTTTAATCAAACTGTGAGTAGTGCTGGGAGATGAACATGGGATTTAAAGGCCAACACTGATAAATAATTGTGCTACTCGTCAGAAAGCAGTGTTTAAGAGGACTGTATAAGAACTGGCTTATTTTGTGATTTAATGGCCTAATTAATACTCTGAGTTAAAGCTGTGTCTTAGGCTCACGTGTTCCTCTGTATTTAATGTTTGGTTTAACTTGAAATTTATTAAGAAAAGCAGAGTAGGATATTAGTGAAGATCACTCTGAATTCAGGATTCAGAGGCTGTGATTCAGAGAGCTCGTCAATCCACAGGCCCAAATTTATGCATCTGAGACCACTCCAGAAGTTCGTTGTCTTAGAAGTCTGGGTATACACTACACTGAGATAACTATGAAAGTTATTAAACTACGACATTCGTTGGAGGAGTCAGGCAGGGATTTTGGTGCACAAATTTTGACTTTTAATTTTCATATTAGAAGCAGAATATTGTTACCCTCCATTTCAAGTGTCCTAATTTGGTGAGTTTTAAACTACACGGTTTCTGTCAAAGTTTTGAAAAACATTATCTGCATAAGCATCCTCCTAAGAACATTGTAGATTCTTAGATCTACAGATGAAGATCAGGAGTTTTCTGTAAGCATTATGCTGCCTGCAATAAAATCATGCTTCATTTTTTTCAGGACTCTGTTGCAATTAAAGAACTGACCAGTACCAGCAGTTACATAAAACCATTATCTCACTGGAGCAGTAGAAGTAATGTTGCCAGGGTGATTCTGGTTTTTGTGATATTCTAAGCACATGGTGAGACAAAACCACTGTAATAGAAAGGTGTAAATCTTGTTGGGCACAAAGGCTCCATTTAAACTCTCAACTGAGAAACTGGGACTTTCATTACTATGATAATTTCACATAAAAGGGCAAAAAAATGGTTACATTTTTCTACAGATTTTAAAATGAAAATTCTTGCAGACCCTGGAATATCTTATCACAGCAGCAGTTTTTTTTTTATTAAGATAGAGTTAGTTAACATATTCACATTTCTCTATGTTTCAGTTTAAAAAAAAAAAAAATCCAATTTTTGTTGGATTCAGATCAAATCACTGAGGCAAGCTTCCAGAGAGTGGGCTGTTTCCCAAATGACAATAATTTCATTAATATGCTTCCTGTATCTCAGCCAACATGTTAAACCATGGTAGTAGATGCTGTTGGGTAAATATTTTGTGCTACGATAATAAAGGATTTATAAGTCTTCTAACTCCATTTTAACTAGATAGGTGATTTATTATTGATCTCATTATGAAAGTATCAAAGCAAGTGCTTTATGCAGATTTTGTGGTTATTATCTATTTATTGCCTTTCTTTCAAGTGGCAGAAGTGCCCACAAGTAGACACAGGACAGAGGTGACAAACGGCAACAAAACTGGTGAAGTGGCTGGAGAACAAGTCTTAGGAGGAGCAGCTGAGGGAACTGGGGTTGTTTATCCTGGAGAAAAGGAGGCTTATCACTGCCTATCACTATATGATAGGAGGTTTTAACAACGCAGGTGTTGGTCTTTTCTCCCAGGTAACTAGTGATAGAGTGAAAGGAAATGGTCTCAAGCTGCCTTAGGGCAGATTCAGATTAAATATCAGGAAAAAATTCTTCACTGAAACAGTTAAGGGCACTGGAACAGTCTGCCCAGGAAAGTGGTTGAGTTACCATCCCGGGCTGTGTCAAAAGAATGGGTAGATGAGGTGCCCAGAGATAGAGTTTAGTAGTGGACAAGTACAATTGGATTTGATGATCTCAAAGGTCCTTTGCAACCAAACAATTCTGTGACTCTATGGTTCTTTGAGTCAATCCTGATAAAGAACATCAGAATTTCACTCTTATCAATGACACCATTAATCATCGCTTCCTTAACTTCTTCGTGTTGTTGTAACTCTTTCTTTACCTGTCTTTTGAGGGGGGGGTGTGATGATAATAGCAAAATTAAATTTAGAAATCCTGCCACCAACCCTGTGAGGTGGGCTGAGAATTATTTGAGTATAAGTTTTTACATAATGAGATTCATTTGTGTATCATAGGTGTCTGTCTATCTGTGCATCTCTGTTATGGTGACGGCTTAAATGTGAGAATATACAAGAGATTCTCAAGAGGAAAAGAGCTAGGTTTCAGCACTATGTTTTCATGGAAAAATAGCCTTTCATAAATTATCTATATAGTTTGTCATCCTTACTTGTTTAACATTCTCTGCTAAATCAGCCCTCACATATTGTCAGATATGGCAGAAGGAAGGCAAAATACTAATGATCTTAAGTTATAGATCAACACCATGAGCAATGCAATAAATCTTTTCCAAACTGTTTTATCATTTTGCTCCATGTGGCAGTTCTGCACACTTTCTGATAAATTATTTTAGAAAATTGGCATCCATTTCAAAATTCTGAGTGTGACTATGATTTATTAGAGGAAAATATCATAGTAATTAACAATAAATTGAAAAATGCAGAGAAAATTCATCTTTCTCATCATATTATCCAAGCAGACTACAATATTATAATCCAGAAACATCCTAATACATATTTTATTCCCTTCAATGTTGTTACAAATAATTTTATGAAGTCAGATCTCTTAGGACTTCCAAATTTCAGCTTCATTTTTTTGGGTCAAAAATGTTCAATAACGTTGATTAAATGCCAGCAAGGGATCTGTGTCTGAGACATCACATAATGAAACTGAGTCAAATATTAGTTCTGCACAATCCTGGCACACTTTACACCACCACTGGGAATGCTTTAAAGTATTACTGTCCAGTGATTTCAAAAGTTCAGCTAAGATCACTCTCCTAGCATATTCTAAACACCAGATCTCTTAGATTGTGGAAAAGGTGCAGTAAATCTCTAATTTACATTTATTTTTCAAGAAAGCAGTCCATCTCCCTCTCCAAAGGTTTATATTCTGAGTATATCTGGTCACAACCCATGATAGTTATTTTTTTCTCAGCAGCAAAACCAGGCTTCAAAGGAGAAGAAGGAAAAGCAATCACACTTCCCATGAAGAATTGTCATAGTGGTGGCAGGAATGTCAAAATCTTTCACGATATCCTAACACCAGGGGTTGTATTTTTTTTTTTCATCCTCCCAGTTTGCTCTTTTTCATTAAAGTTAAAAAACCAATCAAAAACAGATGGCCATAAAAAAAAATGGTAGATTAAGTCTAAAATATGCTATGTATTTGTCCATTTCAGAAACAGAGATAGACTGGGTAATATTCATAGATACTGGAACATGATCTTTTACTCATCTTCAGACAGAATATTTACAAGTTTGTTCAGCCAGCACTTTCCCTAAGTAATTATTAGATATCACTTTATAATTAGAATAATTTAAGGACATTTCTCCGTAATTAACATGCAACCTCACTTTTTTTGAAGTTTGAATCATTCATTTCCTGGCATAGACATAAGGTATTGTTGACTACCATGTCTCAGAATGTTCCCAGGTGCACTCAATTTATTAGTTTATAATTTACCTCAAATGTCTTTATTCTGGACCATTCCTGATTGTGGAAACAAAATCACACCGGTTTATGAAGCAAACCAAAACAGTTACCCAAGAGGAAGAATCAGAACTAAAGGAGAATTGCTTCCTTGTAGTTTTACTTTCTGATGTTATTTTATGTTGACAACTAGTTTCTTAATTCTTACGTCCCATAAATGAATGCATAAATTAAACGGGGTTTTTTTGCATACAGATAATATTTTAACATTGTTCCTTATGTGCAGTTTGTAGTAGTGATAAAAAGCAAAGAACACATTGCAGCTTGAAGCTCAATTGGAATACTGGCATGTTTTCTCTCTCCCCTCTGCCCATATGTTCCCATGAATACTGTTAAAAGTGCATCTATCAAAAATGCTCACTCTTTTGTTAAATATGGTAAAAAATTTCAAATAGATGTATATGTTATTAGAGAAGGAAGTAGACCAACAAACACATAAACAGTCATGCATTCATGGAGAGTTGTACCACACAAGACTTGTTTTTCTTAGGACATAAGTCAATGATAATTGACCTATTTTTGTGATCTATTATTTCAGAGTCTTTCCTTCCAAAAT
Organism: Clamator glandarius; assembly: GCA_033459285.1. Taxonomy (NCBI): domain Eukaryota; kingdom Metazoa; phylum Chordata; class Aves; order Cuculiformes; family Cuculidae; genus Clamator; species Clamator glandarius. Next base: position 181,554 of record JAUNZM010000551.1, on the reverse strand, counting down.
GACATCACTAAGAATCTCACTAACTAAAAAAAATAATGTGTTGGTGGTAAATTATGAGCTCCTCTTTTAGCCTATGGATCCTAAGTAAAAAATAATTAAAAAATTAAAAAAGGAAAAATTCAATATGACCTTGTCACATATTTTCCTTTGGAGGTCCACAACTAAAACTCACGAACGCCTTTGACTTCTAATGAAGTTATGAAGTTTAATGATGTAGAATATAGTATAGTGAACAAATAACTTCATTATGTTGTCACACTCTTAACATCCTATCACAGCTCTGTGTAGAAACATGATAGAGCTTTCAGACTGCACTGTGAACATGATTCAGTTCATCTTTCTGTAATTACACCTGTTACTCTGAGGCCCTCCAGAAAGTGATGAAATCATGTGTATAGATGTCAAAATAGGATGATACACTAACAACATCACAGTATGAAATTAAGATTTCACAAGTTTTCTGAGATCATACATAAAAAGCAACAACTCTAAAATTATAAGAGTAATCTCCATCATCATTTGCATTTATATACATTATAGTTCTGGAAACCTAAAGATTGTAAAGTGCTTTACAAACATTAATTAATCACATCTCAGTGCAGCAGCTGTGTGGACCAAGTATGAATTATTAACCTTAACAGTAATTAGCACAAGTACTTCACTTTGATTTTTCTCTTCCACAGTAATTAATGGGTTTTTTTCTTCCAGTATATTCTGGATTATCTGAAAATCTTCAAAATATTACAAGTGTGTTTTATATATATATTTTATTTTTAACAATGAGAAAATCCCAGTATGTTTTTGTGCAAAGAATGAGTACCTATTTTTTCAAAAAGATGTCTGTGTTGATTTTTCCTGGAGAGCTGGTGCTCCGGATAAGAGAGAAAAATCCCTTTTCATAATTTCTGCAGTTTAGCAATTAGTTTACTCTTTTTTGCATATTTGCATCCTATTTCTTCAGTCACTCACAGTTATATATATCTGGTTGAGTTTAACTAGACTGCTGTTTATCTGTCTTTTTCACCAAGTTGACTGTATAATACAGAAATTGAATTGTGGCATAATTGTAGTAGCCATTTTTTTAAGATAGAGAAGAAGTAAAACATATAGAGGAATATGAAAGCAAATAATAAAATTACAAAAGAAAGGATAAAACTACTCTTATTCAACTGCAAATGGAAAATAATGTTTTGTCATATCACTGGGATGGGTAGTTAGATTTTTAATTTTGAGGAGAACTAGAAAGCTTTTAGCTTTAAAAGACTGAGAGACATTCCTCAAGACATTGTGATTCTAGCTTCAGACCTACTTCCCTCTATGTGAGTAACCCGAGAAAAGAAGATTTATTGCTTATTGATGCTATTTTTCTATTATTATCCAGGGGAAAGCTAATAATTTTCTTCAGTAAAAATAAATAAATAAATAAATCCACCCACTGAAAGGAATTTACTATTTGGTCTTTATTTTTTTGTTTTATACTAATAGTAATTTTTCCCTTGCATTCCCAAGCCTATGTAATACAGCTGTCAGAGGAAGCCTGGGTCTAGTCCTTCAAGGTCACATTCTCACTGTAGTAGAAAAATGGTCTTCAAACCAGCAACTTTTTAGAGACACAGAGCACCAATGAAAATTTCCCGTTTATGTTTCTGACATCAGGCTCATTCTGAATGAAAGGGAAAGCTGGGATGAAAGGCTGGATGAAGTCATATTTGTGTCTTGGTCAGCTATGTCCCAATTCGGAACCATGCATGATGTCTCCAAATATTTCTTGACTTACAAGTGTCGTTGTCAATCCTAGGAAGAAACATGAGCTCATCCATGGGAAAGCCAGTGAATCCAGTGGTTTGCAGCTGTGGGGCATGTACTACCTACATCATCTCTTTGTGTTCAGTCAACCCAAGACATCTGTGATGCACACATCATTTGTTCTGCAAATCTGACATTCCCCAGATGTGTCAGGCAAACTGTGAATGTGCAGAGCTGTTACTCTTACATGCCATGAATATATCCCAGATTCCTGGTGTATCAGGCAGCCTTATCAAAGAATTTTTTTGTCCTAGTAAAAATCTAGACAAATAGCAGACTTGTACATCCAGACAGGATTTTTGAGTAGAGAAAACAATATCCCAGGCACAGGGCCATTCTACTGAGAAATTTCCACCCTTGCTCCCTAGCTGTTCTTCCTTCTTCCAGGGGTCCTAAACACATTTGGAACCCATTGGTCAACGATGATGTTTAGGAAAGTACATTTTTTTTGCTCCATTCTCTTCCGTCTAATATTTTGCATGGATTGTATAAGCAAATGATTTATTTTAAATTTTTACTCAAGTATATTACAAAAAGCATAGTCTTAGAAAGAAGAGGAGTGTAATGAATATCATTCTGTCTTATATTTCAGATGTGAATTACCTCAAATATTTTGAGACTAACCATTTATATATCCCTGTCTTATAAAGAAGAGATACCAAACTGTGCTCAAAACCCAACCATGTCTGCACATACCATCCAGTAATACCAGCTGCCAGTGGATAATAACTGTTGAAATCGTTCACTAAATCCTGAACCAAGGCATGTCAGGGGACCTGTGACAATAATTGATATTATTGGCTGACATCCATCTGTTCTTTAAACTTCGAATCTGAAAGACTTTCCTTCAGCCTTGTTTACTAGAAGTTGATGTTATTGACATACAGTGGTGACTTTTTTGTACTGTTGGATCAAAAACTTTCTCACATAACAATATGTTTACTTGCTTTTTGCTAGGTAGCTTCTATCCAAAAGTCTAACGTGTCTCCTCTTGGTCATTTTTTTCTTCTGGTTTGAAGTTGAGTAATTTTCAAACCCCTCTGGGATGGCAACAGTGAAGAGTGCTGCCTGTTTGATTATGCCTTCTTTGGCACACAGTGTGCCAGCATTAAACAATTCTAGAAAATATGTGCTATAGACTTGACATTTATTGTATCTCAGCATGCGGCTGTCTGTGGTTTTGATGGTTTTCAAACAATGGTGTATGAGCCAGATTGCATGAGTAGCCTTGTGTTGTCGAACAGCAGTAATGAGGACTTCAGTTGAGAGTTTCGAATGAGATTTCCTTAGTCATTTAAAGGATTTGTGAGTGTATTCATCAATTTATCAGCTTCGTATTACATGAGAGGAATGACCTATATTTTTGTATTGGTGGAATATATATGAAGGTTCAAACAGGAGGAGAAAGGAAAAGTAGTGAGAGTTCGTGCTATACTTTCGTTGAAGACCTTGTGCAAAAAAAATAAGAAGATAACGTAGATTCACTTATGGATAAGAGAACAGCTGTCACTAAAATTATTTAGTTCCCATCCTTAGTTATCTAGATTACATGTATTCTGTGCTCTGTTGCTGCTGCCACAGTAACTATAAAACAATAAAACTCCCCATGTAGCCTCTAATGCATATTTAGAAGCGCAGTAAGTGCTGAGGCCAAAACACAAGTAGCACTTTACCTTTGGAAAGTATGTTTGTTTTGAGGTTCTTATTTATTCAGCCAAATAGCATGCTGCTGAGAGAAAAATACAGAGTTACAAGCCAAAAATATGTTCATTAAAGTTTCCATACAGTCTCACATCTGCAGCTGAAAAAGCTGAGCTAGAACCCCAGCAACCGGAAAGATCAAGGATGAGAAAGCGGGATAACATGGATAAGGAGCAGAGTAGAGGAAATTAATTTATTTTATGTAACTACTTGATTCTCTGAACACCCTCTAACACTAAGAAAAGGTAATCATATGAGGAAGTATTCTGTATTTCCCTTTAGGAGGGTTCGTGAGGCCCAGATTTCAGGATGTCATTTGAGATTTTGCATTCCAGGAGGGAATGAGCTCTGTTCTATGACTTTAAACTTCCTTGGATAGTTGGTGAGTCATTTCTGAAACTTTTACTTCTTAAATCCCATTGATTTTACTATGATCAGGTAAAAGGTATGTGAGGAGAATTACTGCAAAACCCCCATGAGGGATCGAAAAGTAAGAGAGCACCAAAGAACATCCCTGGCACATAATGTATTTTCTTTGCCTTTTACTCTCTCTGTTCAGAGGAAGAAGATGGTTTTCTGACAAAGAAAATCTGTATTTCAAAATTTCTTTGAAGATATTCTAGAACATGTAATTCTAAAAATGTTTATTATTCTCTTTTCTTTCTAAGAAAAATAAACCCACATTTCCAAACACAAACTAGTTGTTACCACCAAGTTCTGATGCAAAACTGAATCACAGAGAAATTATATTTTGAGTCCAATGTCACAGCCAGGACTTCTTTTTTACCAGATGCTCTTTCAGAAGAAGATTGTAAAGACCTTCACTGTGATCAGGAGAATACATCAGACAGACCTCTGATGGCTTTGTCCTTGTGTGTCTTGCTTTCTTGAAATAAAAAATGGTGTGAGTTTGGAATGTGGATCTTTAAAATACCTCCAGTATTTCTCCCCACCTGCAGGTATTAGGAGTCAAGGGACTAAGGTTATATTTATCACTTTTTCTAGAAATTTGCATTATCCATTTTAAATATTTTAGGAATGATCTCCCTGGAATCTGAATATCATAGTGAAGTGACTTGCTCCTTAAATATTACTGAAAAAGAAAGCTGAAGGAAACAACACTGCATTAAAAACACCAGCTATGTCAAACGGGCTCTTTATTAACACGCACTTGCATTTCTGCTGCTATTATAGACATAAGCCTATGTTTAGAAAACATTAAAATAGACTCACAGAAGCAATCTCTTCAGCACGAAGCCTGGTCACAAGAAGGCTGATTCTGTAGCCACAATCTTGGCTTTGATTAACTTTGATTTTGCTTCAAACTGGGATTTTGTTTCACCTCTTTATAGCCATTATTGCGTTTATTACACTATTATTTGTTTTCTCTCTCCACTCTGGTTTAAACCAAGATAGAACTAGTTCTTCTAAGAAGTTATATGTTGTGTTCTCGGCTCAATATGTGGATGCTAATGAGCTGGATAAAAATAAAACAAGTATTAAAAATGTATTGGAGAAAAAAATAGGTTAATTAACATAAAGGGGTTTCTGTTCTGTGATAGGAAGCACCAAACACCATTTGGAAAACTTGTGTGGAAACACATATCCTATCCTATGATATTATTTTTTCCCTTCCAGTCTGTCTCAGTACTGTTTCAAGAGCTGTCAAATTTGCTATGAAAAATAAGGGTGGGAGACCTGCATCTACCCACAGCAGCTAATAGCCCAACCATCACCTGCCATATCAGAGAGCTACTTTACATGTCTTTTCTGCCTTTTACAGATCAAAGCCTGGAGCCTTCTGATGTGTGGTATCAACTCCTAAAAATGTACTGCAGAAGAAAGGAGTTTCTAACTCTCCCAGATGAAATGTTCCAAGTCTGTACAGTTAAACACTAATTAAAGATAGAAATTGTATCCAGACCTTCACATAAGATAAAGTATGAAAACTTATTCCAAGGCAATCTTGGGCATTTTTTACCATAATTTCATTCCTCACTCAAAGTTTCAGACTGAAAAATATATTCTACAAAACTACGTAGTGGTTTACACTCCTTAGTTCTAATCTTTTTATCTCTGTGTGTTTTTGCGTATGACTAAAACACCCTATAATGTGTTCTTAGGACTTAGGTATGCATACTTTGCTCATTTTGACTTAGTTAAAATTACTGCTGTTCTATTGATTCAAATATCCCAAGGTGAGGTAACCTTCTGGAAATTCAGCTCCAGTGATGTTCAGTTGTTTATAACCACCACCTCAGTTCTCTGAGACTCAGCACAAAAGAGAAAATATAGCATAGGGTGTCAGGAGTCAGAAATTGTGGGAATATCCCTTCGAAGATGTGTATTTTCTTGAGTAAATTGAGTCATTTCAACACAATTGTTGATTTTTGTTTTTCTTTTGAGCCATAAAGAACATATTCTGTACTGAGAGGTTTTTCTGAGGTCACATTTCCATCTGGGGCTGTAAAAAAAGCACTCCTAATCTAACATGTGTGCTACAACAGAGAACAAACAGTGCTTTAGTGTATTTTTTTACTGGGAGTCAACCTAGACTTCAACCTAGACTTTTTATTCTGTTTTTGGTTTTGTAGGCTTAAAAGCACCAGCAGCTGAAAAGGCAGCATCTCCCAGCACGTGGAGGCTGCTAATCTTAACCTCCTTCTGTGCAAAAATGGCTTAAATTGACTTAATTATTTAATATCTCCTCACTGACACAGGCTAGTAAAAAGATCAGCATGTTAATGCTCCTTTCTAGCACTTTTTTTCCAAAAGCCTTTAAGATACTCATGAATATTTAACGTCCCTCAGTCAGTGCCAAAGAGATGGTACCATTAATGATGAAACCAAATGCCAGTTCATCCCCGAGCTGCCCGAAACCTCACAGTGAGCCCTCTCCAAATGGCTCTGCCCTCACAGTTCAGCCTATACAACAAGTTTTAAAGGATCAGGTTTTTCTTCTCATCTCTTTTCCTCTTTTTCCTTTTCTACTTTTACCCGTCAGAGAAGGAAATGGATCTCTTGATTGAAGAACCAACCCATGGCTGTGTATATTATTTTTAAGTCTGACATCTGTTCAGAAGTCTGTAAACAGACCTGTGTTAATGCGTAAGAAGTATAAAAATTATTCAGGCTTAAACACAGGGAAATTTATGTTCACTCAACAGGGAATAACAATTCTAGATGATTTTCTCCCATGTACATTAGGAAAACAACTTTTAACTTAGCACTATGCATGAATTTGCTATCACAGGAGTAGCAGATTTTTGATGTGTCTGTGGTCAATGCACACGGTAATGTATGCGATTTAAGTTTTGCTTTTCTTGTTGCTAGCTTAAAATAAAATAAGCAGAATAAGCCACCATATCCATACAGTTAAGAGGATCAATGTTTGCTCTAAAATAGTAAGTGTTCAAGTTAATTCTGCAAGAAAATGTCTATCACTGTGCTTTTTGATGGAAAAACACTTTTTTCATTAGGCTGTTTTCTCCATTAAAAATATACATGATGAAAAACCATCATTTTACTAACCCAACTCACCTCATTTCAAATAAACACCCAGTAACCTTACTAAAGACTGAAGCTGGCAAATTTAATAAGGTTTTGCATTGCTTTCTAGAAATGCTGGTTTTGTTGATTTCTTGTCTTCCCACATCTCTGGGGATACCATCTGTGGAGAAGTATGTCCTCATACCTAACACTATGCCTAACTTAATGTTATAATACTCACTTCTCTAAAACAGTAAAAGAATGAATACTATTATTTGATAATACAACCTGACCCATAAATTTGGTATAAGCATAAGCAATTCAAATTATATTAGATTGTGCAGAACTCTTGACAAAATTAAGATAGAAACATTTTCCAATATCTGACCAACTCCATTATTTGTTTAAAATTTAATTCCAAGCCTACTTGAAGATGATGCGAGTTTCCTTACATTTTCATTAAAATGTTAAGGGGTTTTAATCTATAAATACAGATATTAATTATAAAACTGTTGTCAAAATGATGAATTGTTTTTTTAATCTTTTCTTTCAATTCTAACTAATCCTTAGAAAGGACAAGACCCAGGTAATTTAATTCTTCTCAAAAAAGAAGCAAAGACAGTTTTGCAAAATAGCTGGTGTAAAAATAGAAAAAATGAGAAGCCCATCATCTAAAGAAGTTCCCACTAAAACAATTATCTCGCTTTGCTTTTTATTGTAATGGAGAAAAAATAACACAGTGAGATATTGATAGCTAATATGATTCAATATGCAACTAATATCACAAACAACAATCTCTAAAGTTCAGTACTTATGAAATATATCCCATGATGTTTAAGGTAAAGGAGCCTGTGTAATCTGTGTCACTCAAAACCTGGCAGTGAATTACGACCAACCTAGGTAATGGGTTATATGTCCTGTTTGTGTGAATTAGGCTTTTGCCAGACCCAATGGGGTTATTCCAATTCCTCTGCCACTTCGGATTGCAGAGGCCACCCCTGTGGAGAAAAGTATTATTTGGAACAGCATGGCATCACAGTTAGGTCCCCAAGCCAAGATGCTGGATACTGCAACCATTTAGGAAAAAAAACACTCAATGTATTACATAACTCGGTTTTCCTTCTGCAATCGTCATGTTACCATCAAGTCTTGTGGTGAGGCTGAACAAATTAAAGACTGTGTGAAGCTTAGATACAGCGAAGTATGTGAAGTTAATTGCCCATCTACTTCTTCCCTTTCCAAACAAATACAAGTAAAACAAAATAAAATATCTGTGCAACTAATAAAAGTGTGGACTGAAGACTAGCTATGAAGGAATGTGATCCCAGAAGATTTTTCTTTATTTCCAACAGCCTTGTGCAGCTAGATTACTTTTGTAATCTGTATGAACAGGACTACTGGCACTACCTCCTAGGTCCTGGGGGATGCTGTAGACCTAACAAGGCATTGTCATTATTAGGAAGGCTCTGGTGTAACTACAACGTCATTGCATTCTGTCAATTTAGTTTTGCATGAACTGCTTGGCTCATGACACTTTAAATTTAATACTGTGCTGCAGATAAACTAGAAACAGAATAAATATTGTAAGAACAAAGCTGTCACCGAAACACACTCCGAGCGTTTTGACCCCATTCAAAGGCCCTTCACTATAATTGTCTCTGACAGAAGGCTCCTGTACAGTAAGTACTTTAGTTGCCAATGACCTTAAACATGATTATCATTAGCCTTCTTGTATTACTGTTTCTCCCTTGAACTCAAATTACTGTACTTCTCAGACGGGAGTTCAACACTGTAGTTAGCATAATTCAAGCTATTTTAATTAATGCAGTCTCCTTTGTAAACAAAGCTGTGTTCTGAAATTCATGCTGTAATAATTGCATACATAATTTGTTATATTTATTAAAATAATTTTGACTATAATAAATTGAATTACTGTTACAAACAAGCAGTAAGGAAATAAGAAGGTAATAATTCATATGTATACTAGTGCCAAGCCTAAAGTTGAGTTCTGTTTAAATCAGATATTTGAATAATTAAACCATGTTTCAGAGGCAGTAAAGAAAACTACCTTGACTTGAGAGTGAAACTCATTTATGATCTCTAAACATTTCTAATCTCAAGTGAAAATGAAAACATGCCATTTTCTTGCCTCCTCTGAAAGTATCCAAAGTTGATGGCTTGCCAAAGGCTGACCAACATACAATGAAAGAGCAGAGATCCCACCAGCCACAGGACAGCTCTCTGCAAATTCATTTCCAGCAGTGGCTACAACAGGTTAATTAATGTGGGGAAACTCTCAAGGTCTAAATCAGTGACTAAAATTCTCCTAGAAATAAGCATCTGGAGACACATTTTAGAATTTAGTAATTGCAAGACACAGAGACACTAAAGATAATGAGACAGAAGCAAGGATTACCACAAATGCAGTTTTCACGCAGCCACCACATGTATTTTCTTTCATAATACAGACTCCTTTTAAAAGGGATATATTTCTTGTCTTTCTTATTCTAAATAGACAACTGTTTCTTAAATCCCACTGGTTTTCTTGCTAGAAACATTCTAATTTTCAATCTAAACATATAATTTTGGCTTTCTTTTTCCCAACTTATCATTGTCATTTTGCATAACCTTTCTTCTCCCTTCCTAGTATGCTGCAGGGTATGCTTTTCATGACCCTGGGCCCATGGGCATTAAAGGCTATAGTTAATATCAGTAAGAATTTTATTAGATTATTTCCTTACAGAATTAATTGCTATTAATGAATCAATTAGTGCTTCTTGAAGAAGTAATTCTACTTTTAGAAAGAAATAGCATCTAGAGGTTACACTAAAGTGTTACTAAAAAGTAATTGTATGGCATATTTACCTCTGCTTTACTAAACATAGTCATATATAGCTAGTTTGATATACTACTGTAATATATAAAAACAATAATAAAATTATAACAGCAATCTCTGTCCTGACTAGTCTTGGAGAAACACAATACTCTTCTCTGGTAATATAATTCAGCTTTCAGAAAGCTAATGGGTACCTGGGTAGCTGGCTCCTTATCCATCATGCAATTACAGTATTCATCCCTTTCTTCTCAAACATCACTGGCATTTCCTATGTGCACCATATCAAATGTTTTACTCAAGTCCAAACAAATGAGATCTAACATATTCCCCAGAGGAAATCAATTATCTTCTCAGTGAAAGATACCCAGCTAGTTCAATGTGGTTCAAATCTGATGTTAAATATTATAACAAGGCTTCTTTCTATGCTTTTATTTGTTAAATCTCTGAGGGCAAGCTACCAGGCCCATAGCCTGTTGTAAAAAAACTAAACTTTTTTCCTTTTTCTCAGGTATATTACTATTTATTCTGCACAAAGCATACATCTTGGTATAAGTAAAACATGGCATTTTCTTTCTTATTTATCCTAAGGATTATATGCAAAATATGGATCTTTTCTACTTGCCTCACTTGTACCATGATTTAGTTCTTCAGGCCCTATCACCTACTATTTTAATGGAGATTGGATGTGGTTTGATTTTGTATTGTTTAATTTTTCTCTCTAGAAATTGAATTATAACTCACAATGGAGTCAGTTCAAGGAAAGTCCACGGTCCTTAGTAATACAGGGGGTTAAACCAGGTCATTATTATTTTCCTTATCTATAACGTGTTAACCAGTCATTTTAATTGTTCTTGTAGCCATTAGGTTTTTGCCTCTATCAGAATGCAGACAGGGCTTCCAATATTAGAAAGTGATATCTGGTTGTAATGTTTCAAATTAGACACCTGAAAACTGAGTACTCAAATCTTTTGATTGTTTGTTTGTTATCCTTGAAGAACTCACTGATAAACTCCATGGCCTTTAGATTTAAAACATTCTCATAAATCATTTTCCAGCCATTTTTTTCCATACTATGAAATCCCAAATGTCAAAATCCATAAGTAGGACCCTATCTTCATGAGGAACAGCTCACCAAACTGTTTGATGGAGAGAAGTATGACATCACTTTTTGTCTTGTTTTTATTTCAGGTCCTTCTCCTTCATTTCCTAAATTTAGAAGCAAATTTGAATGAAATATTTCCAGACATAAAAAACTCCAAACATTATTTATGGAGGATGAACTTCAGATCTCAGACCTATACCATCTAGGGGTAGGTATAGGACGCTATAGTGATAGAAGTCTGCATCTATCATTTACCAACACATGGTTAATGCAACGTGGCCTACTGAAATATCCAATTTCCATCAAACCAGCCAAAAGCCTGAATCGTAAAATGTTTTATTAGCCTGCTGCATTCTCATCCCAGTTCTCACTGGAATGACTTAATGTTTTCTTGTCATGAAGCTGATAGGTAGTACTTATCTTCTAAAATGAGAGGCAAGGAGAATTTTCTTAAAGTGAGGGTGGTGATGGAAATAAAAAAAAAAAAAAAAACCAAAAATCCACAACCCACCAATAGCTATAAACCAGCAGCCACTGAAATTTATGATGTCTGTACTTGTAATTTCAGTCACTTCCCCTCAGGGAATCTTCCTTCCCTCCCTGCCACATACACAGTCTTCTGATCTTGCTTTCTGAAGTGACATGGGAGCCACAACTTTTCTCAGCAATATGAGAGTCTATATCCAAGTTCTTCATTTATAATAAAAAAAATCCCACCCCACAAAACAGCAACAACCACAGAAACACCAAAAAAAACAGCCAAAAAACAAAACCCTGAAAGCTTACCAGAGCAGGAACAGAGTATCACAGAGAAGCACAGAAAGTATAAGTGATAATCATTGCTGGCGATTGTTCTGCTCTGATTCAATGCCTTCCCAACTGTGATATGAGACAACACATCCAAGATAAAAACAAGGAAAAGATAGATGCCTATTTTGCTATATAAGTGGATAGAAAATTTTTTCTGTCTACAGACAGTGCACAAATGCCTTGCATGAAAACAGCAGGCTCTTCTGCCTTCTCAGCTTTGGGAGTATAGGGACTTTAGAATATTTTATAAGACTTGTAGGTGTCCTTATTCCACCTTCAAGTCATGCACCTAGTTACAGTTTCACCATAGCTTAATCTGTATTTGCTAAAACATAAATGCTAGTGTTGCTGTACTCTCAGACTTCATTCATCAGTCTTACCCTCCTGTGGACCAGCAAGTCAGCACTACCAACTTTTCCACTGATATATTCTATATGGTGAATAGGTGTCTTTTTATAAAACCAAAGCACCCTTTCCTATCTATAAATGTGGACACTTTCTGAAGATTTAATTAAAATAAACCTGTAAAGGGAAACAAGTGTTTTTATTCTTGATGCTAAAGACCAATAACCCTTTTAACCTTGCGGACATTGCTTTAACCTGACATGGTAAGAGCTTCATAAATTGTGTCTCTGACTGCTGCAGGAACAGCAAGAAGCCAACAAGGGAAGAAAAACTGTCAGAAAACACCAATGGAAAATATACAACTGCCCAGCATGGCAGGATGATGAAAGATCCTGCTAACTTGATATGAAAAGAAAGTAGACTTGGGAAAGAACAGTTGAGAGTGGAGGGCAATTAGAAGAGCCCATTCACATCCATTTTTTTACTGTAACCTTCTTGGAATTTAATGAGAGTTTCTTTAAATAATATGCTTAAAATTACAGAACGCTTAGTTGCATAATACCTATTATTATGATCATTAAGACAATGGTCATTATAATTATTGTTGTGGAAAAATAAAGTGTAATACACCCCAAAACCTTAAATATCAGCCATCTGGCAAAAGAACTTTTAACACTGTTCAAGACATTAATAGCAGTCGGCTCAATATGAAGCTATTCAAATCTTCATTTTCTACATCAGGGTCAGTTTTAAGATGGTTTCAAAAAGGTTAATGAAGTGTGTTAGCAAATATTCATTATGTTGAGCTTTACCTACATTTGCAAGACAGCATGAGAATAAACCCCCAAAGCTGCTTACTTAAAATGTTTGGGTGCACAAATGTAGTATGTAAAGAAAAAAACTTGTTAAAATATGAAATAATTTACTTACTATTTTTATTTTAGAAGAAAAAATGTTCAGAAATATTATATAACTATATATATCTCTCAAAAAAATCTAAAAATTTACTATATATTCTAGCTCTCTCAAACTATTCTTTTCACTGGATAATATTGTTATTCCCAAGGTGGCTCTTGATATTTGGAGATCTTGGGAATGAAAGTTCCTTGATATTTCCTAGTTTTCTTGGAAACCTCATACAGTCTACAGCATTCTTCTTTTTTTACTTTATGGTCCTATTTTTGCCCAGGCTGTTGGAGATCATTTGCTACCAAGGCAAAACGGGACCCTCAAGTTCTTTTCTGCAAAGGGAAGTTATACCCAGATGTAGAACTTGGTATTGAATTCCCTTTGTAGAACTTAAAAAAATTCTCATGGGATCATTTCTCCAGTCCCTTAAGGCCTTTCTGAAAGGTGATGCAACCATTTGGTGTATCAACCACTCCTCCCACTGCACCATCACAACAGTGTGCTTTGTTTCTGGAAGAATCTTTAAACTGCACAGAAGGGTCAAGCTTTGCATTTCTGAGATGACAGTTCTTTAGCCTGTATTCCTAAAGCAAAAAACTTCCTGCAGTCATGGCCTCATTCTACCTCTTCATCTGTCTCTAAAATTAACTTCCTCTGATAAACGTTTATGTTCTTGTTAGATTCAATGAAATTTGATAGTCTGAATTCTGAAAAATATCAAGTTCCTGTAGTGCTGGATGAATGTGTTGTAGTTTGAGGCAAATTAGAGTCATTTTATGACTAACTCAGTGGAAGTAAGTAACTTCTGCCTCTGAAAAATAACTGCATGTTTTTCAGACAGTGCTCTTCTCTAAAGTGCTAACACAGGGCATTGGTGTGCAAAAAGGCCAATGTTTATATTTAACCGAGGCCATCTTCAAGCTGACACAAAAAGACCTGCATATACGAGGAGAGGTGAATAAAGCAGGTGACCCTAAACTGACCAACAGAGTATTCCATCCCATATACGTCATATTAGGTATAAACTCGAGAGATCATTAAGGTCTCGCTCTCTCCTGTGATGACCGATGTTCAGTGAGGACCTCATTGGTTTGATTGTTCCCAGTCCTGGAATCATGCATTCCCAAATCCAGTTCCATCTCCCTCCCAGCCATAGACACCTTCCCTTGTGTCTGCTTTTCAGCATTTGCAGTGACATAAAGTAATCGAGGGGTGGGGGTGTTATCTGATATATTTCTATATATTTTATTATTTTTATTATTATTGTTAATATTGTTATCATTTCATTAAAGCTGTAATTTCATCCCATATGTATTTTTCCTCTGATTTCCCTCTCCCCTTTCCCTGCAGGGTGTGGGTAGGAAGGGATTTTGGAAACTCAAATGTGGTCTGGGTGTGGCTAGAATTACAGAAAGAAAGAAAATATTTAGTGTTCATCCTGAAGTAAATGAAGAAAAATCTCAGCTCTCATCTATTTAAATTTAGATTCTAAAGCAACAGATATATATTCACAGGTTGCCTGCTATGTATTCCAACTTTTTTCCCAGGTGTAAGCCAAAAAACAGAGAGATAGAAGAAAGGAAGAGATTAGGCATGGGAAGACTCAGCCAGAAAAGGGACAGAGGAGACAAAGAACATAAATCCATTAGTTTCTTTACATCCATTAATCACAGATCAACTTCTATCTATTACAGGACTCATTTGATAACAAACATTTCTGCCTCTTCTTCCCAAGTTTCTTCTTTCCTGTAAATCAGACAAATTATGGCACATGTATGTGGTTTAATTTGAGGATAAAGGGAAAGAGTAGAGGTACTGGGGAATAAAAGAAGAGGAAAATTAACAACATGAAAGTACATGATACATTATGAAACCTCACTGTGGATATGAACCAGTACTTTAAATGAGAGTAGGCTGAAGAACAATGTTTTTATTTTAGTGTGAAAATGCCACCGAACAACGAAGTTTACCACGATGCCTTTAACTTCTATCCATCCACATTATTTCAGGAGCTGAGAATTTGTCCTTGTGCTACCCATTGAGCTGAAACATTTTATTTGCAAATACATATTTTTATATTGGATTTTAACTATTATAATTGCAAATAAGACAATTAAACACAATGACCTTTTGCTAGGGATATTGTGTTGGTGCTGTATTAAATGTAGTGGAGAGTTTTATCAAGATGACAATGAAACTATGTATAAAAATGGGGAAAAATACTACTACTACTACCTACCCTGATGTATCATTTGCTTCCACACTTGAAAGGGGAAGCTATCAGAAGTATATTAACGCTGCTAGGTCCTCACCTTGCATCCAGATCAAAATGCTATATATTAGCTGGAGAGACCTGAGGAGCATCTGGCTGCTGGAACTTCTTTTATGTATCTTCCTGGGTTTTTTTTTGTGAAAGTGCTTTTCTCACCTATTGGGAGGTAGCATAGAAACCAATCCCTCCAGCTTTTTCCTTTTCAGGATCTCCCACCCAAGAGACAGTGACTGCTATAAAAGGACCATTTTCCTCTCACTTTCATGCTGGTTTTGCATCATCAGGGTAGTGCAGTGCTACACAGACACATTTTTTTTTGCAAGGATATGATCATTCTTGTCATGTTATGGCATCCTGTACCTAGTTGTTCCTGCTAATTATTCTATCACATCTCTCCCAGAGATTCTGCAACATGTATTACATTTTCTACTATTCAGTGTTACTCTCTTGCTAGGAAATGAGATGGTTTCTATAAGTACCTAGTCCAAAATGTGTCCCCTGGGCCTTGGACTGGTCTTTGCTGTATAGCAAAATGTGGTTGCTGATTGTCTCTTTAAACATCCTCCTTCTTTTCAGCTCCAACATCTCCTCCTTCACTTTACCATCACCCTAAATGCAGTAATGCAGTACCCTTCATATAACTCATGCTGATTGAACATCTATCTTTTTTTTTTTATTATTTTTAACTTCTTTTACCCTTTATACAAGCAGTGGTATGGGCTGCCTCAAAGTGAACTCGTTTCCTGAGAGCTGATCAAAATCCTAATGACACACTGAACACAATGCTTTCCTAATGTTTCTTTCCTCTACACCTACTTTTTTTGTTATTCTTTTCAATTCTCTGATGCCCTTCTCTTGCCTCTTTCTACCCAATTCACTGTTTATGACATCTGCAGTATCTTTTATCCCTTTGCCACCTCTTTTTCAGCTTTTCTCTTCCTGTAGAAATCTCACTGGCATGGATTCTTTGTCTTTTTGAGGCATCGATATGATTTTTTTCTAAAAAGTCAGCTGCATATCTGTTTTTTAACACATTTCTCTTGACAATTTACAGCATCTCTTCCTCTAGGCTGTGTGTGGTGCCAGTACAACTGAACTATCTTCTCTGACATGCTCCCCTTTTTATATGTAAATACTTTGTGTTTTCATATCACCATTTCTCACTTGTCTTTATTCCACTGGCAATTTTACTTAATAAATCAAAAAATGCATAGACAAATCAGCCATATATTTCCACTTTGACATCAGTCTGGATTGATAACCACATGGTTTAGCTTGTAGAGAAAGAATTTTTATTCTTCTCTTTTTAATTCCCTTGTATGCCTGACAGAGCAGACTGCTGGTCCAATCCAATTTCATCGCTATTGCTAACCCTTGTTTTGCAGAAGATGGAAAACTTATCCTGTAAATCTTCAGTAACAGTATTGCAAGTTTGAAATAGTTGAAGGATTTTTCCTGCCTTTTGGATTTATTCAGCATCTGGTGGTTCCTGCAGGCCAATCTATTGCAACAAATGCCCCTCTGTGCTCAGTATCAGCTATGTAATTACTTGCACGTGAGCTAAGCAGAGAGGCTTTGACTTTAATGTGCAAAAAGTTTTCCCATATCTCATATGTACCTTTCTCTAAGTTTGAGTAGCTCCAGTACTAAATCCATACAAAATTACCAGACAGAGTTTCAATCAATAATCACACAGTGGAAAATCAAGTTAATTAATCATGTCATGAAATCACAGACAATCACCACTTTGTAATTAATAAAAAAAAGAGTGTGAGAACGCTCCTCTGTGAGAAGCAAACTCCCATTTGCCATGTGCTTTACTCTGTTTGCTCCTGGAAGATTCTGCCTCCTTTCTTCCTTCAAGTCCAGTGAGGATCTCCACCTCCTGATGACTTAAGTGCAATAAGTTTTTAGGCTGTTTTACACAGTCTGCTCAGCAGTCACATCATTACTGTGCCGCCTTCTGCTGCATAAGAATATGTTGGGTTTGATAAGCTCTTGGCGTCTGCTGCTAAACCAAATGCAGCATGCTTTATTATCAATTCCAGCTAAGTACACACTTCATCTTTCCAGTTCACTCACCAGCACATTTTCCTCTAGTTTTGGTTCAGCAGCACCACAGTTCCCCAGTCTACCTTCCCACTTTGCACTCCACTGTGTTTTCTAGCTAATAACTGTCACACCACATCCCAAAGCCCGAGAGAGCAAAGTGTCCTTCTCCCTCACACCCACCCCAGTCCTCTGTGTCCCAGGTCACTGACTCCTCCTCTAAAAGGAAACCTCTCCTCAAAGGCTCTGGGTTTGCTCTGCTGTCTGTATGAATGCTATTTTTGTTCTCTTGCTGTGCTTTATTGGGGATGATGAATGATTCCTACTTTCCATACTGAAGGATGACTCATCTAGGGTAAACAAACAAACAACAGCAGTAATAAATACAGAAGGGTAGGTGAGTCTTTATTCAAATGTAGGCTTAGATTCCCTGCAAAGTCTCTGCTAGTACAATAAAAGGACAGGCTCTATTCTTTACAATTTGACTTCCAAACCTGTCACAGGAGATGCTTGTGCAGGAAAAGAAGAGACAGGATGTAGCAGGAGAAAACAGCAAATAATAAAAATATCTACATTGTTGCCCCTCCATTAACAGAGCTATTCCTTGTTGGGAGGTCGCTCTGTGATAAGCTATATAAGCAGAGGATCTGTGTCAGGGAATGAAAGAGAGTAAGTTACTTGCCAGAAAGATGAGAAGACCTTACACTTTTATTGGGTGAGGTTCAACACCACTAGATATAAATACCTTAAATTTTAAGTGAGCTTCTCTTTACAGTGAGTATGCTCATTAGGTGCATCTGCCTAATTACTAAGTTTGTAATTTGAAACAGGTGCTTCAGTTTGCTCTGTAGTCAGCTACACTGTCAATTTTGTTACTTTTTGGAGGACTAAAGTTAAGCATGAAAATCACACCTGTTTTACAGAATCATCCTGCTGGATTCTTCAGGAACTCTCAGCAGGAGAGCTGGAGTAATGCTTTCTAAATAGTAGAGAACACTGACATAAATTTTGTCTATTTTTTTCGGTATTTTCCCTCATGTACTTTTAAAAGGCCTTATGGAAATAGAAAATGGTTTGAACTAAGATTAAAAGCAGGTTTGTGACTCCCAAAATGTAACCAAGAACATCCACTCTTTGCCTCCTTCCCCAGCTGGCACAGAACCACTATCTAGAGTTTTCATGACCTAATCAGAGACCAAAGGAAACCAGCTTGTCCACCACTAAAGCCAACAGAAACACTTCTTGCAGCTGTATATAAAGATCAAGCCTTCCAGTCACTAGCACTTATAGTAGTTTTATTGGTCAGTAAAGGGAGCCTGCAGATTTTGTTGCTTTCTGCATCCACAGGGACATTAGGTTTAATTGAATGTACAACTTAATCACTATGAGCCTCTCAGCCCAGAATACATGCTGTGCACTCACAGTTTGATGCATCTGCAACCACAAAACTTTGCAGGGGTGCTACTTATCAGGGATGAGTACAGCTTGCTGCTGAGAGAGGCGATTCTCAGACTTTTTTCTATCTTCATCCCCTTAAATCTACTCTTAGGGCCATTGAGTGATGACTTTCTGAGTGGGATGTTCTTATTTTTCCTCCTAACATTCACATTTATCATGTTGAACATATGCCAAATGCATACCAGGTCACTACAGCCAAGTTAGTTACCAAATAGGAAATAAAAGTAGTTGCAGTTGAGTTTGGTTTTGACACAGAGAAAAAACAAAATTCCTTAAAAAAATCCTTTGTCATATCATAGTGATAGATGACTATACTATCCTTTTCTTCAAGAACAGAGGAAAAAAAGTAGAAAAAACATAGCAATAGAAGATTTGACACACATAAAATATACTTGCAGCTTGTACAGTTATGCAGAGCATTCATATAGTCATATGATACAATTGCAAATGCATTTTTTAGGAAAGTTTCCTACTGTGTCTTCAAACCATATTCAGTTCTTTCACTAGGATTACAGACGTCAGTGAAGCAGTAGAAGCTCAGCACTAATGCAGGGAAACGTAGCTCTCTTATAAATGCTGGAGGTGTTGAACAGATACTGCTAGAGTCGAGTTAAACATGTTCAAATGTATTTTTCCTCTCATATTTGCTGCTCCACCTCTCTTTTCCAGGCATCCTGTGCTGCCACTAATCTTTCCAATCATGAGAAAATATGACACCTGTGCCAGGAAAATACATTATCTGCATTAATTTATTCTCCTCTTTACATGGGAATTAAGCCAAGATAAAGGGTTTCCAGAAGCCTCTCTCCCTCCCTTTCTTGTTTTCTTCCTTGTTTCTTCCAGACAGTGAGTTTACAGAAATAGCTGAAAAAGCAGTGGCTGAAAGGTTCCCAGAGCTGAACCTCTTACTGCCAACTGATCATATTCACCTGAACAGACGCTATAACACTGATATATGGTGTCAGCAGTTAAGAACAAAAAAAGTGTTGAAGAAAAAGGAGTAACATGGCTTGACAATTTTTTACCATCTGTCCACTGTGATAAGGTCATGTCCCTTAGAGCCAGTTGGCTTTATGTTACAATGGCTGTGATTAACATTAAATGAACAATTTCGTACTGCTGTTGCTGCAAACTTGTGATTGTGGGGATTTAAAATTGCTCAAGCAAATCTTATGTTTAACCAAAATATATTTATGATATGGATCAATGCAGTTAAAAATATGCCTAAACTTCATCTTAATTAGACAATGAATTATCAAGTCCTAAATTTTCCAATAGACATGCAATTAAAACTGTATTCTCCTCAGAATTGCATTTTTTATTTCTATCATTGCTGAAATAATTCCTGTCATGGTGGATATTTTACCAATCTTTTGCTTGTCACAAGCATCAAGATATGTTCAAATAACTTTTTTTGCAAGTAAAATAATGAAAACATTTTTTGAATCCTCATGAAGTCCTGGCTTGAATTTGAAGCAAATGAAATAACAGTCATTTCAGTGTGATTTCCTATTAAAAAATTTTAGAAGAGGAAGTTTCTAAAGTCCCTGGCAAGGCTTAAATATTTATTCTTTAGAAAAATTAAAGCTGAAAACTCTAACTCACCAGAAGAACAAAGGATATAGATGTATGCATTTCTTTTTTCAAGGAGAGATATTCAGGGATGCTAAACATATGACCTTCTATTTTGAACCTCTAGAATGCACCTTTATTCACTCATAAGAGAATTATGCATGGGGTTTGGTGTTGATGCTTGTACATGGAATTTGTTCTGTACAGTTCTCTGTAACATACAAGTTATGCTGTATATGTGTATTATAGCCAATGTCACACAAACTTACATTATTTTGTCAAGCTAAGTCCAATATTATGGAATTCTTTTCTTCTGAGTAATTACTGGCTGGTCTAATAAGACCAATAAAGTTGCAAAGGTCTGTATCCTTTGTCCATGTTCGTAACAGAAATAATCTTGGGAGCTTTAGGAAAACACAACTGTATTTTCCTCTGCAACCAAATGTACCATAAAGGGAGATTTATCTAGATGCTAATGATGTCTATTATGTGCCTTAGGAAAGGGATAAGAGAAAGCAAGCTGCTCATTCAGCAAGGCATTATCACCACTGGCATTCTGACACCTTCAATAAAACCAGCAGCAGCATTACTATAAAATCTTCTTTAAAATCATCAAGTTCATATCAGCAGTTAGTAGCAGAAAGCCATAGACATTCATCTTGCAAGACCTTGCTGGCACTTCTGATTTCCTCTGAAAGGTTTTAATTGAGGTCATCAGGTGCCATGAAATTTAGCATAAATACAGTTTAGGAGAATTCAGTTCTGCTTAAGAATTACACATTTAGCTGAATTGGCTGGGACCCTTGTGGCCCTTTGGATCATTCCAGGCCTTAGCAAAGTTAGACACAATAACGTTGCTCTGTAATTGATGGCAAACTCTGCTTCATCCTAAATCAGTTCTCAATTAAATGTGACTCCTACAATCTTGAGGAAGGACTGCCTGGTATGTAAGACTTGGCTTTGTGAGTCTAACATTTCTCTTTCCTCTGCCACTAACTCTGCAGCATTAGATAAGCTCTGAACTTCTTGCCATCCTAATTTCCCCAGCTGTAAAATAGGATCATGCTTTATTTGTCCATTTATATCAAAAGTTAGTTTTGCGATAACATCATCTATGCAGTAATTTTTAGTATTTAGAACAGATGGGCAGTGATGTCATGTAGGAGACATGTTTGGGGCAGGACAGGGACAAGCACTGTTCACAAGGACTGTCACGCCTGGACCATGAGAAATAGAGTAATGCTCCCTCGAAGGATTTCAAAGTAAGCAAAGCATGAACAAGAGACAACTGCACTCAAGAGTCATTCAGGAGAATGACTTTTGTTGGTACTAGGTGAAGTGTGACTATGGCTGTTGGAGCAAAACTCTTGAACAGCTGGATCGTCAGCAATGAACTTTTATTTCAGTAGGGCTTGAAACCTCGTTACTTCTGTATGTGTTTCAAGTCAACATTTGGAGCCTGAAAGCTGCTTAAGTTGTGACATAGATGTAGTTAATAGCATAGGATAAAAAGCCAATTCTTTGAGTGAGTTTTGTTTCTTTGTCCTAAAACTGAGGTATTATTCACCCAATGAAAATTAAAATATTCTTGAAATCATAAACTCCTCACCAAACTATATTTTTCTAGCAGTCTAGCAGCAAATCCTTGGGGCAATGAGTTATAACATTTATTATGCTTGCAAATTGCTGTGGGAGGGATCCTGGTAATTCTCTGGGTTGGGAAGGAAAGTAGAGGGATTCTATCTGAAATTAAGAAATTCTCAACTACAGTAAAATATCTTATGTATCAAAAAAGCCAGCCTTTCCTTTTTGGAACATCAACAGAGATTAAACTATCTCCAGAATGTCAGAGCATGAATTGAGAAACAAATGCTTTAGGTAGAATATACTGTTTTGGCACCATCCTGACTTTCCAAAATTGCATTCTTCTGGGGAAAATGAAAATGTAACCCGGCCTGGTGAATTTCTAAAATGTGATGATACAGTTCAGTTCATAACAGAATTACAACACACCATTAACTTCTCCAACCTGAGAGTCTGAAAACAACAAAGAAAGACTGAAGCTGGATTTTCTGCATCACAACTAAGTGAAGACATCACATAATTCACCACAATTTTCACACCATGTCGGCCATTTCAGAAGTCACGGGAGAGGGGTGTTGAAATATTACAGCTAAGTAGTTTATTTTATTTTTAAAATTTAATTTTCCTGGAATTTCATTTCAGGTTAGTATCAAGCAGTGTATATTTTGGCACTTCCATACTTTTCACTTACTGTAAGCAAAATCCCAAATCATGTGTTCAACACGTTTCAGAGCTGCTGCTTCCTTGATAAAGACCGTCCATTTACACAAGGCATTGAGAGTACATATATTTCCTTATACCCTAACCTGTGAATGAGACTCTACGCCAGCTTTCCACTTCTGAACTCAAGACTCATGCACTAAAAAAAAAAAAAAATAAAGTAATAAAGTAATATTTCACTTGCTATGTGTGAATGTCTGGAGTGTCTGGAGTCAGATGGCTTTTCCTCGGTCCTTGGCCCATCAGTAACTCTGCATGGCAGCTTGGAAATCAAAGGCCACCCAACAAAGTGCACAAAGGACTCTGAAGTTTGTAGCTCCCCACAAAGCATAACTCTTCCTTAGTTCAGTAATTAGTAAAGACTCAGACAGGTTTTAACATCCTGACAGGGAGTATCACCAGAGCTTTAATTTTCTAAAATTGTGGAATTTCAATAGGAATCCATAACGTATTGTGTACCAATAAGCCTGTTGTAAGGAAATCAGCTATAGCTTGCTGTGTGTTTTCTAAATTCCCAAAGAACAGGGTTCTGTTATCTGACTGAATCTGATTTTATTTTATGAAGACTCATAGTCCAATCTGTCAAACTCACGAAGTGATGGAACGTAAACGTCTTGCAAAAGATGAAAACCAGTGTGAATTCCAGATAAATGATTCCTGACCACCTGGCATAGAAGCCTGTCAGTTCAGCAAGAAGAAAATGAGCTTTTAAACTGTGTGAGTCTACAGATTGAGTTTTGGAAAATTCCAGAGTTTTGAAAGCTTTAAACATCCTCCTAACCAAGCCAAAATAGAAGCTATCACAGACACTGTGTGCTCCCTGGCACAATGGTGTCTTGACCTGACAAGCTCTGAAGGTTATAATAGTGAGAAACCCTGGGGTGACTTGTTGGCAGCGTCAGGTGCAGTCTTAAAACAAGGTGTAAATATAAAGCTCTGCTTCAGAGGCCCTTGTCTAAGGCATCACTCTTCCATTTTGCTCTGTGGTTTAGTGATTTGCAGATAGCCTAGTGAACACGCTGCACAAAGCATCAAGGGAGGGAGATGGACCCTAGACCTGACCTTTCCTCCTCATACCCTGTGAGAGAGCTGTGACGTGTCTTGTCTCTCTTTCTTGGGCAGATAATTTATGCTGCTATCTGACCCTTTGAGAATGACTCACCCAGGTAGATATTAATGCCCACAGAGACAGGTACGAGAAATTCCCTCTCCGTTCATTACACTTTTCCAAGGACAGTGCTGTGGCACAGTTCTCATTCATGTGCCAACCACCCAGTGTATTATTATTTTCAATCTTAAATCCCCTTTGTAACTTTGTATTTAAGCTTTTCTTAACTGAATGTCTTTGGGCAGCTGTAATAGATGTTTTGAGAACAGCTCTGTTTCCAACTGTATTTATATAGCTTTCATTTGAGGGAAAAAAAAAAAGAAATGAAGATTTGGCTCTTAAATTTTTCACCTTCAGTTTTGAAAATTTTTTATTGCCTTTTCTGTGAAAGAAGTGAAAATATTCTTTAACCTGCAAAAGAACATGCACAAAAGGCCTGAATTCTATCAGCAGCTTATGAGTACACCTGGAACACTATTCTTGTGAGTTAACAACTTTATTTTAAAGGTCCAGTTACAAAATAATAATCAGAAAATGACAATTTTTTTAATTATGCTTTTTTTAATTTCAAAGCAGGTTTTCACATTAAATTGAAGTCAAATAAAAAAAAAGTGTGATTTATCTTGCAACAGTTTATTTTTAATATTTCCAAGTCAATTAACCCATCCTCTCTATTTACTTACATAGGAGGACTTACAGAAGATCTATTTGAAAAGATGTTAAAAATTGGTTTCTGTGCACAAAATTATTAAAGCTTTGGTAAAAAGAAGAATAAAAATACACATGCACTCACAAATATCACTGATTTGTATGTAACATAGAATCATAGAATAGTCTGGGTTGGAAGGGACCTTAAAGATCATCCATTTCCAACCTCCCCATGATGGGCAGGGACACCTCCCACTAGATCAGGCTGCCCAGGGCTCCATATGCATGTATATAATTAAGTGTATGTATCCTAGATACCTTTATTAAAGAAGATCTCAGGTAAGGCGTGGCTTAACCTTATATCAGTGCTGTCAGACACAGGGAACTAGTTCAAATCTTTTTTTACACACAGCCCTTAAAAATCCTTTCTCTGCTTATAGAAAATGTTCTCCCTGCCTTCTACAGATTTTTAAACTGGGACTCTGAAATATGTGGAAGTAGGCATGTTGCTGGTGTGGGTATTCCAGCTGTATACCAGGTCTGGAAGGAGTACTGCAAAGGTTGGGTTTTAAGGAAAGTGTCCATCACAACAATAGCTATAAATGAAGTTTATTTGCCTGGGTCCAAGCTCTCAGAGAGGACTGCAGCCTTCCTCTGAAACAAATAATGAATTTATACAAAATTATATCTATCTGCAAGATGCCAATAAGTGGAACAGGGATGTAACGTTGCACTTCACAATAAAAATAAATACAATTCTGTACGTAATATATCAGAAGAAATAATTACACATAACCCCAAGGCAAGTAGAATTTAGCAAAAAAAATATATGATAACTATTCATAGCATTGCTTGGTGGGCTCTGTGAATTATCCATAAATCCTCTGTTTTCCAGTCAGGTGGAAATAAAGCCAAAATGATGCATCTGTTAACCTCACAATACGTCCAATGATATTCAGCAAAAATGTGAGATAATGACTCCAAATTCTATATTCACCAGGGAAATTCAGTGCATTCTGTGCTTAGCTTTCAATGCCTTGTTATGTAGGCTTCCCTGTGCTATCTGCAGCCATTGTTAGTCTGACATGATGAATTGCCTCCTCAGGTCTCAGCGAGGATAATTATTCTCTGAGCAACTTACACAACCACCCTCATTGCACACAGAGAGAATGAAAATGTAAGGAGAGCATTGACGAAAAAAAAAAAAGAAAGGAAATTTAAAAAGCAAAAAGAACTTCAGATTTCTTAGGCTCAACAGGTGACTGAAGCCAAACTGCACAGGCAAAGCCCTCCCCAGTGTAGGACAAAGCCACAGATGTAGATGTTGATTGTTTGTCCTTTTCCAGAGGAAGAGAGAATACGTTTTCCCTGGTAAGACACAAACCGTCTGTGCCAGCAGAGATACATTTCCCATCCACCACAATCACTGTGTGTGTGTGTCAGTCAGACTTTTACATTTCAGCAGGGCACAACGTGGATGTGATAAAAAGGACAAATCACACTTCCTGAGCCTCTTAATTTCAAGTGAAATGGCTTCGCTTCCTCTGCGGAGGCAGATAGAGGGAAGTGCTGGTGCTCACAGCATGGAGGTGACAAACTGGGACCCAGCCTGAGAGCACCGAAAAGGAGAAAAGCCAGAGCAGGCAAGGCGTGATAACACCACTGTTATTGATTTTTTTTTTTTTTTTTTGACAATACTGTTCAGATACTTGGATAGGATGGTGATGTAAAGCCAACACACAGATAGACAGGCAGATACAATAAAGCTGGTTGAATTTTCACGTTTATTTTCCTTAAATGTATCAATGGGATTTAAAGCGTCAAAAAAAAAAGTGCCTAAAAACTCTCCATTTATGCAGCTTCTGAGTTTCTGAGGCCTGGTATGTGCTAAGTATCCCTGTTCACCTCACTCCCTCATCAATACCTACACAAGAGTTCACTGGGGGCATCTGACACTGGAATCAGCCCAGTTTACAAAATACAATTTTATCACTGATAAGAAGCTCAGCTTAAGAACTTATACAAAAGTAACATGGGAAAGAAAAAGTGTAGAAGTAATGACAGATTTCATCTCCATCATCGGGGCAAAGAGGCATAGAAAGGCTTAGTGATTTTCTCAGCCTGTAGAAGATTTGAGACTCAAAGACAACAACATCCTCCCTGTGAACCATTGAGATTCATTCCATGCTTTAACCGCAGATGAGGGTGGAGATGCACACTGAGATGGATGGAGACTCAAGATCTAGTAGGCATGAGGCTCTGCTTGTGAACAGATTACCCGTATTACTTTTGTTATTTTCCTATAAATGAAGGAGAGTTGGTTCTGTGGACCCTGCAAGAGTTTGCAGCTAAAAAGTCTTAAACCTGTCCTTCCTGGAAGGTAAGTGGAAAATTGAGATTCAGTCAATAAGGAGCTACCAGTTGAAATATTGCTTTGCAGAGTAAATTACCTGCAGACACATTTCCTTAGAAACCTATACAAATCTCTGATCTTCAAAATGTTTAAAGGAAAAACCCCAAAACCTTAAAATTTCCTCTTCTCACTTCTCCACTCGCCATCTCCTCACATTCTTTCTTGTATGAGTCCTTTGTATATCCCTTCATTTGCTTCAATTTTTGATGAGTTTGTGTTCTCAGTACCCATACAGCAGCTGCATCATAATTTCATGGAATAAATATACGGCAAGCTGCTGCTATGTTTTTTTTTCTGCGTGCAGTACAAAACTGAAACATATGTAACATGTCCAAAATGGCTTATTTGTTGTAAGGAGCCACAAAAGATAATGATGTAAAAGCAATAATGTGTTATTGCTCTGGTCTATGTATTTATGCTACAAAAAAAATTCATAGCAACAATTTTAGCAGCGCCAGGTCTCCAATAGCTGTCTTTTAAAGTATGCAAGCATGCCAGTATTAAATACTCACAATTTTAACACACAGGTACCTTATAAAGTACATAAGCAGAGTAAAAACCATAGAAGATTCACAAGTTATTAAAGGATATTTTAATACTTTACATGCTTCTGTTCTTCAGACTTTTTTTTTCCCTACTGAAATATATTCTGTTTTCTTTCAGTTCTCAGAGCCTTCCAGTCTTTGCATTGTCTACAGGAGACTTGGCTGTTCAGGGGTCTGTTATTCCAAAACTTGATTTGATCTCCTGTCCCTATTTTAATCGCATCACCTCTCCTACTCATTTTTTGCTTCCACTACAGAAAATATTTTTGTCATAGACCACAAGGAAAATGTGATGATAAGCATTTGTTTACTGACATCTCTCTCCCAATAATGCATTTAGTGGAAGTATTTATTAGAAGGAAATGAAAGATTCAGCCTTTTTGAGGAACGGTAGCCAGGTTTCAAGATTAACTGACAAGAAAATATATTGTACACTACTAATGGGAGCTGTGTCCCATACTTCTGCTATTGAAGCTGCCACACAAAATAATGAAATATTCTGCAAAACGTGTCTACAAGGTAATTTATACAGAACCAACACTTGTCATACTGTTGGAGTGAGTGACCTATGCTGTTCTGTTGTTCTCCTCAACCTCATTAGTTATAGTGGTTGTGGGGAGCAATATGGACAGGTGTCCTGGGACTCCCTGATGGAGAGGAAAAGAATCATAAAGCCAGACTTGTGCTGACTGCTGTCTAAGGCTATTGCAGGGCACAGTTCTAAAGTTCCAGTAGAAGTTCCTATGAAGAACTGTTACAGTTAGCACACAACATTTTTTCAAATGCTGATCCCAGCCAGGAGACAAAGGGAAATCACCCTCACAGCCTTTCTGTCTCATCTCTCAAGCTGATCAGCTCCCTGCCTGCAGTGTTAGCAAAGGCCAAAAGCAGAGCTTTGAGATCTCATGGGATTTGACGGGGTATTGCTTCCCTTCCTCCTCCAGCTGGAAACTAAATGGGTACACCCATGCTCTCTTTAGATTACAACCTTATTTTAATGTCAACACTAGTCCAAAAATAACTTGCACAGGTAGTGTATCTGAGATAAAGTACCCTGAGTCTTTGTGAACAGAAGTAATTTCCTGCAGTTTTCTTTTTCTTTCTCTCACATGAATAATAAAGACAGGATACGATAAGGTGAATATATTGACAGGCTCCCTGTCCGCATGGCAGGTACTGTGTCAGTCCACAAGGGACCATGTATACCGGTTACTACCAACAGGAAAGAGCAGGGGAAGTTTTTTCTTGTTTGGAAAGTCAATATCTGAACACTAAACGATAGTTATCTGAATCTAATTCTAACTTTTCAAGTTACTTGGCATTATTTATCTCCCCAGACCTCATCTCTCTTTGCTAATCACCTGCAAATGTTTGTCACATACCTATGTACAGTGGCTTGAGTTTGAGGACATGGAAATGGTGAAATTCTACCAGGAAAAAAGCTTGGATGATGTGGAAATAAAATCATGTCCAAATCACCCTTAAGTTATCATTAGAGAACACAGGATTAAATCTGAAGATTACAGAAACATTCCTGAGATATGCCTGACTGAAGAGTTGCCATAAATGAAACCCTTCTTTTTGTCTTTTAGCACTTCGTCAAACAACTTCAAAAAGAAAAATGCAATACTGATCAAAGTACATGTGTAACTAATTACCTGATTTTCCATCCTTCCTCCCCTCTGTGAAGGCATTAATGATGAACATGAACTATAGGAGTGAGAGATGATAAAAAGAACATTACCTGAATGTGTATGAATCTGTTATACTCCCGCATTCCTCCCAGGGCTTGCTTCTCTTCTGTTTTCTGCTTTTAAAAGCTATTTCACATCCGTTATTCTTTTTTGTCTGCTTTTGGTTTGACAAGATTGCATTGCACATATTGGGGATGTAACTGATAATTATTTCTGTGTGTCACATTCACTTGATTTTAGGTATCCTAGCTTGCAAAACTTGACCATTGAATCTAAACTCAATTCAAAATAAGGATTAAGTTTTCCATTAGACTGTGAATCAAGACCTTCATCTCCATTTAAATCTGGCAGCCTACTGAGCTTAGGAGATGTTGGAATGACCTTCTGTTCCTGTATATTATATTATTTGTTTTGTTTGTTTGAGTTTTTTAACTCTTCATGCAAGCAGAACTCTCAGGAGAATATGCATCTTTAAGACAATCCCCGAATCTTTTCCTGGAATGCTGTGAGAGAATGGTTTTTCTCGTGTGATTTCAGTTGATTTCAAACTGTAATCAACAGCAATCCACTTCCCCACCAACCTTTTCCACCCAAAAATGCATACAGTGTTAAAAAACACTTAGTACACATCCCTTAACATCACAATGAAAATCATATAAAAGGTAGCATACTGACCAACAACAGAATATGCTCATCCGCATTTATTAAATTATTTTCTTATATTTTTCCTCTCTTTCCTATGAGGAAAACCCAAGACAGATCAGATGGTCTTTTAGGCAGCCTATTATGTACAGGTCACAAGCTGAGAACCATTCACCTAAACATGTAAACCACTTTGTCAGTTTCCAAGAGCCTGAAATTCCTCACTTCTGTGCACTCTAAGCCAGGGTTGCCTACCTAGTTGTTCAGAATTTTCCTAATGTTGTTACTATTTTGTGGATTTACCTTTTACAAGCAGAAATCTGTACTTCTGTGTTTCTGAATGGTGCCTTATTGTTTCCGTTAATCTTAGTACTATTACCCTAATATATTTTAGGGATTGGTGGGAATGGTTGGACTCGACGATCCAGTGGGTCTCTTCCAACCTGGTGATTCTGTGATTCTGTGTGATTTGTTTTAACCACTGAGGCTCCTTGTTACAGAAGACCCTGGTTGGTTTGCCTCTATTAACTAAGAATAACCATCAATGAAATTGCATCCTAAAGGCCTCTTCCATTAGTTTCTTTTGAACTTCCAAATGCTTTCCCAGCGATTTGATTGCTTTTAGACTGGCACTTCCTAACAAGGCTTTTGATGTAAACTTTCATGCCACTGTTACTATGACAATAGTGCAATGCTGCAGCAACATTAATTGGAATTTTGATTATTTCTTTGACTCAGAAGACTCTATGTTTTAATAAGCGGTTCAACTCTGTTTCAGAACAATGCTGCAAGGCAGAGCTGAAATCTTTATTTCTAGTAAACTTCAAATTAACAAGGGTGCTCAAGAAGAACTGGAAGATGGAAGAGTATCATAACATAAGAACAACTAATTTTCCTCCCTATTGTTTATATAAATCATGATAATTAGTCCTTGTATAGAAAAGTTGTAAATTTTCTTCCATGATGGGAAATTCTTTCATAACTTTCTCTATTCTACTTAAATTAACTGCTGTTTAGATAATAGTAATGGTAAAAAAAAAAAAAAAAAAATCAGAAATGTGAATTCCTTGTAAGAAAGTATAATATGGAATGCAATATGTTCATGCTTGGACTGGAGGAATTTGGCAAAGGCATCAGTTAGCATCTCTACCAGCTATTAACATTTCTCTTTCCTCAGAATCTGAAGGTGCAACATATGACAAGGCCAGTCATAAAAGTTTAATAAGAAATATTTATCTTTTTGTGTTCCAACTTTGTATCACATCCCCAATTAGATATTTCCAAGAGGCAGAAATGAACACTATCACAAAATTAGTTTATCTCATTGAACTCTTTTTTCACCAAAATTAGTCTCCAGTCCTAATTCTCAATAATTCATCATATTATGACTCTATACGCGTAAGATTATGTATATATATGCACACCTCTCTCTCTTGCTGAAACTAACTTGGACATCTTTTAAGCCAAATTCAATATCTCACATTTCAATTTCCTCTATTTTTTCCATTGATATTACTAGATTCCAGCTTATATCCTGTTAGGAAGGTCAGCTTAATTGCTGAAGATGCAATATAGCAGGATCAGAAAGAAGTGATTTCCCCTCAGAATTTTCCAGTTAGATTGGGAAGGCCCAATTTTCTTTCTTTCATTTTTTTTTTTTTCCTCCCCAGGTAAAGACAAATAAGTGGAAAATCTTCCACTGAAATCCTTAAATTTTGGAAAACTTTTTATCTGATGAAGGGAACATATTGTCAGGAGAAAACCACACCTATTTGTATTATGATCTAGCCATGCAAATTCTCACAAACATAGAGATGGGTGGGTTATATAGCCTGCTTATCAAAAATGTGAAGTCCACCTATTGTCACAATTTCAAAAAAAAGTTGGTCTTTAGAAGCTTCTTTTCAGAAATGTAAAAAAAGTCATCTAAATTCTTCACTAACAAAAGCTGTAGTTGTTATTCTGCTCAGGTTTTTGGTTTTTTTTACCCACAATTAAAAAGCTCTTAGCAGTCTTGTCCCCAGAACATATTGATGTTAATGTTAGCAATAAAACAAAACACAACATACACGTATAATATTACCCTGAATGTTTGAAGCAAAACAAAATCCAAACACATGGGATTTTGGTTTGGGTTTTTTTCTTTTTTTTTTTTTTCTTTTTTTGTATTGCAAAACCCATTCCCATATTATTGCAGACATATAAGGATGCATATCTTCAAGAAATCAATGGGAACTGTCTTGAACAGTTTGATCAATGACTACCCCCGCCCATTTCTGCTTGGACATTTGTCTCCTGTTGTTCTGCAGACAGTTTACAGATTAATAATGAAGCATAAAACCAAGTTAGTGGTAACATATGAGCAGTGGAGATGCAAAGCAGAAAATCTCACATTAAGGGTACTCTACACAAGCAATCCATCAGTCTGGTTTGCCCTGCAACATTGGGATAGTTTCTTGAGCTTTCCTAGTAACACCCACAAACAAAGAAGTAGAGCTGCTTGCCAGGAATCCCTCTATTTTACTTATGAAAACAAAACCACTGGCCTTTTAAAGTGCAAGTGTAATTGGTCTGATTCTGTCATCAGTCACACAAAGTAAATCAGAAGTCACTGTATTGAATCATAGAACTCTGATGATTTACATTTTATATTAAAGGTAATTATCCTATGTCAAATCCAAAGGAGCTTTTACTTCTTTTTTAATCTGAGGCTTTTTCCAAGATACAGAAACAACAGTAGTACTGGGAAGAAATTGGATTGTCAGGGTGGTGAAGTAAATAACTTGCTGGGTTCCTCTCTGTCAGCTATATGGATAAGATATGATCTAAGCTGGAATAATAAACTTTGAAATTTATCCTGTGAAAGCTCAGGCTATTTTGATTAGATTTTGCTGTAAATATTCATCATGAATAATTTCACTGTCCTTTTGTCCTCAATTCTGTCCTTAAAAGAATGGCTAGAAATTATTAGAGGAGATCTGCTTTTTTCTACTTGAAGTAAAGACAGAGAGAATCTACCAGTATATGACTCCTTAACTCTAATGCTATTTCTTGTGTTCACACATCAGCTGTTCATTTTGGCTATCAGCTTTACAAGTTTTTAAAGCAAGGCCACATGCATCAAACCTTTCTCAAATGCAGCTGACACACTATCACTGCATGGAAGATGCTAATGAAGACAAGAAAAAAACATTTGAAAATTCAATGTTTCACCTCCAAAATCAAAATTGTAAATAGGGAAACAGAGAAGGTCACTAACAGTAACTATTTTTTTTTTTTCAGTATAGCTACTGAAGTAATTCCATTCTTTTTTATATACATAATTTATATGCAAAAATCAGTTCATAACATAGCATACATATGCGGTCAGTGTCTGCATATTCCATCATCCCCCAAGAGTACATTTTTGTTAAATATAAAATCGTTGTCACAGTAAGAATATTACAGCTTATAGGGTAAAAATAGCAGGGATACCTTTCCAGTTACCTTCAAATCAACCAATTATTCTAACTCATTTATAAATATTTTACTCTAATTTCCCTGTGGTTCTCTAAAGATTTCCTGGAAATTTGGGGGTTTGGACCAGTAAGGGGATAAAAGAGACAACTGATATTTTCTTTTAAGAACACTCACATCTGCTTGAATAAGTTTGCCTTGCATTTTCATCTCATGGACAAAGCTAATAAAGTGCAGTAAGAAATTTGAAGTGAATGAGACCTTATTAAACATAGGCAAACAGCCAGGAAAAGCAGAAATCTAGAATCTTTGTGACATTTTACTTGCACAATACCGTAGAAGTAACAAGAAAGAGCAGACTACAGCAGCCAACACAAACTTACTCCACTTGGACCAAGGAATTGATACATCTTAAAAAGACTGAAATGCAGATTTTGATTATTTACATGATCACATATGGATTTAGGTTCAGTATTATGTCAGCCTCATTACTCTGGTAATGCATGGTGAATGTCATTAGCGAAATTAGCAGTCAAGTACAGAGATCATCTTAATAAATGCAAAGAAGATTTTTTTACAAGGTTCTTTGCCTTGCACAACCTGTGTGGGAGATTCACTATCCTATCTGCTCACTGTATTCACTGATGTGTTGGTGTCTTGGCCCACTGCAGCATCACCACTGCACTGAGTAACTACTGGCCACCTCAGTGTCTTGGCTTGCCTGCTGAATGAAATGCATGACTGCTCCTACGTAAACTGATTTTTCCCTAAAGGCTAGTAACCACTGCCAAGTATAAATCAAAATGAACTGATGAGGCTTTCAGAAAATATGAGAAATTTAAAAATAAGTCAAAAGATAATGAAGGATTTCATTTCTACATTTCCCTGTCAGCTTCTCTTGATAGGATGAATTCACTGACGGATCCATTTAACTTTGAACCAGAAAGCCAGGAAAAAGGTAATTTTTATATAGTTGCTTTACTATAAGAGAATAATATATATATATATGAAGTGTATGAATACTTCCACTGCGCATTTAGTCCTCACAAGGCCCTTTGTTAAGTGTCTGGCAGAAGGATAGACAGATATAGGGCCACCTGAAAGTTCAGGCCTAATTTGTTCTGTGGGAATGCATAAGTCTGTGCCTCCTGCTCACTGGGAGTGGGTCGGAGAGCTCCAAGTTCAAAAGCAAAGGAAAATGAGAGTAAGAAATATATACCCCCTATTCAAAAAGGGAGAGAGAAAAAAATAAGCAAAGCTATAAAGGGAAAGAATGTGATAAGGGTGCAACTTTTATGTCAGTACATCATCATAGGAAAATTGTATAGCAACTACTTCCTTCTCTGTTTTGTGTAGATTAAACAATATATTTCATCTTTTTTTGGTGAACTATTGAGTTACGGGTGCTGCATCCCACATTGGCTGTTTTCAGTGGTTCCAAACTGATTAGTGAAGAGTAGCTCTGCTCAGAGCCACATCTCTCCAGTGTGTGCTGTTCAAGCCTTGCTTTACAGCACTTCACACAGGTTTGAGTTGCTCTTTTAGTACTAAGACACCACTTTGATTGTTGCTTAAGAGCAACAAAGCCTAAACAACCATTATGAAAATCAAAAGTAGGTGAAAGCGAACAGCTATCAGCTTAAATCCTCTGAAAGAATGATATGTAAATTGTATCATGATATTGAAAGCGTTCTCTTCATTCACTGGCTTAGCTTCATAAGAAAGTAAACTAAACACAAATAGATAAGATAACTAAACACAAATAGAAAGATAACTAAACACAATCACACTTGTTGAGAAGTCCTGCGGCAACACTCACCAAATGTGGTTTCATGAAACTCTAGATCAGAAGAGGTTAAGGCAACTGTCAACCAGCATACCTAAGTGGTCAACAGCATCATTTGCCAATCAACAAGAAAATCCAGATCCACTCACCTATCTCTACAACAATGTGGATTTTCAGTTGACTTCCCTTAAATCTGGAAACCTGAGTTGGAAAACTAAGCAGAAATAATAGTGGGCTTTTTTCCATGACTATCAGAGTGACTTAATCAGCATTTTCTACAGTATTTGGGCTTTTCTTGTCAAAATTGCATGCTAAAAGTGATGTTGTTCCATCTTTATACAAAGTGATGTGAATGTGTCAAGACCCCAGTCAAATCTTCTTTCGATCTTGAATAAAGGTAGGAGAAAATCTTCTGTGTTCAGATATGTTCTGCATTCCTGAGCCTTCTCCAAAATATCATGAAACAGATTTATACTGAATGTTGTTTACTGTCAGTTGGAGTTACAGATAAAAGATAACTTAATTACCTGCTTGTAAGTTTGCCCTCTCTTCACTGAGTCAAAATATGTGTACATAGTCCTTCCTTTCTGTAGCCACATTTGTCACACCATACTCTTAATATATTCCCTTTTGCTATTTTTCTTATTGGTATCCTCAGTAATATTACACTGAGTGTTTATTAGACTCACTTCAAAGGGAATAAAGGAGTACACAGGAAATAACTGCCTTGTGAGCCAAATTTCAGCTACATGAAAGATATAAGAATTACTAGTAAGAGAGAACACTACATTAGAAATATATTAAAGACAGTCAAAATGGACTCATAAAAAAGTGATAACTGCTGAGAAATGCATTAGAACTCCTTAACATGTTCATTATCACACTGTTACAAGTGAGAAACCACCAATGAAAACTACCTAAATTTCAGGAAAGCACATACCACAAGATTTACATATTGAAAACCAAAAGATGAATGTAGAAATTTACTAGATGAACAAGAAAAAACATAAGGCATGAAGGTGGGGAAAGAGAAGTGTAATTAGAAGAAGGCATAAATAAGGTCTCAAGAAGCATTTGGTTTTGGTCCTGTGCAATTTGTTCTTTAAGACCGAGGGGTTTTTATGAGCCATTGTTGTATTTTTTGTATTGCAAGGCTGCGTCTCACATAAGGCACAGCATTAAGTGTTTAAAACTTCTTTCATGTACCTGATACAATCTTGATTTCTGTGCAAATCTTTATCTTTTACAAATGCTTAGAAAACTAGACCTCTGCCCATCAGTAAATGGAAACAGTTCTGGTTGCAGCAGTGGAAAGTTTTGACTGTAAAAGTCGGAATTAACTAGTGTGTGCCTCATTAGCAGCTTTACTTTCTTGCCAGGTGAATAATTTTTAGTGCTTTTCTTACTTGTCAGTATATTGGATGTGTAGGGTGAATACTTGGGGTGCCAATACAATGTCAGGAGAAGCTTCCACAAGGCTACTGAATCAGAAAGTCCCAATTTCTATATCTGTCAAATGGTAATATTGGTCTCTGTGGATATCTTGTTTAGAAACTGAGTCTTGAAATTCTGTTCCTTTCCCTAAAATTTAATCAATGGAAAGGAAATAAAATTTTGTCATTTTCTTCCCCTTATTTTTATTTTTGGTTTAATATTATCATAAGTGATGTTATTAGGAAAGAGTTATGAGAGACTCTGATTTCTCCAGATTTTTACTTCTTTATCTTTTGAAGTAGTTATTTATTTTATTAAATTTGCACAGGTTGAAATGTAGATCGTTCCCTGGGTTGTGATGAGGTAGGAAAATCTTTCCATGTTGCTCCCTGAAAACTCAAATAAACAGTGGAGACTCTTCATAGGAGATATTTCTGGCTTTCTTCTTATCTATTACCATGGTTTACTGCATATTAGACTATAGATTATTGCAACTAATTACTAAGGGACATAACACCTTTGACTCTAATAGCACCTGACTTACAGTACATCACATGAATTGGTTTCTATTATCTGATGCATTATATTTATGGAGGAGGTAATGGGGGAGAGATGTCTAGCTCCACGATTTTCCTGTACACATTATACTACATCCAATTTTTCTCTCATGGCTTCTTGATGGCAAAAAACAAATGTCTTCATAAAAATAGAAATTAAGACTTCAACATTGAAAAAAAGAGTGTGTTTCAAACACCTTACCAGTATCTACTTATATATGATTCCTGGGATTATTTTTAACAAGAATACAGCTGACTTTTTTTAACAGAATTCCTCTATTCACTGTGATTTTTTTAAAAGCCCAATAAACTCGGTTCTGTTCTTGACCATATGTCTGAAAATGCTAGCTTAAATTTAGCCTTGTTTAAATAACACTAAATCAATGGAAGATCAATGTCAAATACAGCACTGGCTCTTGGAGAGACTTTGATCAATAGAGAGTTTGGTGGGTTTTATCTGACTGAGACTCGGGCTGAGACCAAACAATTACATGAAAATGACTTCTTGAAAGTTCATATATTTTCTTTTTCCTTTACTTTGTGCCCTGACTACAGTACAAGAGACTTGTGACAAATGCTGTATGGCATATGTTATAAAATATGTGCAAAATATATGGTCTTTTACTGTTTCCACAGGCTGAAACATATTTCTTTTCCTAACCCCACATAAATATATCTTTGTATCTGTAAAGATGGGAGGAGCTGGGAATACTAATGCTAACCCTGTCACTGGTTTTTGCTGTATCTTTTGACTAGTGTATCTTCGTCAGTTACTAAATTGCCTTGTGGGCCCCAAATGTCAGCATATGAAACCCTCAAATTTGGAATTTTTAATATTCATATTCATTTTTATTGAATATGGCCTTAAAAACTAAATTTTCAGTAAAATCAATTCTGCCCCTGGATATTTACAGATATATTGATCTCTTTCCAAGTTCCTATGTCTACAGAACCACTGTAAGGGCATTCAGGAAAAGGAAGAGAGGTACTATGAGAAAGTACTGCCATAAAACTTCCCTAGAGATTCTCCCTCCCATGGTTCATGGAAAGACCAATATCTAATCTATGACTGCTGCAGGAAACACTGCAAAGAGATCTTGGTCAATATAAAGAAGGTTTTTAAAAAATACATGTCTTTAAATCCTCTTTTCCGGTTCGCTTTTGTTTTTTCACATCATATCCTCTGTCCTCCTAAGATTTTGTGTAGTTGCATTTCAATCACTGTTACTTACAATTACTTACAATTTTCATAATTATTGCCCAGGATGAAGAATAAGACCTATATTGGACCTTCGAGGGGTGAATCCTGCTTATCCCACTTTAATACCATACTAATGATAGCATTGTTTCAGAGAAGTGATTGCACTTTTACTCATCACACAGAGAACCATTTAACTAGATTTTCATACTGCAGCTTTGCAGGTTTCTACACTGTGCTGTACAGAGCACTATCACAGCAAGATCTTCAGCTTACTGCCAGCAGAAATCTTGGAGCTCCTGTTACGCTTTTCATTCCCTTCCTGGATACAGCCCACAGTGTAACTTGTCTACAAACTAACATCTAGACTTCTAGTATTGTCTTGTAATCTTAGACTCTTCGTACATTCCACGATCATTCTATCCCTTTTGAAATGATGGAATCTGCATTATCCGTTTAACATTTTCAGAAAGTGATGTTGTAATTTAGTAGACTTCTACCTGCATCTGCATTTTCCTCAGTTCTATTTCTACAGCTGTATTATTAGGTCATTATGATGTAAACATATCTCTTAATTTCCAGTTTTAGACTCCTTAAGGAGATTACCTGCATTCTCCACGAAAAAAAAACAAAGCTAAAAAGCAATCCAGATATTCCTTACTGAATTTAAAAAATAGAAATATATTTTTTAAAGTCACAGAAAAGTCCCAAGAACAGAAGTCTGGATGTTCATCTTCTGAGAGCAGACTTCCTGGTTTAATTGACAGCAGAAATTGTTGAAGTTTGTTAATAAGCTTCATTCTTCGAATCTTGCACAGCCCAAAAGGCAACACAAATGTATTTACATACAAACATCAATACAGGGGGTATAGTTAACCGCTGCAATGTGTTGAACTGTCCCAAAATGCTCTATTTCCTTCTATGACAATCTGTTATATGCCAGTGTTATTGTCCAATGTCAGGTAATTTTTGTGTAGAAGACTTTTCCTCCCAGTACATGCTGTCATGGTAATAATCAACCACAGCAACACAGTTAAAGAAAATTAAAAGGAATAAGCATTTCCCAAGGGTGATTCAACCCCTCAGGAGACAGTCATGCAAGGTGGAATAAACTGCTTTTGAATGTACTTCCATGTCTTTGACAATTAGACATTAGAGTACATACCAGACTTCAATGTGCATAAAGCTTGTTGGGATAAATCTTACTCTATATATTTGACTTTTGTGACAGGCAATTCTAGTAAAAAGGTATGCTTTTAATATTCCTTCAAGTCATTTTAGGCCATGAAAAAGGAGAAATTCAAATCAAAATACCAGACCATAACAAAAAATAGTAATCTCCATACAAAGAAAAAAAAATCAATTATTTTGTGGTAAAATACCTGACATCACCAGTGGTGAATAAAGGCTAACCTCTCCCTCATCCTAGTGTTACTCATAGAGTGTTTGAATGTGTTTGGATCCTTACATATGGGACCAGTAGCAGCGGATATTTAATTTCCTTTGTTTTCAGGCACAACATGTTCCATTCTCAATATTGTTAGAAATTTCCAAACATACATACTTGATGGTAAACAAGAGAAAATATCTCATCCTCCGACTATTCCGGCATTATTCCTCAGACTTGATGTTCAAAGACTACTCAGTACAGGTTAAAAAAGAAATGTGGTTTCCATGTTAAACTACCAAAATCCTTTTGTCTTATTTTTTGTTCTTGTCATGTGTTCAGAGGAAAGCTGTAGATGTTTGATGTGCATTATTTATGTAGCCTTTATGAATGAAACAGGGAAACATTTAAAATAAGATGGAATAACATTTCCTGGTGTACATTCACCCATTTAAATCACAATCAAATTTTATCTTAAACACCTATCTGTTTTGCAATGCTATTAATATGTTTTTTCTTCCCAGATTTCATTCCTGCTGTTTTTAAAACAATTGTCAATTGGTCATTAGTTATCCCTCTTGTCTCTATTTGGCTTTTGATTCCAGGTCTCTTGCCAATCTTGTGAGCTTTTTACATCCTCCTATGTAATTCATTGTTTCAGATCAATGAATTGTTTATTGTCTGCTACCTAAATAACAATTAACATTTCAAAATGACACTTCCCTAAACCAACTTCAGCCAACACCAGAAGCAACAGTTGTGATTCAGTGGTCCTGACATATGTGTCCCAAATTAGATGTCTACTTTTCAGGCAGCTTCAGCTCCTTCCAGGCACCTACAGGGAGTGATTTCTCTTTCCCAATTCCTGTGGGAAAAGGAACAAAACACAATAAGCAAAACTTAAACAATCCCAAAAGTAGATGAAAAAATTGACTAAAGTGACAGCACCATACTGGGTTATAGACTGGATCATACCACGTTAAAAGTGGAACTGGACACAGATGGTTGTGATTAAAGGTGGAAGAAGTTTCTCTGCTTCATTTGTTGGAATAGTAGATCATTGATACTGAGATACAGAATCCACTTTTTGTTTATCTGTTAGAAAAATATTTTCCTGAGCAATTAGGTGCAGCAAGTGCATTTATCATATGCTTATAACTGGTCTGATTGCAAAAAGATGGAGTAGGTAACTCCTCTTAACATTTTGATAGATCTATCATTAATTTTCAACAAGGAAAGAGACACAGAGGCTGGCAGTGACATGAAACAAACCTAAATCAATCAGCACCACCAGCACACTATGAAAATTCCTTACTTAAAATGAAAATGCTTATATACATGCTTATATACACACATGTGTGCATAGTTACAACACGGATGGTTACACAAAATTCTTCTTCAGTTTGAAGTTCAGATTCTGTGATTAATTACTCTTGTCACTTGGCTCTAATAATCTATTATAGTAGCAATTTAACTTGGATGTGAACCATGTGTTTAAGAAATCTTGAACTCCTTTGTAGGTCCTCATTTTATTTCTTCCTTTTCTTTAGATTTACTCTTCTCCACATATGATATGTGCATTGACCAGCTGCTATATTGCTGCCAAAAGCTGGATTCCTCAAGAGAAAACTCTACCCTAAAACTGAGTGCTTATCGAGTTGTTAGTCATCTTTGAAGCTTGAATCAAATCAGAGCACAGTATTTTGTTCCAACTCAAAAGCAGATGATGAATATGTCTGAGAAAAACAAAGATTAGTCTCAAATTATTATTGTATACAGTGATTTCTGCTTTCTGACAACATCATTAGTTCACATGAGGAGCGGAAGAGATGTATCTGACAAACACATGCGTTCATCTGTCTTGGTTATAACAATGCCTTTCCTTTTTCCTTTGTGTTGAACGGAGTTAAATCCAGTCAGTGCCTACTCACAAAAGTGGTTCCCCAGGGCTCTGTTTAGGGGATAGTGTCCTTTAATATCTCTATAAATGATCTGGATGAGAGGATCGAGTGCTTCCTTAGTATGTTTCCAAATGATACCAAACTGAGTGAGAATGTTGGTCTGCTTGAGGACAGGAAGGCTCTACAGAGGGGTAAGGACAAGGTGGATCAATGGGCCAGGGTCAGTTATATGAGGTTTAACGAGGCCAAGTGCTGAATCCTGCACTGCAGTCACAACAACCCCATGTGATGATTCAGGCTTGGGGAAGAATATTTGGAAATCTGGTACAAAAGAACGTGGCGATTCTTGTCAACAGCTGGCTTAATGTGAACCAGTTGTATGCTCAGGTGGCCAAGAAGGCTTGTGTGTGTGGCTTGTGTCAGAAGTGGTGTAGCCAGCAGAAGTGGGGAGAGATCGTGCCCACTCAGTGCTGATGAGGCCACACCTTAAATACTATCTCTGATTTTGAGTCCCTCACTAACAGAATGACATTGAGTTGCTGGAGCTCTTCCAGAGAAGGGCAAAAAAGGTGGTGAGGGGTCTGGAAAACAAGTCCTGTGAGGAGCAGCTGAGGAACGGGGCTTGTTTAGTCTGGAGAAAAGGAGGCTGAGAGGAGGCCTTGTAGCCTGTACAACTACCTGAAAGGTAATAACTCATAATGACTTTGCATTTCATTTACAAGGACCATACAAGTCTGACAGGGTATTGACTGTGTTATTATGGTTATGCTGTCCCTGTGTATTTTTTCTTAGATGAAAACATTTTCATTGAAGATAGTATTAGTGGATAACACTTATTCCAGTTTTCACTTTTCTACTCCTTCTCATCTCTCCTCCAAGCCATAGGAAAAGGTAATTAGTACATTTCCATATTAATTATGAAGTTTTAAAAATTCACTGCATTTACATTATTAGAAATGCCTTATGTTACCAGAAGATTTTTTCTCAAGATACTAAAGGGAGTGATATATTATATACAATGTGATACTCATCAAATGTTACATGTTTTGCTTCACAAGTCTGTGCATTAATCCATTAGATAATATATTTAATAGACTTTCACCTTAAATTATAGCTTCTTTATCTTTTCCACACTAGTATCTGATGTGCTTCACAGTCATTTAGAAGATGGGATGATGTGACTGGTTAAGGATAATACCTTGAGTTTATTATCAATATTTTGTGGAAGTCTATTTTAAGAGTAAGTCAAAGAAGTTACGTTTGTTTCATATGAAGCAGTAAAAATACAAAACTTACAGCATATGAAGGTTTTAGATACTGATATGCTGCCAGACTAAGATATCATATAAAAAAGGTGTCTGGCGTTTGTGGGGAAGTAGGGTTAATTGCATTGTTCTGAAACAAAACTGTCACATCCTCTTCTTACTCTTAGGTCTTGTTCTCAAAAGTTACCAGGAATTTGGGCTAAGGACTGAGAACTTTTCTAATAACCACTGCTATTTCTCCATACAGTCAGGTAACAAAGACAAATGTATTTGATTGAATTCACATAGAAATATGAAACTCTCATTTGTTCAACAGGAAAATAAAATATTTCTTTTCTATTTCTTATACAGTCGTCGTATATGAACAACTCTTCTAGAATCCTATTAGTCAGCAAGAGAAGTCCTGTACTGAAAAATACTGAAATGGAAAGAATATCCAAAAGCATCAACCTGAAAGCAAAAAAGACACTGAGTCAACTTTGAAAGTCTGACTGCTTTAACTTATGTCATTTTCCCTACTTACCTCCAGACCGACTGAAGTATGCCTCTTGAGAAGCCACAAAATTAGTGTCTTGTTCTAACAATCTTATTTGGTAAAAATTATATTTGAAGCTTTACTTGCAGTATTATCTCATCAGCAGACACCAGGAGTGGTTACAGCAGGGAAAAAATATGAACTCAGGAGGAAGATCTGGAATAATTGATTCTGTCTGCTAGCATCCTGGTCATTAACAATGATCAACTTAATGCTCTCATGAATAAATACAGTAGATTTTCAAAGAGTAACTATTAAAACCAGTAGAGAATTGTAGAATTATAGAATGGTTTGGATTGGAAGGGGCCTTAAAGACCATCTCGTTCCAACCCCCCTGCCATGGACAGGGGCATCTCCAACTAGACCAGACTGCTCAGAGCCCCATCCAGCCTGGACTTAATCTCTTCCAGAGTGAGGCCATTTACAACTTCCCTGGGCAACCTGTTCCAGTGCCTCACCACTTTCATCATAAAATATTTCTTCCCAATGTCTAATCTAAATCTCCCCCTTTCCAATTTAAAGCCTTCATGCCACTGTAAAAAGTCCCTCTCCAGCTTTCTTCTAGGCCCCCTTCAGATACTAGGAAGCTACTATAAGTTCTCCCAGGAGCTTTCTTTTCTCCAGGCTGAAGAACCCCAAGTGTCTCAGCCTGCCTTCATAGCAGAAGTGCTCCAGCCCTCTGATCATGTCCATGGCCTTGTCTGAGCTTCTTCCAGCAGTTCTGTGAACTTCTTCTGTGGGGGATTCCAGAACTGGACACACGACTCTGTGTGGAGTCTCATGAGAGTCGGGTAGGTGGGAGAATCCCTTCCCTCAACCTGCTGCCCTTGATCCTTTTGATGCAGCTGAGGATATGCTTGGCCTTCTGGGCCGTGAGCCCACATTACCAGCTCATTTCAAGCTTCTCATCAACCAGCACTGCCAAGTCCTTCTTTGCAGAGCTGCTCTCAATCACTTCGTCTCCCAGCCTGTACTGAAACCACTGATTGTCCAGACCCAGGCATAAGACCTTTCATTTGGCCTTTTAGAAC
The DNA here is from genome assembly GCA_033459285.1 of Clamator glandarius. Lineage (NCBI taxonomy): Eukaryota > Metazoa > Chordata > Aves > Cuculiformes > Cuculidae > Clamator > Clamator glandarius. Next base: position 137,301 of record JAUNZM010000551.1, on the reverse strand, counting down.
CTCATGAGGTTCACATATGCCCACTTCTCCAGCTCTTCCAGGTCCCTCTGGATGACATCCAATCCTTCTGGTGGGACATCTGCACCACTCAGCCTGGTGTGTTTTACAAAATTGTAGAGGGTGCCCGTGGTTTTGCTGTCTATATCAGTGAAAATATTAAACAGCACCACTTCCAGTTTGGACCCTCGAGGGACACCACTTGTCAAGTACCTCCATCTGGACATTGAGCTGTTGACCAATGCCTTTCTGAATGTGACCTTCTAACCAATTCCTTATCCACTGAACAGTCTACCCATCAAATCCATATATTTCTTCCTTAGAGAAAAGGATGTTGTGAGGGACCATGTCAAATCTTTATACAAGTCTAGACAGATTACACTCATTGTTTTTCCTGTGTCCACTGCTGCAGTTACGCTATCACAGAAAGCCACTAGTCTGGTCAGGCAAGACTTGCCCTTGGTGAAGCCGTGCTGGCTGTCTTGAACAACCTCCCTGTCCTCCGTGTGCTGTTGAATAGTTTCTAGAAGAATCTTTTCCATGATATGTCCAGGCACAGAAGTGAGGCTGACATGTTCATAGTTCCCAGGGTCATCCTTTCTACCTTTTTTAAAAATGGGCATAGTGTTTCTCTTCTTCCCATCACCATGGACTTCCCCTGACTGCCATGACTTTTCAGATATCATGAAGAATGTCTAGGCAACCACATCAACCAATTCCCTCAGGACTCTGGAATACATCTCATCAGGTCCCTTTGACTTGTATATGTTTGTGTTTTTCTGGTGCTTATGAACCTGATCTTCCTTTACAGTGGGAAGGCCTTTTACCACCCTGGTCCTCATCTTGTTGTCCTTTGACCCAGGAGGAGTGAGAAGAGCAGTGGTCAGTGAAAACTGAGGCAATAAATTTGTTAAGTACCACAAGCTTCTCCTCCTCTGTCGATAAGACTTCCCCATTTTCATTCATTTTGGGGTAAGATTTCTTTAATTTTCTTTTTCTGATTGACATACTTATAGAAACCCTTCTTGCTATTATTTCCCCTGTCAAGTGCAGCAATGTGTTTACATTAGCCTGTGTTTAGATAGATGCAGAAATATGTTTCCATAAGAGATACCTTATACTTCAAAAATTTATCTAAGGCAGCTCAAAATGCTGAAAGGTTTTAAAAATTATTTCAGTACTTCCTTGTATGACTTACAATAGAGCCTAGAACTTCAGAGCTGCAGTTTATGAAACTACAAGTATTAACTGCTTTCCAAGGATAACCAGTAAGAGTTAAGCTTGGTGAATACTGAAAGCAATTCTTTTGCTGCATGAAAACACTATTGGTTCACCAAATAACTCCGTAAAGTGCTTGTTTGCGGGCATTTTAGTGGGAAATTTAAGAAGAGTTGAAGGTGCATGCTAGTGAATTAAAATCTGCAAATCAGTTTACAAGGTGATGTGCTTGATGAAATTAAGGGCATGTACGGAAACAAAAGAAAGGTCATCTCCTAGAGGGCTTAGCAGAGAGAAGTCTAGGCAGAGAGGGTAATCAGTGTCTTAAATGGGATTCACACAATGTCAGCACTTAAACCTGCATGACACATATTTACACTTCTTTTTTTTTGTGCAGGGGGTTAAACAAGCCCTCTGGGAAAGACAAGTGAAGATGAAGGTCCAGAGGGATGCTCAGGTCTCACAGTGACAGGTACTTCATAGGCAGATTCAGGGAAAAGAGAAGTCTAAGTTCTATGGGCATCAACACTATTTTTGTGCTTATCAATGCTGTTTTCTAGCAAGGAGAATACCGCCTCTAAGATCAAACTCCATACCATCTGCAGGACTAAATTCTCTTTAAATCAAAAGATATTTTACACTTCCATATGCTTTTTTATTCTTAGATGAACTTATGCATGTTAGGTAATCTGTTGCCTTTTTGAGAAAGAAAACCATCAGTCATCAGATTTCTTTCCTGGCTGGAATATCTCCTCCACAGCTCCATGGAGCTGAGGACATAAGTGCTTTGCATGCTTTCTGGTGAGATAAGGAGCATCATGTTCATATCATGAAAGAAAAATACTCTCTTGCTCAGTTGATTAAGTCTCTGTCACAACACACTGGTCAATCTTTCCAATTGACGCTTCCAGCCCATGAAGAAGAAAGACTACAAATACCACTAAAACAAACCACAGAACTACAAAGTACTTCGGAGAAAAAAAAAATTAGAAAGCAATCAAAAAAGCCACCAGCAATGGAACTGAGATTCCTTCACTGCCATCTCCTCCTGCAAGCCCATGTCTCTGCTTCTGACATTTGCACACACAAAGGCGGCCACGAAGAGGTGGCTCAGTGCTTCCCATAAGTAACTGGCATTGGCCTTCACCTCGGTTTTGGAAATGTAGTCAAAGTGTTAAATATCAGTTTTGACCTGCAGTAACATTAGACAAGTTTGCAGGTCTCAGATGGCTAGATTTCCTCTCCCCAAAACTCCCAGTCCTAGAGAATGTACTTGGAAATCATTTTACATGGAATACTGGTAAAGGAGGGAAACAAAGGCTTGCTGCAGCTTTCCTTGGGTAATGTGACCATTCAATGAATTCTCTTAACTTGATTAAAACCAGCAAAATGCAAGATGAGTCAGCAAGCCTAATGTGTTATCTCATGTACCTCTTCAAGGTTTATGTTTCCGCTAAAATGTTGGTGATTCTTATCTTTTTTATATTCGCTTCCTTGATAATCTGATGGTAAACAGAGAGATAACAAGAAGTTTAAGGCAGAAGTTGTCTTTTATGCCACAGAATATCTTTACTATAGAGTATAACATAAAACCCTCTGAATATATTGATTTTGACCTACTTAGCTGTTGAACAAATTTCAGCACTGGTATTTCTGAGCTGCACCAGTCCCAGGGAAGTCTTGCCCTGTGAGGGCAGAGCTGCTTTGCCCTCGTCCTCACCAAGGAACCCAGCCAAGGAGCAAGGCAGATAGTCGAAGCTGATCATTCTGACATCCGTCCACCTTCGTTACCGACTCAGAGGAGACAGCCCTCCACTCAGCACAACTCCCTCCTAGACTGCTCCCTTTAGGACACTTGATCCATTACCATTCACAGCACTGGAAACCTATGGGATTTGTCTTATCTTACTTGAGATATCTAAAGGTTAGACATCTAAATCTAAGCTGGTCACCTTAAGCTTTTTTTGTCAATGGAGAAAAATAGTTCAGAGAGATGAGTCTCTGAAGATGCTTATCTCAAAATTGTGTGACTTGTCCTATAAATTGAGCCTTTTCTATGACATTAGAGATCAAGTTTATGCTGTATTGCCTTATAGCTAATTGTCATATTAAGATACCTAGTGAAGTCTCAGGCATAACCTATGACCATGCTGTGAGCACAGTTCTATGATTTTTTCAAAATGGATCATTGTAATTTCCTCTAACAGAACTCTCCTGTATTTTTAAATATGATTTGAGCCTGAGATGGATAAATAGCTGTTATTTATATTTCAAATGGTATTATTTAGGGCGTAACTATAGAAAAAGCTTTCTCAGCCTTTATGTATTTGAAATTTCCTCACAAATTGCACATAAATAGAAGAAGATGGCATGGTCTAGAGACTAAAAATGATTAATTTTAAAATTAAGAAATAGAACTGATCAATAAATGTATCATATTCTGCTCTAGTTTAGTTCCCTAGGCAATGTTTCAATATAAATATTTCCTCTCTAATATGAATAGAATAAAAGAGGTTAAAAAAAACAAAGCTAAGCAGTCTCAAAGTACCAAATTCTAATAAATGCAAAGACCTTGAAAACATCAGTGCGTCTGCAAGCCAAATACTGATCTCTTTGACAGAAGATGCAGGAATAAAATGGTCAACAGCAGAAAAGCTGTGGCACAGTAATAATTGCTTTGCACCTGTAATTCTCTTTCTCATTTCCCTGTTTACTGTCTGATGTTTTTGTTTATCACAGAGTCATACTGCAGTTTCTTCATTTGTAGTCTGTTTCTGGAAAATAACTTACGCTGAATGCTGAGAGACACAAAAGACCATGGTGATAAATTAAACATTTTTCTTTCTCTTTTTTTTTTATTTTTTCCTAAGAAAGAAAATTTCTGATCCTCTTACTTATTTCTTTTTGTCTTTTTGTCCTTTAAAAATAATTACTTCCTGTGTGGAATTTCAAGGTTTGTTCATATCTCTTTTATATAAAATCTCAACTACTTTTGGCAGATATTAACATTATTATGTTACCATCGCCATTGTAGTTAGGGTTAAATTAGATTGTGTAGATTAATAAGTTTGTATAGAACTAATATGAATGGGAACAAAAACATAACTAAGGTTTGGAAAGCTAGTATTTCTGCTCTGAATGGCAGGAAGGAGTTTGCTCCACACAAGTCATAGAAAAAAGATGTTTTGGAGGCAAAAGGAAATGTTAGTTGATTTTTGCTGAGAGCTAAATTTTGGCTGAACGACTGAAGCTTGATGCACAAAGAAGCAGCAGTTTTAGGAACTGAGGGAAGTCCAAGTGAAAAATTCAACATCTCCAGAATAAGTGTAGATTCAGTTTTGTATGTAGCAGTGAAACTCAGGCATAGGTGATGTGCAGATCAAGCATCATATCTTGGTGTTCTACATGCTTATGATCTTTGCTGGCCGTTGTATCTCGCACACAAAAGTTAAAAATGTACGTGTTATCTGCTTGAGAGCCGTGCAGGGATTCAATTAGTGACTAACTGGTGATTGCTTATTCCGTAATGATGTCCCTATGCATTCAGCAAGGTCTGCTGACCATCCATGGGTAGCTGGAGGAGAGCCTGAAAGCAGAAGCAATCCCCAAGGACAAGACAGAAATATAAATTTATACAAGCAGACTATAAGGGAAGACTATAGTGAAGTTCAGTCTGAATCACTGAACACTGCAAACCGAGTTAATAGACATTTACAGAAGAAAATTACAGTCAGAACCAGTAGTGTGAGGTTCAAGATGTGTCTTGAATGAATATATTCCCTTCCTGTTAGATATACTTTGTTTATTTATATATGTTGCATTTTGATTTGCTGTCTCCAGATCCTTGAAAATGTTTCTGTATGAACAGCACTAATTAGGCAAACTATAGGGGGCTCACAGGCCACCCTTAGCTGATGAAGATGATTAGTGTTAAGTACAGACCCTCTCTTCCAGGGGAATATCCAATAGTTTTCTAACACCTAAGCATAGCATGACTGAGATATTAATTTATTTAATTTCCAGTAATTAACATACATTTTTTCAGAAATATCTGAATCTTCAGAACTTTTTTTTAATTTTTACTTCTTCTCTTGTATTTATATACTTCTATGTTTAAATGAATAAGCAACTCAGTAACAGGGAGAGAACAAAGTTAAGTATTTTTGCCTACTTTTTGTAAATAAGGACAGAATTGCTATAGTAATAGCAATAGCCACTCAGTCACTGTGACAAAAATGTGGCAACCTGACAGAAAAGACTAATTAGGGAATTCAATTTCAGCTAAACTTTGTTGAGCTCAGCCTCTTGCCTTTGAAAGGAGGGAAAAAAAATGTGGCAGATTAAATAAAGACCAGGTTCATATTACCCTAATTTAGAAGTGAATTCTTTCTGAAAGAGGTAAGAAACCCTATAAAATAAACAGAAAGGACAGAAGCCTAGACAAAGGAAAAATGGCACTGGTCTATACTGCTATGTCCCTATCTGACTTCTTTACTGTGAACGTAACCTCCCTACTTTCAGTGAATTTATTTTCTTTGAAAAGAGTTCTATGCATTTCTGTATTGTGGTTTTCCAGTCCCATGCCTAAACTATCAAATTCCCTTTTATTCCTCCTTCTCTTATTTCTTCTGGAAAAACTGGTGTTTCTAAAAGAACCTCAGCCATCAGGGACATCAGTCATGGTCAGAAATGGGCTGGTAATTCAGGAAAATGCCAGTAGGACTAAGTATGGAGTCTATAATTATTAACAATAACATTGCTGAGGTAAAAAGACCCAGATACGCTTCAGACAGTGAACAGTTTGATACGTACTGTGCAACACCCAGTAGCCACCTTGCTTCATGATCACAGTGTTCATCTTGGAGGCACTTTGTGGTCATTCCCCTGGCAATGCCTTGGAGACCCTTCTGAAATTCAGGTGGATTTGCAAACCTGTGTGGATACAGGCTTACGTATGTGAGTTCAAATACTCAAGTTTGGCACTTTGGGCATGAATAGGTTTAGGGAGGATAATACACAACCACTTTTGCAAGTGGTTTGTTATCTCTGGCTATAAAACACTTAGAAGAAATGAAGTGTTTTCATTAAGAAGGCATCTTCTTTAAGCAATGTTGAAATACAGACAGAGAAATAAAACTGCAGATTTCCCTGTTGCAATTACTTAGGCAATGTGCTTTAAATCCTTGTTGCCTATTCTTATAGCGGCTGAAAGTAGAAGGTTGTCACCTGGATTTATGAGGCTGCGTATTACAAAACATTTATGGGCAACTATAACTGCTGGCCCCTAAAGCAAGTAAAAACTGATATTTAGCTTAAGTAGCCTGTCCCCTACTCTCTGAAGTGCGAGCTTTGCTTTGTAGCTCAAGGCCATGAAAGAATAGAAATACATGACATGAAAAGTTCCTATACAGTTTTTATCTTCTTTCTTTGTCTTTTTCTGTTCCCAGAAGAATTTATCTCTCAGTCATGCTCACTGTCATTTTTCACAATTGAGTAGCTTTAGCTTAGTTATGAGAAACACTCTTTCTGGCTATAAAAATGAGTAATACTTGAGGGATTATTTTTCTTGGGGGGTTGGAGTAGAATCCAACCCACTTACTAACACTACAGTCAGGAGGTCAGATGTAATTTGTAAGGCTTAGATTTCTAACCAAAAAAATGTTATTTTTCCAAGAAAGTGCCACTTCAAAATGAAAACTAGAATAAAGGAGTTGCCGTACTGGAAGACACAAAGCCAAAAAAAATCTTGAGATATGGGGAGTGGAAATCTTTTGCACTCAGGTGGGGATTGCTTTTATCTATGAAACTCTTGATAAAAGTCACATGATCTATTAACTGGAAATAAAATTAAATTTTAATTCAAACAATGAAATTACTTCATATTTTAAAATAGATGCAACTATACCATTGGAGGGGAAGCTAAGAGCAATACTATAATTTCTTCCTGAAAATTAAATGAACGCTTATTTGGATTACCAAACTTATGGCTTTGATTAACTATACTTGGAAAATTTAGGTTTTCCTGTCCCGTCATACTGCAACAATATGTAAACTTCACAGCTCCTGACACACTTGTTCTTGTATGCTTGGAAAGCATTATTAGCCCCCTGTAATAGATGAAATCTCTATTGCAGGTAGACATAAGCACTGCAAGAGGTGCAAATTACAAATATAATACACAGCATGAGGAATTAAGCTCAGGTATTCTTAATAAAGCTAATTGAAGGTCATTTGCTTAGTCACATACTTGTCTTGGTTTACTACTACTATTTATTTAAATATTCCTACTAGCAAAAACACTAAGGAATTTTTGGTTGTGGGGGTTTTTTTCCAAGTTTGGAAAAAAAAAGTGACTCACTTTAGCTATGTGAAAAATCTGAATAGCAGATTACCCACTTTCTATTACTTTTCAATTTTGAAGCAATGCTTATTTTAAAGTGTCCCAATGTCTAGGGTAATAATTTTTTGAAGAGGTAAGACCCTGAAAATTATTTGAAATACTTTTACTCAGAATAAAAGCGGAAAAAGCACTATCAAAGAAAAGTTTCCCTTGTTCATTAGTGCTTTCCTTTGGCAATTTAAAATGCCAAAGTATTGTCTCTAACAGATAGTTATGGAATAAATTTTTAAGATCTTATCCTATTTTTTTTGTAATTTTGAATAAACCTGTTTAATTAGGGCTAAGCGCAATATAATACTTCACTTTCTCATTCCAGAATTTCTTTCCAATCACTTCAGGCAAAAAAAAAAAGAAAAAAACTGTTTTCAGGGGATCACTTATAGATAATAGAAAGTTTGAGCTAGACCTTTTTAAATTTGTATTACCATCAGTCATATCAGGGGAAACAGGGGTGTTAAGTAAACGACAAAAATACTCAACGCTTCCTCGGCAGACTATGAGGATCATTGGACTTGGTACAAAATTATTCAGATGGCATAAGATCCAGAAGCATCTCTCCTATTATCAACTTTAAAGAGTCCTTTAGGCAACTGTGGCAGGAAGATTAAAGTTAAGGAAGATCAATCAAGATGGAGCTAAAATTGATTCAAAATTGGTTCTTGTTTTATCTTTTGCAAAATTGAAAGCACGGAGTTCTTGCACAGATTTTTCTGCTTAAAGGCTGGTTTGTGGTGATCAGGTTGACACCCTGTTTGCTTTGTTTTCATTTGCCAAGCAATACTTTTTTTGTTTCATTTTAATGAGGGCAAAGGAAATTTGAGGCTTTTGATTGTTGAATACTCCCTTTACGATGGGGAAATTCATTGTTGCTGGAAGGATTGCTGTTATAAATACTAAGTCACCATAATGAGTGCTTCACAATCTCCTCCTCAGCATTTCCTACAACAGTTTAAATAGCACTAAATATGGTAGTCAGTATAATGCAAGGGAGTCTGTGATGCTTCATCTAATGAAATGAGCTTAGGTGCCTCAGTGAGCTTGTCTGAGTGTCCTAGGGACTGGTACTGGCTTTTTAGATGTGTTGTGGTTTAGCCCCAGCCAGAAACTAAGTTCCACACAGCTGCTTAATCACTCCCCCACAGTGGGGTAAGGGGGAGAAATAAGAAGAGTAAAAGTGAGAAAACTCAAGGATTAAGATAGAGAGTTTAATGGGTAAAGCAAAAAGCTGTGAATGCAAGCAAAGCAAGAAAAAATAAATTAATTCATTACTTCCCAGGGGAAAACAGGTGTTCAGCCATCTCCAGGAAAGCAGACTCCATCACTATTTCCTCTGCCCTCCCAGTCTACTTTTTGGTGGGAAAACACTCCTGAATTATCTACACTTTCCAACACAAATCCAAAATATATCTTCATATTAGCTACTATGAAGAAAACTAACTGTATCCCCACCAAACCCAGCATTGTATGAGACCCACTTGGTGCTCTGGGCTGCAGCTCATGTGGAAAATACAGTAAAATCAGGTCCAGCCACAAAAACATGTGACCCTAGCTCTCTGGTAAGGCAGAATACTGGTATTTCAACACTGCTATACATGTCACCTCTTATTGGTAAGATATTATCTGTGGAAAAGTCCTGCAACCACTGCCTGAGTGTTTCTGGTGTACAAGGGTGTGTTTGTAAAACAGCTGCCTCAATCAGAGAACATATCTTGTTGCGGACAAACACAAATATGAGGGAAGGCTCATCCAGAACACCTCCTCTCTTTTGGGTAGCAAAATTTTTATTTTATTATTTCCCTCCCCTCACTCCCCCCTCAGTCCCCTTAGCTTAACTTGGTCAATGTCTAACTTTCTCTGTGCTTTCAATTACCAACAGAGAAAGACTCTTTCACATAAGGAATCTGATATGTTTCTAACCCAGTTACAAAAATGTGTGGCAGGGCCTGGGAAATAAAGCTCAGAAGAACAGCAGTTTCAATAGGCACAGAGATGCCTTCTTGATGACATTGTTAGCAAGAATGACAAGGTGTCCTGCAGAATAATAACAGAAAAAGAAGATAGAGAAGTAGCAGGGACTTAATAGAAACATTGGTAAATGAAGCCACTTGGTTATACTTCCAGTTGGAAAGAATTGCTCTCCTGTTCTTGGTTCCAGACATGATGATAATGATGTTGGCTATTATGCGGTGTCCAATTTTCTTTTAATAACTGCAAAAATGTGAGATTAATTTTTACAGCCTTGGTAAATTCTTGAGAAAATAAAAACACAATTAACCTGAGCTGGTTTATCACTTATACATCTTAATTTAGTATATTCTCTGTCTTCAGACTGAGTTTCACCCTCGCATAATAGCCAGTGATTGCAAGGCCTGTGATGAAGAGATATACAGATCCTTTCAGAGAAAGATAAGTGAATCTGGGAGTGCTAGAGGATTTGTAAAATCACTTCAACACTGAACCTTTCACCTTGTCCTCTGAAAATAAAAAAAAACAAAACAGCCATTAATGCAAAAAATCTCACAATCAATTGAGAAATAATCCCCCCATACAACCACATTAAAAAAATTGTAATTTGTCACATGTTTATCTGGAAATAAACAGAACCAAAGATTGTCTTGTGTTTTCAGCTTCTTTACTCTGCCTCAACATAAATGACAATCAGCTCTTTGGCATTGTCTTCCATAGCTCATAGTATGTGTGGTTTTCTTTTTTGCTCTGTAACCTCATTTTTAATAGATTTTCTTATCTCTTCATGCATTGGTGGAGATAAATTAGGAAAGAATTTGGACCAGGTCTTTCTCTAGATGATGATTTGCATCATGCAAAGTAAGCAAAACCACCTGGAGAAGTAGGAGATGCCAGTCAGGAATATAAATAGGAATTTTCTCAGGAAGGTGACTGGACTAAGACTATAATTTTCCAATAATATATTTGTCCTGAAACAGAATACGTATAATCAGATCATGAAACATAATTGCTTTTATGATGTTTTTAGTGGATTTTTGTCTGTATGTTTTGAGATGTGCATTCTTACAAAGCTCTCTGAGAGAAGAAATATTTACAAATTTATTGCTGCAAGTGCTTCCTGAAAGATATCTCCAGACTAAACATTTTTACAAACTCATCCAATTTTGTAATAATTTCACAACGTTACTGACAATTTTCAGAATAATAACCTAATAGTCTTTAACCTTTTTTTGAAAAGTATTTAAACCTTTCTATTCCCTGAAACAGGTTCATAGATGTTTTGCAGAGTAAGGACCAATTGCAAAAGGAATATCTTTTTCTCTCTCCTGTCTGACCGACAGCTTTCCAGCTTCCCCCTTTAGATACATTTGGTCTGTATTTTAAATATTTCAGTCAATGCAGTTCAAATGTCTACTGCAATGTCTGTCTAGAACACAATTTCAGCATTTAAATCATCAGAGGATTGCCTGAATGGATTAAAATGCATGAGATGAGCACCTCAGTTAGTTGGACTTCCAGCCTCCTGTAGTGTGGGAGCTTTTTACCAGCTTGAACTGAGTTTTTACAGGAACTATAGAGGCTTTTAGAAACTAGAACTGCAAGTACTTAATCATACACATATATATGTGTGTGTGTGCATTTGTGTGTAAATGTCTTTTGGACTCCAGTGAGAGGGAATTGATAATTTCACAGGAGCTTCCTCTTGTCTTGGTAGCTCCAGTTGATTTGCAGAGGTAAAGTTCTACTGCCTATTGCCTGCAATAACAGATATATACCATAAAAAATTTATTGTAACTCTTATTCTCTTCAGGAAGTATTCCACATTATTCTTTCCTTATTTCCATTCCTCTTATCTGCTTTTCTTCATCTCCATAAATTTCAGGTGCAGACACCCCCATAATCTTTGTGCTTCCCTCAGAATGGCTTGATCTTTACACAATTGCAGTGGCCCAGACATTGGAAACACTTGAGATTTTCCTTGAAAGCTTGATTATTTCTTTTTAATACTCTGTCAAGACTGAGTATTTCCTCATGCAAGCCTCTTGTGATTCAGGTACTGGAGTAGGAGGCAAGGGAGGAAAACAAACTCTCTAAAACAGAGAACAGTTTAACCAACAATGAGGTCAACATGGTGACACACTGGTATGTGCCTCAATGCATTGGAAGAGCATCCATGGTGAGGAGGAGCCTCGTGGTGGTACCCTGGCCATCTACTGACAACCTGTGTTTCTGTTGAAATGGTAATCACAGCACCTGCCCGTCTTCTGCAAAGTACATTGAAATCCTGTTTTATGCTTTGGACAGGCACTGTTATTGACTCAAAGGGGCAGTTCCACTTGAGCGACGCGTGGCATGGGGGGCCCTGTGCAGGGTCCCCAAGGCTTAGGCTGCCCATCACTCCTCTCTGCACAAGAAACAGAGTGACAAGCCCTTAACAAGAATGGTTGTAGCAGGCAGAGGTCTAATAAAAGTAATCCTATTTACAGACTGCTTTGAGACATTACTGTGAGTTGAAAAGTTCACCTCTGGCAGTTTCCTGGTCTTGTCACCTTTTCTGCCATTTCCCTTGCTTTTAGCTCAAAGGCAAGGATTTTTATTAAATGAGAAACAGAAATAAAGAAAAAAAAAAGTAAAGCATGTTCTTGAATATGACAGGAGTCCCATCTCTTCAAGTTTAACGGCAGCACATTTTTGTCTCCTTGTCAGGGAGACAAAACGGTTCTTATAAACCTAATCTACAATATCACATACTCTTTGTATGTGGCTGATATTATTATCTCTTATCCATGGACATTCAATCCTAACTTAATTAACTTGGCAAGGAGAAGTATTGTGCTGTGGCACAGTCAGTGTCTGTCACGCTCACAAACCATCCTACCCAGCTGGGTATCAAGAATTTTTAGCTGCCCACACTTACTTTTCATCTGTGTGAAATACAATAAATCCAGTCAGCAACCCTATAGAGCTTGGCTCTATATCATCACACTGAGGAATGGACAGATTGCTTTTTTTTATTCTTTTTCCTGTACAATTAAAATCTTTCTCTGCTCACAACCTGAACCAAAACAAAGCCTTTTTTTTTCACTATTTGATTGTACTTCCTAAATCATTGTGCAGAAGATCAGAAAATAGAGACTACAAATAGCCACTGAGAAGGCACATTAACATTCATACATTAGTGGACTCAGATTTCAATTATGTGGCTGTAGAAACAGAAGAATCTAGTCTGACATGGTTTGGCACTCTAATGTGAATTGAAGAGACATTGGGATTGATTGACTAGATTTTTAATTAAGGAAATGAGCACCCTGAAACTGACCCTTTTTTGAGGTTTGAATGATTTACAGGAATCAGTATCTCCTCTGTTCTATTTCCATCAATTTTTTTTCATCTTCGTCATATTTTGATGTGCCAAATTTTAAATGGAGAGAGAGAGGTGTTAAAATATGACAAAGATCTTACAACATGTCTGGAAGACTAAAGTCTCATTAAAATAACATCTTATTGTAGTCTTCAAGGCTATAGCAAATGAAGAAAAGGGTGTTATTAGGTCATCTAAACTCTTTGCTTAATTAACATATTTTCAAGAAAACTTAAAGTAATTTTTGATATTTTTAGAAAACATATTAATGGTGTAATCTTCATAATGGAATATTTTATTCACAGAAGTGAATAAAACACCAAAGTTTGACAATGTTCAGAAAACAAAGTAAATGTTTCCAACTGCACTCACGGCTACCATGTCTGCATACACATTGTGGAAAAGTTGAACAATATGTGAAATTTAGTTAACTTTAGTTTAGAGGAGTGTGGCTTTTTTGCAACAAAATGAAGAGTAATAAAAAATCAATAGTTTTCATTAAAATGTTTTTTTTAGCTTTATATGTATTTCTCAAATTAATTGTCTACTGAGGCAGATAAATAGCAACACTGAGAGTCAATGACATTAGGCTGTTTATGGCATATATGTATAGAGTATCCATTACTTAAATCTGAAATTATTGTTCCAGGACAGAGAGACAGGAATAATGGGAGAAATCCGAACATCCCACTGTCTGGGGGAAAGGACAAGTTTAAATCTTCTGTATATTGTTATGAAACAAGTTAAAATTAACACAAGAGCAATTCCAAGTTCTCATTCTCCATGGATAATGACAGCTGTGCCTAATAGGTTAGTTAAAGTTTTAACCTAAGAGCCATTTTCTTATTTAGTCATTTCCACAAAGAAAAAAAAAATGTTGCACATTAAATGAATAAGAAAGGGTATACTTCAAGGTGTTAAGCTCTGCTTGGTAAATCTACATGTAAATGTTGGAAGCGGAAGATAAATATCATTCTGCCTTAGAGAGAGAACTCATTATAAAAATTGCTCTTTAAACTTTTGACACTGCAAAAGATAATAATTTTAACTGAACTTTACTTTTGTGGGTTCAGATTTGACTGGAGGATGTGCATGTAACCTTATTTCAAACTAAGATCACCAATTCCTTCAACAAAATCATTTGATTGTAAAACTTGAATATAATTTCAAACATTGTAACACCTGTCTGATCTATGTCGAGTATTTCTTAAGGCTGCTTCTAGTGTCACTTTTGGCTATAAGGTCTTCTAAATATTAAAGAAAAAGGATAGTTTGTGAAGTGGAGCAATCTTCCACAGCTGAATGATCAAAATGGGGAATATAGGCTTTCTAACAGCAGAAGGGAAAGGTGGTTAAAATAGTAGATTCAAAAGCAGAGTATTTCAATTAGAAAGTGATTTGAGCCAAACTTCAGACAAAAAGCCATTTGCACACCAGTCACTTTGGAATTCATGTGTTAAGAATGCAATGGACTAAACTTTCTGAATAGTGACAAATTTATGTAAATACATGCTTAGCAACTTCTCAGACACAATTATCTTTACTTTGTTACAACATCTGGCAGCTGAAACTAAATATTGGGAAGTGTGTTGACAGTTCACTGAGGACTTTGCTGCTTGTGAATTCTACCAAAATCAATGTGAATTGGGAATAACTGTGATTACTCCAAGTAATAATGATGCTAAAAAAGAAACAGGTTAAGATGGTCCTTTTTTATTTTAGTATTTTTCTTGCAGAAATTGATTATTCCGTTGAAATATGCTAACCTAAATTCTTTTTTAAAAATTGTATGAAAACAGAACTCTGAGGACAGTATTGTCTTGATTGTATTTACCTGAAGGTATGTAATCTAAGTAGGTTTTAAGCTCATTTCAATAGCCAACGCTGAAAAAGAAAGTGTCCCTAAATAAACTTCATCCTGTTCTAACACAGATGTCTAAGGCTGCTAATAAAGCACTTGAAGGTGTTGATAGCTCCTGTTTGAGGATACACTGAGCCTGGATGACAACTTTAGACAAATTTAAGGAATGAGTCACTACATGTCTATTAATTATACATTCTGCTCCCTCTTCAAGTGTTTTTTTCCATAAGACCCATTTTGTATGTCAGCCATTTCTCAAAGGATATTTCTGAAGGTACTAGAATTCTGTCTTTGAGAAAGTGAATTCTGCCTATGAGAAATTAAATTCTGCTTTTCCAGCAAAACTCAGGTGCAGATATGTCCATTGTAAACTTCTAAAAGTAGATGTTTGAACATCCACTTGAGGCCTCTTCCTTCATCCTTTATAATTCAGGTGAGATGATTCTAGATGTTTGAGTTAAGCGAGAAGGAAAACAAGATGTAAAAGATTTCACTTAGTATTCTTCATGTGTGATGAATGTTTGAGGATGACAGCATGACTGAGAGGCTCCCCAATCAGAAAAATTAATGATTTAGGGTTGTTTGGGTATTCTTTCCCTTAAATATCTCAACTAGAAGGCTGCAGAAAGTTTCTTCTTCAGTTAACTTTTAAAGGTTTATCTTGTAGCCTGAAGGGGTATGAAGAGAGGCAGTGGTATAAAACTGTTCTTTTCTGTTCATCCCAGATGAAAACAAGTCTTACACTCATTTGCTGTACATTTCTACTTAGACCTGTCGTACATCTGGGACATTTGAGTTGTCTTAGAGCACATTGATGTGGCAGATATAGGGACAATTGAGTTGGAATGGATCATAGAATCATAGAATAATCAGGTTGGAAGAGACCCACTGGGTCATTGAGTCCAACCATTCCTATCAACACTAAACCATGCCCCTCAGCACCTCATCCACCCTCACCTTAAGCACCTCCAGGGAAGGTGAATCAACCACTCGCCTGGGCAGCCAGTTCTAGTGCCCAACGACCTTTTCCGTGAAAAAATTTTCCTGATGTCCAGCCTAAATCTCCCCTGTTAGACGTTGTGGCCATTCCCTCTCATCTTATCTCCTGTCACCTGGGAGAAGAGGCTAGCACCCTCCTCTCCACAACCTCCTTTCAGGTAGTTGTAGAGAGCAATGAGGTCTCCTCTCAGCCTCCTCTTCTCCAGGCTAAACACCCCCCGCTCTCTCAGTCGCTCCTCATAAGATTTGTTCTCCAGCCCCTTCACCAGCTTCGTTGCTCTACTCGAGGTGCGGTCTCCCCAGTGCAGAGTACAGAGGGAGAAGAGCCTCCCTGGACCTGCTGGTCATGCTGTTTCTGATCCAAGCCAAGATGCCATTGGCCTTCTTGGCCACCTGGGCCACTGCTGGCTCATGTTCAGTCACTGTCAACCAACACCCCCAGGTCCCCCTCCACCTGACAGCTTTCCAGCCCGGCTTCTCCCAGTCTGTAGCTGCCCAGGGTTGTTGTGCCCCAACACTCCCTACACTCCAGCAGATCCACACTTCCACCCAGCTTCATGTTGTCTGCAAACTTGCTAAGGGAGCACTCGATGCCTTCATCCAGGTCATTGATAAAGACATTGAACAGGGCTGGACCCAGCACTGAGCCCTGGGGAACCCCACATGTCACTGGCCTCCAGCTGGATTTAACATCATTTCTCACCACTCTGGGCCTTCCATCCAACCAGTTTTTCACCCAGGAGAGTGTGCGCCTGTCCAGGCCAGAGGCTGACAGTTTCAGAAGCAGAATGCTGTGAGAAACTGTGTCAAAAGCTTTATTGAGGTCCAGGAAGGTACATCCACAGCCTTTCCCTCGTCCAGCAGCTGTGTCACTTGGTCATAGAAGGTGATCAGGTTAGTTTGGCAAGACCTGCCTTTTGTGAACCCATGTTGACTGAGCCTGATCACTCGGTTCTCTTGCAGGTGCTTCATGATAGCACTCAAGATCACCTGTTCCAAGAACAGGTGATGCGTCCTGTCATGATGTGTTTGATAGGAATGGTTGGACTCGATGATCCAGTGGGTCCCTTCCAACCTGGTTATTCTATGTTTCTATGATGAACCTGGAACAAGAAGTTATTTCCTCTAGTTCAAACCAGTTTCTTCTCTAAGTTGGCTATAAATGAACTGCTGGGGATGCAGATGTTGTACAGGTACATCCCTCTCTTTGTTGTGCATCCTCTTTGCCTTGCTCTCTCTGTGATAAAGACATGCCCAAGGATCTTAGATGTATTCTTAACACCCCAAGTCACGATACTGCATTCAGCTGAGAAAGCTTAGTGAATGCTGGATTTGGGCCAAGCACTCACCAGGAAAGCTCTTAATTTAACTGTCATTATCTCATGGCAGTGGAGATATGGTAAGTTTGACAGATGATTTCCTACAGGATTCCACATTTTAATTTTTTCTGATAAGAACCAAAGCCAAAAATACTCTGTATGTTATCTCAGCCCAACCTCCCCAAACAATATTTGGAATGGTTTTCCTTGGTTTCCAGATTTGCCATTACAACCATGGATTTCACATACATAGACTTAAAGAAGTGAAAGAAGGAAATGCAACCCTGCTATATCCAATACAGTTATTTTCTAATCTCTCCATTTCTGCAATAGAGAAAATTAGTGTCATGGTGATGAAATCCAGCTATATCACAATTTCAAGTGATGCACTAGTAGCCATGGCAACAAGGCCTTCCAGAAAATGCTTGTAATGGTGCTTTTGAGACTGTACATCAAAGCCAAAGCATACCATTGAATCACCCTGGAGCAAGTACTGACTTCAAAGCAAAAAGATCAGAACAATAGGTTATTCATAAACAGAGAAAAATTCTTTTCCAATTTACAAGTTTTTCTTTAGGACACGTTCTGAGATAAAAGTGGGAGCAACATAGTGGACCTTGCACTACAGTTGTGTGTTATCAGGTTACTGGAACACTCCTATACTTTCTTGGCTCACTACATAGCTTCTGCTACTCTCTGTGGGCCTGGCGCTGTGCCTTTGAGTTTTATAACAATCAATGGTGGTGAAAAAGCTGCTGAAGGGTAAAATTGTGCTTATAAATGGCTTTAAAATTCAATCACGCCAATTAAAATATATTTATATCTGAGAATTGCTAAAGTTTTGCAAGGAATATTAAGCTTATTGCTATCTAATTCCACAAAGCCCAAAAAAATGAGTTAAAGAAAACTTTCATATTACATAGGAATATTTTGTATCATTAATACAGTAGTGAGGCCTGCTACTTTTCCTAAAAAAATGGAGCTCCACATATTTCCTTTGTAAAATGATTTTTGTTAAGTATTATAGCTAGAATTATTCTATTTTCTCTGAAATATCTCACTTTTACTCACAGATATTTACAAAGTAATTTCCTTTGTTGTGTTGTGAGTGTTATGACCAGGTCAAGGCACTGATCCTTCAGAGGATTTTAATTAACTGTAACTAGGGAGAATATAATGAATTCACAACAGGTAATATTTGGCTGCATAACTGAAATAGCTTACTAACAGTTCAATGGTCATTTAGTTCCTTCTGTGGCAAATATTGTAAATGCAGAGACTGTACTTTAGCTCTATGTGTGAATATTTTTGTGTGTACATGTTTGTACACACGTGAGAGAAAACATGTCATAATTCAGAGCAACGGGCATATAAGCAATTGGAAGATTCTTCATAATTGTTATTTTAAACTCTAAAGCATGAATTTTAAGATTTGTTCTAGCATTTGGAAAGCTCATATTGACTCTTTAGAAGCTAAATTGACTTGGATAATACATGAAATTTTAGTTATAGAGACTACTAGACTATAGGACTACTTTAATTCCCTGTCAATTCACTATAGGAAGCAATTGAACAATCCATGTCTTGGTAAAGACTTCTTTTTCCTTCTTTGTCCATATCGTATCACTTCTAAGTCCAGTGAAAGGATGATGTTAGTTTTGGTGGGTTTTGAGAAGTTAAAAACTGCACAAAGAAAAGAAAGCTATTAGCAACAATAGATTTGACTAGAGATCTGAAGGTTTTGCTTTTAGATAATGTAAAAAAATAACATTTAAGCTAGAATGATATATATATTATTGATATAGGTACATCTCATACAATCTCAGAAGGCCTCCAAAGTCAAAGCAGTCAGAAGCAGTGATATGAGGATTACAGAATCACAGAATTACTAAGGTTGGAAAAGACCATTAAGAACATTGAGCCCAGCCATAAACATAACACTGCCAAGTCCACCACAAAAGCCTGTCTTTAAAGGCTGTAGCTAAAGATACAACAAAGAAAAAGGTGTGTCAGCTAGTCACTGATTAAAGCAAAGAGCTGAGGTGTTTCCCTTCAGCTTCTCAGTGAAGTTGTTTTCTTATTCAGCTCCACTCTCTAAATTCCCCTTGCCACAGCCCATCTTCGGCAGAGATCTCACATGGGTGCTGAAAACTTAGTTTAGAGTGAGGTTTGTATTCACTGATGACTAATTCTATCAGTTTTCAGTAGAGTTTTTCTTTCATGTGTGTGTTTTTCTTAACAAGATGAGATGAGAAGACAATTGATTTTTCCAAAGGTTAATACTTCTCACTGCTAAGTCACCAAGCTTATTTAAATAATAATAAAAACCCTTACCATTTGAACAACGTAACCAATCTTTTTTAAGATGTCAAACCATATATTGAAAATACAGATATTTATAAAACTCTGATTCAATGCGAACATTGTACTATACAATGCTGCTCAAAACTGGTAGTTCTACCCATGTGAATGTTGCCAACACTAGTATGATCATTGTATACTTATACTGCTGTTTGTCTGCTTCTCATTTAAGAAAGGAGCCTTAATTAGAATTCCAAGTGTAATCCATTTGTTTCATGGAAAAAAATGCCAAGCGCAAGATCTGACATTCAAAACAAAATCAATACTTTTGTAGAACATTTAAACATCTCAGGTAATATCACAGGACCAAAGTAATTTGCATCATCTACTAAAGCTCTAATTAAAGATGCGACAGGAGTAAGAATTGTATTTCTTCATTATTCAGTCTGTGCTTACTGTTCTCCTCATACAAGGTTATTGATTAAATGTTCGTGTTTATTATAGCTTCCCCCTCAAATCATGAGTGTGAGAAATGAAAGTTAAGATAGATGAAAAATATTCATTCTTTGTCAGGTATAAGAGACACTCAAGGTCAGATGCAGATAAGGAGAAGCAAGGAAATTGAAAGGTTTTGTTTAGTTAGTAGTGAGCTATAGATTAATCTTTTTTTCTTTTTTGTTCTTTTTTTTTAATTCTTTCCCCCAAGAAATATCTATGAAATTCTGTCAAGGAAGTCAGGTAACAATATAATTACTATCTATTTTAAAAGTGTGAAATTTGCTGGGTTCATAATAGCAGGATTTAAAAGTTTCTGTAGCCTCTGAACTGAATCCTTAAGGCCAACGTACGAAAGCTCATTTAGATGACAAGATACTTCATTCTAGATATAAACCTACTTCTCCCAGAGGAGCAATTAATGAATTAAAATATAATTTGATACTTAAAAATATACTTAAAAAGAGTAGCAAAGATCTGCAAAGAGTCATCTTGTACACCTTCTTGCCTTAACGAGATGTTTGCTAAATTTCTTACAGACTTGCGGTGCTGGAATCCTATTTGGCAACCTCTGTGGAGCTCTAATGATTTAGTTATTGTTAAAAAGATGTCCTTGGTGGTTTGTCTCTGTGTAGGAACCTCTTATTTCCTGGATGTCCTATCCTGAATGTAGAACACTTTTTTACTTTTATCACTACTGCAATTTTTAATGTATTTGAAGGCAGTTATCCTGTTCTTACCAAACCCTTGCTGGAGTGTGGCTCTCATCCTATGTTCACATCCTTTGGGAATCTAATTGAGATCTCTGTGTTAGAGGTCCAGCTGCATAGTAGAAGTGGGTAAATCCATCCATGAATGTTATGAATCTTGAGTGGAATGAATCAAGTTAAGCTGCACGAAGCTAAACTTAAGTATTAGGGTTTAGAAGGCTTTAAAGCTTTTATTTCATGTGGCAATAAAATTTGAAAAAGATAGAGTTAGGAATAATAGAACAAGTACCTGCATAGGTCATCTTCTGGTTATCTGTGAAGGAAAGTCAAGAAATGAACAAGTAAGCCCCTGGGCACCTTAAATAATTTTGAAGAGGTCAGGAATCAACCTTAGAGCTAAGTCCATTTGTTTCTAAAGGAATTGAATGGCTGCTTCAGAGGGAAGAACTGAAGAGATGGATAAATACACTGTCAGCAATAGAAGAGAGAAAAAAGCAGAGCTTCTTTTATTGGACTTCCACAGAATTTAGAGACTGGGAGAAAAAAGACTGCAATAGGATTGGTTATTGTTTTTTTAGACTATCTGAATATATCCGTAATAGAAAATAGAAGCTATGCTTGAAGTGTAAATGCTAAGGACTTTTTTCAGTACCCCTCACATAAATTTTTCAATGATCTGAAAGAGCCCAGGCAGTGCCATCTGGTCTCCAGCTGTTGCTCCAGACATGTACAATCTCCTTCAGGTCCTCTGTGAGATTTACCAATGCCATCTGGATTGTTTGGATACCTGAGGATATCTCTAATGGTCCTAGGTCCCCTAAGTGTGGGCAACTGAAAGAAATCATAGGTCAGCAATAAAACTCTGTGTACTTTAAGAAATGGCCAAGCAAGACTCAAAATCCATGTAAAGACACTAAGGTCTATCCCTAAAAGCAGTAGAGCTGCATCAGCATGACATTACAAAAGGGATAATTCACTTTAGCTTGTAGCAAAGAAAGGCTGCTTCAGAATAATTGGACAGTGTTACTTTTGGGGTTTCTGCACTGGTAGTGGTCACACAGCCTGTAGAGTTAATTATATTAAGTTCGACTTGACAGGAATATTTTGAAACATATTTGGAATAACAAAGACAAGAAATGTTCTGAAACAAATGTTATTTACATACCTCTTAATGATGCTTAAGACGTGGAATCCTGTGGAAGATTAATCTGTCCCAGTTCTAGTTGTTTAAAATTCAGAAAATATTCTAAATAAAAACCAAAAATAATTTTCTGGAATTCCATGATGTCTATCAAGCAATAAATCTCATGGATATTAAAGCAATTGCTGTATTCATATCTGTTATTACACAGACTCAATTGGGAGAAGTCTTATTAAGCTGTTTCTACAGCACCTTATACACCAATATTCTATTTCATCATTTTTTTCTAATTGGATTATAATAAAAATGATAGATACAAGAATTTATACAGTTTCCATGCTATCACTGGTGTTGTTTTCTTTTACTTACATTTGAAATGCGAGGAAGATAAAGCATACAGATGAAATTTTC
Organism: Clamator glandarius; assembly: GCA_033459285.1. NCBI lineage: Eukaryota > Metazoa > Chordata > Aves > Cuculiformes > Cuculidae > Clamator > Clamator glandarius. The sequence goes on along the minus strand of JAUNZM010000551.1, from coordinate 115,120 downwards.
TTTAATATCTTTAAAGAAACTATCCTTAATAGTAGTGTATTTAATTAAAGTGTAGTATTTAAGGAAGGTATTCTATCAAAAGAGGCATATTGGAAGAAGACACATTTACTTATGAGATAACTGGGCAAATGGTGATAAAGGCTGCTATTCTTTTGAAGGAAGTGAGAATAAAAAATGAAATAACACTAAGATTTTCTTGCTAGCAGAGGTAATATTTAACAATAAAATCAGAGAATGTAGAGCTTTGGGAGTTTTATTTTTAGGGTACTTTTTGTAAAATATGGAATTATATAAGAACAAATATAATGGAACAGCTTTCTGGAATATATTTGCTGATAATGGAAATAAGTCTGGCCTATTCGCTGAGGTTATATACTGAACAGTTCTGTGCTGTATTAAAAATTACTGAGTCTTTCAGAAGTAAGCTAATGCACTGCATGTAGCCATTCAGGTTCTGTTAACCATTAAACTAAATAGAATACTATTTCATGCATGATTTTGTTCAGTTAGATGAAGAATGCAGCAATGGGTCCAAAGATGTAATGAGAAAGTTTGGAATTTTAAATAAATAAATAATCCCTTTTGTTGGGAGCTATTGCCATGTAATTTCAAATGCCTTATTAAGAGATCCTTATGGATACCCCAATAATGCATGCCAAAAATGTTAACAGATGATTCTGTCTCATATGTTGATAACACAGCTGTTTGTATCCCTGCTGAGAGGAAAGAAACAGATTTTAATTGGCTGCTGCTGCTGAACCTGAATTCCTTCTTAGAATAAATTCTCTTTTTTTCCCCTGAAAATACTATACTGGCTTGCAGACTCCTACCAAAAAAAAAACCAAAAAAACAAAAAAACAACTCAAAAAATTGGCAAATTTAATATATATTTAGCTGTCATCATCTTTCTGTTTTATTGATTTTATATATATATATACTGAATTATGAGATTTATTGCATGGAAATCAAATGGGGCTGCTTTACTCCTTGAAAAGGGGAAAATTAGTGAAACATTTTGCATATCTAGACAATGCTTACTAGTTCCGGTCTGTATTACTATATAGTTCACGCTGCTCACTTAGACTGCAATGTTTCTCTATTGCACAGCTTTTTCTTCTACTTGTTCCTTTTCCTTCCACAAAGATTGCAAGTGTAACTGCTCTACTCAGTGGATGTGGAATAACACACAATTAAGTTATCAGGAAGAAACTTCTAAATTTCATTGAGATTTCTGGCTTATATTTTCCTCCAGTAGGTATTACCTGTAAATTTCCTTCTTTCTGGGACAACAGATCATTTGAAGTAGTACGTACAAATATTGGTTTCTGTTTGTTCATACTAGGAGCAATTCAAACATTTTTAATATTTTCTGAACAGTCATCAGCTCCCATACATGTTTAATTTCTCCTTAGTCACCAGAATAATCTCCTCAGGAGTTCTCCTCATGAGGAGGAGGAAGTACACTTCTTAAGACTCTTCTTGCATTTTTGAACTCAGCCGGAGCTGTTGCATCAAGTACAGTTTGTATAGTTAAAACATTTTATATTTAAAACAGTTTGGGAAAAGGTAACACAGGAGATAGGCTAACACATAACTTACCGGGTCAACTGCTAGAAAATCCTCTGGCTGAGGGATTGTGGGATTTAGGGTCAAATGAGCTGTGGTATATCTCTTCTTTTGGTATCAATATTTAAATTAGTGGTTTAAAGTAGTGTTAGATACCTCCATGTGAATTGCACAGGCAATTTCTGGAAAGTTTGGTACAGATAACAGGGTCTGGGGATTTTAGTGAAAGTTATGCCACCCTAATTCATTCTTTAGTGCCAGACAAGGAGCTAAGTCAAATCCACTTGTAACAATTGCTACAAATGCATGCAGGAAATCATTCTTGTGTTGAACAATCCGTCTGCAATTTTAAAAGCACAAGTAATTTTCTGGAGTTACAATCAAATAAGGCATAGTTGTGTTCAGTAGCAGTAAAAATAGACTTGGAATGATCACTTATAGAGTTTTATGAGACTGTCTTTGTATTATAACTCATTAAAATCACCTCAGAAAAGGAATTTTGAGTTAAACTTGGAAGAATCCTTAACAAAGCTTTAATGTATCATACATAGGATGGCATTAGTGATAAGCCTCAGTGTCTTTCCTTGTAAATTTGGAATATCCTAGAGAAGTCATCAACACAGTACATAACCTAGAAGTTTCTTATGCTATACCAGCTGGTGAAGGGGCTGGAGAATAAGCCTTTTGAGAGTCTGTGGGAACTGGAGTTTTTTAACTAAGAGAAAAGGAGGCTGAGGGAAGACTTTATCACTATATACAATTACATGAAATGAGATTATAGTGAGGTGATATTGGTCTCTTCTTCCATGTAGTTACTGATAAGACCAGAGGAAATGGCCTCAAGTTTCATTAAGGGAGGTTCAGATTAGATATCAGAGAAAATGCCTTCACCAAAAGGGTTCTCAGGCACTGGCAGAGGCTGCTCAGGGAAGTGGTTGAGTCCCCATCTGTGGAGATATTTAAAAGACGGATAGATTACGTGTTCTGGGGTATGGTTTAGTAGTGGACAGGTACAGTTGGACTCTATCTTGAAGGTCTTTTCCAATTTTCCAACCAAAGTTTTCTATGATTCTATGATCAAAATTTTGAGAAACCTCATAGTTAATGAAAATATCTCTACAGAGTATCTGAATCACAGACTGTTTTTTTTTTTACCCTTTTTTTATAACTATAATCTTTGTTAGAACCCTATGTATTTTGCAGCAATATAGTCTTTATTTATGAAGTTTCATACTAATGCCTTCTTAAACTTTTAAGGACGTTTGTGGTGGCAAAGTTCTGTCTAGTAAACCCTAGTTCAATGAAATGACCTAGGCACTGGAACTGAAATAATCTGTAGAGAAACTCGTTGTCTGATGCATCTCTGATGTGGTGGTACAAGACTATGTTGCCAAAGTTTGTCAGTAACTTTGATCTTTGTTTTTGTTTATGATTTGTGAATATACTTATTTTATTTACAGCAGAAATCTTTCTATTCCCTTTAAATATACTGTGAAGTCATCACTTTATCTTTGTGTATAGTGCAGACTTCATAGCTCACTGACTTTGGCAAAGATTTTCTGCTTTCATTCCATTTGTACTTGAGATATTAACAAAGCACTTAATCAAAGTTCCCACATAACTTTCATGCACTTTATAGAGCAGCAGGACAATATAGTATAGCAGTACCATTGATGGTAGCCCTACAAATTAGAAGAAAATATGACCAGTTGGCCTTGAGAGTCTAATTAAATGAGGACCACAAGATGGTCTTTATTTCTTTCAAGAGGCTAATCTACAAATAAATGACTGCAAAAAGTGAGAAACTTTTCAGTGTGTGGTTTCTGGGGATTTCCTGGAATATGTATGAGCTGACAGTGGAAGATCACTATAAGATGGCTGATTGGGAATTAACACGACAATAGACATGAAGAAAGTGAATTGCAAAATCTGCTGAATGGTTAACAGTAGAATTGTGCTGGTCTTCCAGCACTGACTACCTTACACCATTATCTAATCTGTGCAATGGTTGTTTAAGAATGGGAGATATTCAGTTCCTCTAAGTCCATCAAGCAATGTGAGCTGGAAAAGGAAGAAGACAGGACTGGATCATCTATGAATCCTAATACTTGATTACAAGGAAGCATCACTTCTATAAGGCCCAAGCCTTTTATAAAGAAAGGAAGGTGTTCTAGATACCAGTGGGAGCGGACAATTAGAAGTTGGACTCTGAGCTGGTGCAAATCTCTCTGAAATTCCCTGTGGGTGTGCTTGCTGAAAAATAAATTATTCTTAAAAAAATCAGCAAACTAATTCAATTACCTTTATTACTGATCAATTATTTCCTCACTCAGAAGCCTAAGCAGGTGCACGTACAATGTATTGCACTTCCTCCTGCACATGTACAAAGGTTACTTCATGCACAGAAAGGGTATTTATTCTCTACTCAGTCAGCTTGACTGTATTTTTGATACTGTGCTTCCCTCTTTTTTTACATACTGAGTTACCAATAATAATCTTTTGCCCTGATTCTGTAAGCATCTGGGCAGAGAACATCTTGCTCAAAAAATGCTTTAAAATAAATCCAGGAAGTTACTGTTAGCCTAACTGAAAACTTAGCAGTATAATTTGGATTATTATTAGTCCAGATGTAATTACAACAGAAAGGAATTGTGCTACAGAAGAACTCTTACTAAGAACAAAACCATCTTTTGCATATCTCTATTTAAAAATTACAATTGTACTGTACAAATACAAAATCTTACAAAGTAAAACAACTTGGCCAGTGGCTTGTTAGAAAATGCTGTTTCATCTAAAGTAGCTAAGACAAAGCCCCAGGCAAGTGAACACATATCCAAGAAAGTTAGCCTGGGAAATCTTGCTCCAGAGGCCCTGCAAAATCAGTATAAAGGCTCTTGGTAGCAATAGCAATATTGTACTTACTGGACTACAACACTATAAGCTGGTATTCATACTAAATCTATGGCCTGTTTTATTAGATCTGGCTTTCAGGAGGACAGCATCAAAAAATTACAGTCCACAGTTTTACTATTTTTATGACTTCTGAAATGGACAAAAGAGATCCTGGGAAAACTCCATCTCACATCTGTCAGAAAGGAAAAAGGAGAACTGGAGCCACATAGCCCAGTAAATCTGACCTCATCAAGGACACTTACCAGTTCTATCCCGTGGCCAGTACTTCTTGGTGCACAGCATTTTCTTATCTGGACAGCTGTTCCTTTATATGTGATTGCCTGAAGCATTTTCCTCCAGGCTTTAGCCTAGAGGTTCCTTGTCTTGGGCAACTTTGTCTATAGAAAGGTAATGCCTCAGGGATACTACGAGGATAAATTTATTAAGACTTGAAAAGCATTCAAATATTATAACAAGAAAGGCCAGATAAAAGTCTTTGTGAAAAGAAAATACAACCAGGATACATCAGAACTACGGAATCAACTTTCTGGAAAATATTTGTGAGAGAGAGAGCCTGTCATGTCCTGAATTACTCACTATTAAAATTCACCGCTTTACAATCACTTCTGTAGACTGTCAATTGAGTAGTTAAATGCTTTAGGGAGAGCATCATAACTAGTCACTGAATCATTTATTTACAAATAATTTTCTCCTTTTGAGAAGCTGCAACATTGATTGATCTGAGGCTTTCCATGAGATAGAGAGATAAACCTATATTCATTATGTGTTGCTCCAAAGCCTGTTGAAGTCAAAGAATCTCTTAATTTACTTTCTAGGACTTTGGAGCAGACTCGCTATTTCTGTAATCTCTAGAAGCCATCTGCAGACAATGTTTCTAACTTTTGCCTCTATATCAAGAAGAGAGAGGAAAATAGCTGAGAACATTTTCATTTTCTCATTGCACTCCAGCCCAAGACTGGCATAACATTTTCTGTGGGATACTGAAGACATAAATGGAGATAAACACATATAGATCTCAAGGGGCAATGGAAGTACAAGTTCAGTGTGAATTACCAAGGATGAGAAATAAAATTATTTTCATGTAAACATGTACAATTCTAGACTGCCAAACAGGTTGTTACCAGATGGGACACAGAAGAAATCACACAGTGGAAAGACTGATTTTTAAAATTATTTATCTTTTTCAGACCTAATAAAAACACAAAGATCTTTTCTGTCTCTGTTTTCTCTAATTTCTTCTCTTTGAGCAATATTTTATCGTTATCTTGTGGTTTATTATCACTAATATAGACATGAAGGAATTGTGGAGCCTGTTCACCTACTTATTTTCAGAATTTTTATAGGTAATTGTGTTCATGAAATAAGGATTCTCCATAGGAGATGATTACTATATAATAAACAAGTCAAATAAACAAAAAATTTTGCAGAATATTACAGCAAGATGAGGAACTGTTAGGGAGGAAAACAGAAAAATTTTATCCTGGAATGGATACAGGTTGTGAATGGTTACAGTGCTTTGGAAATCAAGTAAATGGACTTATGTCATTGTACACAATTAAAGGATCAGGGCCACGACAAGAAGATTTTATTTTCTCTAAAGCAGAAAAGTTCTGTGAGCACTGGCTTCTTTTAACTCATAGACCTCAAAGAACACTTTGCAACATCATTTCCCTTCTACCTTGTATGCATAAGATATTTTGAGATATTATTCAGTGCTATTCATTTTCTTATTCTTTGAAATTAAATTTTATGATTTTAATATTACCTGTCGTTACTGGATGAGACAGATCTTCTCAGGTCTTATACAGCTTATGGTTGAAGCCTAAAATTTTTCCAGGCATGGAAGAAATTAATCCTCTGAGCAACCTTATAGCTTCCTAGTGATTCTGCTCATAGACCTCAGTTGCTAGAAATGAGAAAGAAGGATTTTTCTCTTGCAGTTGAGTGGGATGATGTATGTGCCTGTAGGGATGAAAAATTGCTGGCTTGGGCTTGGTGCACATTAGGAATGAGGAAGATGATGTTGAAAACATTAGATTCTTATTAGTCCCAGAGCTGCAAGTTCCAGGGATATCAACTCCTTCTGGTGACCAGTACTAATTGCACTGTTACCTAGTTCCAGCAGCACCATGCTGGCTGCTCCCATCTGACATTTTCTGATATGCAGCTTACTTATGAACAGTTTACATAGGGTTCATTATTTTTTGGTTAGGAATTGGTTTGGAAAGCTTATTATTCATAAGCCATTCGGAGCAGTTTCAATTTTGCTTTTAGCTGATCATGTCTAATCCTCACGAAATTTAATGAAAAACAGACTTGTAACAGGAAAAAAAGGGCTTTAAAAATTTAAACCTTAGTAAAGAAATATCAGTACAATTAAGGCAATTTCTGAATCTTCTGTGATAATTAAAGCCTTCCAAGTTAAAAGTGATAAAACAGTGTGAGAAATAAAATAATGCAGGAAAATGGGTTCTGAACTTCTTTATTATATTATTAAATCCTAAGTGGGGATGACTGAGGAGGTGGCAGAAAACATCAATCAAAACCCTTGTATTTTGAGGTTAGACAGATCAAATCAGATTATAGCCAGTGATACTTCAAATCAAGATCCTATGCAATGTGAGCACCTAGCAAAGCCTTTATTTTGACTGTATGGAAGTTCCTAGAGAAGTAAAGGCCCCACCCCAATTTTGTTTTTTATTTTTCAGGCCAGCTATTCAACAGTGTAGGCTAGATACACTTTAACTTGTATGAAAAATGCCTGCTTTTATGTTGCAACAACTTATATATTTATAATCATTTGTTCCTATATTAATATTCTGGAAAGCATCTGAGAGATATGCAAGATCTAAAGCAACAAATATTTTTCCCTGGGCAGTCATACACTGAAAGATGCAAGATTCTTCCTCATATTTCATAATTTTATTTTATATATATATATAAACCTTTTCATCTCAAAGCTAGGTACAAGCTTAACTGATTACTGTTGCTCTGTGGGTCCAAACAAGGAATGTTTTGTATTTAGCACTCAGTAATTATGAAATTATTGTGTCTTTGGTGCTGTTATTATGCTGCTGTTAATTATTACGCATTGTTATTTAAATTCAGTTAACCCTGGAAGCTGTAATTTTAAAGATCTTATTCACTTTGGAGAAAACATCTTTATTCAGCACGTGAAGGAAAATATCTCCAAAACGTAATGTTCCTGGCTCTCAGTCACTTGTTTCATGGATTTTGTAATAAATTTGTAAGAAGTTTGAGCAATCAATGTAGTAAGTTATCAAAGAAAATTTTATGACTTTTAGTACTTCCTTCTAACGCAAACCAGTCCATGATTCTATGATTTGTCTGTGTGTTACTTGTCTTTAGAAAATTATTACATGCTTTATTTACATAAGAATGCTAGACTGATTCTATAAAATGTATAAAGCCAAAATAAATCCTCCCTAAGCTAACCTGAGCACTAAGAAGCCATATTAAAACTGGTATTTTTTAAAGAATGAAGAAAAAGTGTTGTGATATGGAACTAATTGTGATATGGTTGGACTTGATGATCCAGTGGGTCTTTTCCAGCCTGGTTATTCTATGATTCTATGATTCTGTATTAGATACTGAATCTAAAAGTCCATTGCATTTTCACATAAACACACATTGTCTCAGAAATTCTTTACAAAAACTTATTTATCTGTCTCCCACTATTTTCACTTATTTGTTACATTTCAGATTCTTAAAGGCAAGATTGCCATTTGTAATTCTTTATAAGATATCCACCACCATTCATTCATAATTTAAAACTTCCCATAGTGTCATCATCAAAATAATGATACCTCTAGAAATCACGTCTGAAATATTTTCTGATATTGGTTTCCATTTCATTTGTTTCCTGCAACTAAAACTAAATCTCTGCTTTGGTACATGATAATGTATTCATATCTAATGCATTTTCAGCCTGTTCTATAGTCTGTACTCTTTTTTTTTTTTTTTTTTTTTTTCTGATGAGAATGACAAAGGCTGTGAATAGAAAGTTGTAAAGGAACTAGTGTGACAGAAAGGAAACATTTCTGATGTCTAGTTGGGGAGTAAGTATTAGTGATAAACTGCCAGTTTCATGCTTTCTCTGGCAACCTACATTACATTTTTTACAACACCATTGAGAAGGTCTCTGACACAATGACTGCATTATCCACTGATGGAATAAGCAGCTCTTACTGGCCCATGTTGCTGCATTTGACAAGGGGCAGCTATAATTTCACTTTGTGTGTGCGTTTCACCTGCAGCCTTTGTGAGAGCTCTCATTTGTATGCAGCAAGGCTGAGAGCAAGGCAAGCACACGTTCTGCCCCAGTCCGCGGCATGTCACGATGGCAGCACCTAGGAAATGCATTAATATTTATGGGAAGGGAACAAAGAAATCAAAGCATCTCTATCTACTTCTCTCTCAATTTATTCCTCTTTTATAAATATAATTTGGGAACAGTTTTTTGGAGGCGGAGACCCTACACTAGCTACAGCAAGGCAGGAATACCCGTGTATGGTATTTAATTGTAATTGAGAAACTTAATGCTGATATTTTTCTACACTGAGGCTGTCATACTCTCCATCTTTTTTAACTTTTTTTAATCTCTCTTACAATGAAAAGGCTTTTAATAAGCACTTTCCAGTTAAGCACTTCTGACTGTTTGTTAGATATAAGGATTCCTTCTTTCTCCAGAAGTTCAGAAGTGAACTGGGCAGAAGCACAGCATCAGGCTATATGCATACAGTGCCACTCTCACACTTGAGGTGTGAGGTTTACAGCAATTCCTATTTCCCCTTCCAACACCAAGATGTCCAGATTGATCAAGGTCATATGAGGTGCAGATATTTGTTAGTGGTCTGGATACTTCCTCCAGCACTTTGTTTAGTTCTGTGTGTTTTCTGCAGGAGAGGTTTCTTCCTGAGAGCAGATGGAATGACTGCCATAATTGGTATGACACATCTGAGGCATCATCTAGCAACTAAACTCAATACGTAGTGCTGTAGCTTTTCCCATTTGAGCACTTTCAGGTACCTTTTTTTTTTTTTTTTTTTTTTTTAATGTAAACTAATCTGTCACGCAGTTAAGTCTTTGACCTGGTTCTCTCAGGGATCTGAATGGCTAATGAATCACCAAAACTCATGAAGATGAATGAATAGTCTCCTCTAGCCAACTACACTGTCCTAACAGAGAAAGTGATGGTTCATAGAGAAGTGGCCACCTCAGTGGACTGAGAGTTTTTGATACTGGGTTCAAATCCTTTGTGACATCTATGCACCACTGAGTTCCTTTCTGCCCTGTACCTAGTCAGTTGTAAATTCTGTGAAGCAGGGACTGTTTCTTGCCATATTATAGCTCCAGTGTGTGGAATTAAAAGGCTTTCAATAAATGCTTCTAGTGAAACAACAAATAACTTGTTAGAAATTGGGAGAAGTGTGGCCCCCTGTTGGGGCCAAAAGGAGGGGCACTTCAAAATCTAAAATTGTCCAGAGAAGAGGGACAAAGCTGGTGAAGGGGCTGGAGAACAAGTCTTAAAAGGAGCAACTGAGAGAGCTGGGGTTGTTTAGCCTGGAGAAGAGGAGGCTGAGGGGAGACCTTATTGCTTTCTACAAATCCTTGAAGTGAGGTTGTAGAGAGGGGGGAGCTGGGCTCTTCTCTAGAGTGACAGGGGACAGGACGAGAGGGAATGGCCTCAAGCTCCACCAGGGGAGATTTAGGCTCGACATAAGGAAAAAATTCTTCACTGAAAGGGTCATTAAGCAATGGAACAGTCTGCCCAGGGATGTGGTTGACTTGTCTTCCCTGGAGGTGCTTAAGGTGCAGGTGGATGAAGGGCATGGTTTAGAGGCTGGTGGGAATGGTTGGACTCGATGGTGGGTCTCTTCCAACCTGGTGATTCTATGATTCTATGAAATAACTTTTCCCATGAATATCGCCATTTCCTCAAACAATATTATAAAGAAGCATGACTTTCACACTGCATCATACACCTTTTATATCCTTTTGTATCTTCTTGTGAGAAGGAACTGGGTACAGTAGGATGTCTTGCTTGTATGCTCTGATTACCATATAGACTGGAAGCTTTCCTGTACCTTGGAGCATCGGAAGAGAGGCTGGATGAGTAGCTGTGTTTCAGTAAGGGAGCAGGAACTGGGGGCAAGGAAGGGAGCACAACCTATTGCTGAGACCCTGCTTCTGTGCTCAGAAATAAAAATCCATTTCAATAGTCTCCTGGTCAGGTACTTTATTTTTGTCTTTACTTGATGAGTTAGAGTGTTTGGTCATTCCCATGATATATAAAAGGCTTAGTGTTTCTGCCTTTTGCAGGAAGAGCTTCATCTTTCAACCCAGACACTTACAGGTGCTCTATTGAGCTGCATATGTCTTCCAAGTCAAACTGCCTGTGTTAGTCAAAGGATTTTTGAAAAAGGGGGTTGAATAATTAAGAAATAAAAAGTTCGGTCCTTGATACTTCAATACTGCTGTGGCAACAAAAGGCTTAGCCACATTATGATCCCAGAACTGTTAGAATTTTAGCCTTGACTTCCCCGAGACGCTTGACTTATCTGAGAAATTTCACTTTTAATGTGTGAATGAACATTATTCCTTCAACTCCATTCACTGGACTCTGGGTTTCAATCTGACTACCATTTGTGCAACAGAGTTTATCATTTCATCTGTACGATTTCTTCTTGAAAATTTAACAGCCTAGTTACAAAATCTGCTACCCTTTATTTTCATGATAAATGGGCAGAAGAGGGTATAAACACAGTACTCTACCCTTTGCACATATAATGCACCTAAATTATGAATTGTTCCCACTGATGCAGTGGAAATTTTTTAATATTTTGTTTCTGTCGTTTCTAATGGATTTTAATGCCTAGGAGTATAAAAGGCAAGAAAAAACAGTTGATCTCATTAGGGAGAGGTCACTTTCTGCACTGAGAGATATTGGCAAGGATCGTAAATTTTTGATCTTTCATATACCAACAACGAAAATATCCAGTTAATCATTTAACAGTCCTTAGACCCTAAAATCTGTTCATGTGTCCTGTTTGTGTTTTAAGCTAAATGCAAGACTTCTTGGCCAACACTCTGTATGACTGACTTTCACCTGTCTGTGCTCAGCTGAAAGCAGATGAAAAGCGAGCTGACTCAGGTCTTCTTTGTATGAATCACTTACAAGGTTTGGTGCAAAAATCTTCATGTCAACATGTATTTTAACTATCTAAAGCACCCAGCAGCATAAACCCTGCCTCTAATTTGCTACCATTACATGAATAAGTAAACTAATAATGATGCTGTCAGCAGTAATTCGAACTTAAATGGTTCCTGTGATAAATAATCAGTTCATCTCCTTCTTGGACACACTAGTTCAACACTTTCCAGTGTAATCAGCTTTATGTTATACAGGACAGTTTTCCCTGGGCCTTGTCTATGTCTGTTATTTTGGAAGGATAAGAAAATAAGAAGTAAATGCCACAGCTTCCATGATGATTTAATTATTTCTTACTTACATATCAACATAATGTTCTTTTTCCCTAAACAACATATTATAAATAGAACAAATTGCCACTCTACGGCTCCACACATTTTTGATAGCCCAGGGCAATAGTCATTCTACTTGTTTACCACATGGAATTGGTTTTATTTCTTTACTTTTTTCCCATGATTTAAGGTAGTAAACGTACTAAAACTTAATATTGGAACAAGCTAATTTTAATTTGCAAAGTCAGACACTGGAAGAAGGGGCTTAAAAAGATTAAAAGCCAGTTAATAGCATTTCTGACTTTCTTGCTGTAGTGGTAAATGGTAAACCTTCATGAAAGTTACATTTACTCCAGTTACATAGTAAAACAGAGATATAATATTTGCTGGATTAGTCATTAATTTTATTCCATGGAGAGTGAAGTTTGAATTTTGCCTGACAATGTCAGCAAAATAGGAATAATAGGTAGCAATAAATAATAAATATATTGATAAAATAAGTTTATTGAACCCAGTTAAATGTCAAGTAAGTTGGGATACACTTTACAAAGCCATTACGTGTTTGACACTTTTGATAAGGTGCTCAAAGATATTTAAGATTAATTGAGTGTGGAAAGTGAACAAGCTTCTCAATATACTGTCCTCTAGTTAAAGGTTGACATGCTCTGGTGAAGCCAAAGACAACATTTACTTATGAAGCTAGAAGGAAAGTATGACTTAAAATTTAGAAATATATTGCTATATATTATTTATAATAACTATTAATAATATAACCTGGTATTAACATCTGGTAGTTGGGGAAGAAAAACCCTGGCATTGTTTACATAAAAATGGTATTTTTATTTCTACATGTGCTTGTCACTGAAGGTACTGAGTCTAATTTAGATTTCTGTAACAACGGTATTGAGAAAAACTGGTAAATCCACTGGTATCATAGGATCATGGTACCATAGAATTATAGAATAGTTTGGCTGACTCTGTCAAGAGCATTGAAGAAGGACAGTAGAGGTAATTAGTTCTTCCTTAGCTAGCGTAGAAGTCAAGACTACAAGTAGTCATATGGTGGGCTGATAATTACTGTTTAGAAGAAGACTGTGAGGTACAGGCCGTTACTCTGAAATCCCCACAGGGACTATCACTGAGTAAAGCACTTAAGAAAAGGAACCGCATCCTTCCTGTAACTGAAAATCTATACCTTAGTTAGAGGTGATGTGCAGAGGTGTGGAGAACTGAGCAGACTATAAAAAGCAGTGGGAATGATACTGGTGTCTCCAGTAACTTGAGTCTTCCATTCAGTTATAGAATCATAGAACCATAGAATGGTTTGGGTTGGAAGGGACATTAAAGATTACCTAGTTCCAACCCCCCTGACATGAGCAGGGCCATCTCTCACTAAACCAGGCTACTTAAGGCCCCGTCCAACCTGGCCCTGAACACTTCCAGGGAAGGGTCACCCACATCTTCCCTGGATAACCTGTGCCAGTGCCTCACCACTGTTATCATAAAACATTGCCTCCAAACATCTAATCAAAAACATTCCCCTTCTAATTTAAAGCCATTCTCCCTTGTTCTATTATTACGCTCCCTTGTGAAAAGTCCATCCATAGCCGTCCTGTAGCCCCTTCAGGTACTGGAAGGTCACTGTAAGGTCTCCTTGGAGCCTTCTCTTCTCCAGGCTGAACAAGCCCAACTCTTTCAGCCTGTCCTCTTATGGAAGGTGTTCCAGCCCTCTGATCATCTTTGTAGCCTTCCTCTGGACTGGTTCCAGCAGTTCTATATCCTTCATTTTTGAAGATTCCAGAACTGGAGACAGTATTCCAGATGGAGTCTCACAAGAGCAGAATAGAGAGGATAGAATCACCTCCCTCGAACTGCTGGTCACACTTCTTTTGATGCAGACTAGGATACAGTTGGCCTTCTATGTTGCAAGCATAAGTCCACCCCAAGAAAATATGAAAAGTATAATATTTTATTATTTTGGTCTATTTTTTCTTTATTTTTCTTAAATTTTAAGTCAGGGAATTACTGATTATATAATAAACAGCTTGATTAGTACTTAAAACAAGTGGTCAAGTAGTTGATGAAAAAAATTGTAGCAAGAGAAAAACAGCTATTTCTTAGAAGGAATTAAAGATCTTCACTTCTTTTTCTTTCTGTACCATACAGGCTAGAAACTCATTTGTTTCCAAACACTTTTACATCATTTTCCTTTACTGTCATTACACTCAGTTGTCAGTTGATAATTTACATTGAGTTATTTCTGACTTATTAGAAGTATAAGAACATAGAAATGCAGAGTTGTAGACAAGTCCACCTAGGCCATAGCTGGAGGTATTCAATTGCCTAAACAAGAGTGCTGCCATTTTAAGCAATCTCATGCTACAATTCCAGAGGAGTTTGGATCTCTTGTGATTCCATATGTAGTCACTGAATCATAGAATGGATTGGAAGGGATCTTAAATATCACCCGGTTCCAATCTCCCTGACTTGGGCAGGGACACCTCCCACTAGATCAGGTTGCCCAAGGCCCCATACAACGTGGCCTTGAACACCTCCAGGGATGGGGCAGCCACAACCTCCCTGAGCAACCTGTGCCAGTGCCTCACCACCCTCATTATAAAATATTTCCTCCTAATGCATAATATAACTCTTCCCCCTTCTGATTTAAAGCCATTCTCCTTCATCCTGTTACTACTCACCCCACTTGTAGCTCCTTTGGTTACTGGAAGACTTCTATAAGATCTCCTTGGACTCTTCTCCTCTCCAGGCTGAACACGCAAACTCTCTCAGCCTTTCCTCATAGCAGCAGTGCCCCAGCCCACTGATTATCTTCTTGATCTCCTTTGGACCCGTTCCAACAGTTCAATATCCCTCTCACTTTGGGGATTTTAGAAAACTGTAGTAATCATGAAGAAGTCTTGAATGCTATTGGGTATCTCAAATGGTACAAGGCATATACTTAGGATACTTGTTTGGGGTTGAGTTGTCTAACACCTACAACCATTCTGACTTTTAAGTAGATATATCAGCAGTGGAAAGATTTATGAGATTATTTAACATGACCACAAAAAAGATGTGTTCTATCTAACTGGAAAACATCATCAGGCCACAGAGACTCACTTTTTGTATGTACGTTTGTACAGTACTTTGTATATTTTTTCATTAAAATTGTTTCCGTAATGCAGTATAGTCCCTTAAAAATCTTCACATCTTCTCTACTGCTAATAATGATGATTGCTTACATTCTTGGTAAGTGAAATAATATCGAATAGATGATCTGTCTAACAGGACATGACAGCAGCCTCAAGAAAGCAGAAAGAAAACCAAATAAAGACCAAGCACACTCCCACCTTTCAGACTCAATTCCTGATCCTGAGTTTTAGCTTTGTTGTTTCATTTAATCTGTTTGGAGAAATCACTCTTGGGCAGGGAATCCTTATTGCATGGATCATTAATTTGAAGAGAGGCAAACAAAAAATGAGGAATTTGTATTTCAGTCACAAAATGGATCAAAGAAAGCTATCCTAGGGCAAGGTGCTGTTGTCAAGATTGTCCTGAAGAAAGGAAAATCATTACAGAGGATTATCTATAACAGTAGTTCTCAACCTTTCTTTCAGCTTGTGTACCCCAAGGCAGAAATACAGTGTGACTGATTATGATTACCACACACATACACAAAGATCCATTCTCCTACAGATATATTTTTGCACTTTCTTGACATTCTATGATGTTATTCCTGAAATCAGATCCTACATGTGCATACACATATGTTCAGCTTAAAAATAGTAGGAATAATGAAAATGTGTATTAATTTCCGTCTTTCAGACATTGTAACTCATTAAATATTGAAAAATGCATTATCAGTTTGGAGAATGTGACAGGAGATTCATTCCATAGCTGTTCCTTGGTTACTACTCACTGAAGCTTCTCAAACATCATCATTTTAAGGTGCTTTTTCTAGGGAAACATTGATCCTTTCACTAACAATTATTCCTAGATGTGTTTTAACTGACAAAAATAAAAGGTATCTTTTAACTTTATTAACATGGAACTTGCCTGTGTAGAGGGACACAACCTACATCTCTTCTATTCCATAATGGATCCTAAGCCTTCCCAGCTTTGTAGCAGCTTGTACAAGTGCAGCTCAGTTTCCTTTCACCCTAGATCCATACTTGCTGCCTATTGGGAACATTTTTTTTATCATTCTGCATGTATTTCTGACTATCTAGGAGACTGGCATAAGTTGTCATGGGCTAAAGCTATGCAGTTAGTATGCCAGCAATTAACTACTATAATTAAACACGGCAATGTTGAAGTATACATTGTGGTCCTGTTAAGACTTCCAGTGTAGATGTATCTCTTGGGATACCTGTGCAGTGTCTCTCCTTGGAGGGTTCTCAAGGGCAGAAAAACGCATGGAAGTCCCCTCTGGAAAATTCCCAAATTGGGACTGGAGGATCCAGGAGCCCCTCACAGTTAAAGGACTCTTTCCAGAACAACTGTTGCCTGAACCCTTTGGGTACGTGTGTGAAGTCAGGGGTGCTCCTGTTCAGATTTGTGTGGCTTGGCCAGTCTGGCATGGATGGTTCAACAAACCTTAGCAGCCCAAACACAGGTAGCAGGCAGGGGGGAGACGGCCAACACCTCTTCCTGCACCTCCCTCTTTTCCCTCTGCTGCTGCCAAACTGCTTTAAACCCATAACACAGTTCCTCACCTAGACAAACATTTAAGACATACAAATATAAAGAAATAAAGTAATCTTTGCAGGTCTGTAACATCCTTCTGTGAAGGCTGTCTGAGAGACCTGAGGTTGTTTAGCCTGTAGAGCAGAAAGTTCTGGGGAGACTTTATTGTGGCTTTTCAGTACCCAAGAGCAGAATGGACAGAGATGTTTACCAAGGCCTGTAGCAGTAAGACATGTAATAATTTTAAAATAAAAGATAGTAGATTTAAATAGGATGTAAGGAAGCAATTATTTATTATGAGGGTGGTAAAACACTGACATAGGTTGCTCAGAGAAGTCATGGTTGCCCCATCCATTGAATTTTTCAAGGTCAGATTGGCTGGAGATTTGAGCTAGTGAACTATGTCCCTACTCATTGTAGGGGAGCTGAACCAGGTGATTTTTAAAGGTCCTTTCCAATTCAAATCATTCTATGATTGAATGATACCATAGCATAATGTACTTAATAAAAATGTAATTTTCCAGACAAATACAAAGTGCATTTTTATATGATAGATTACTGTAGCTATTACTAGATCACAGAAACATTGAGAACTTGTCAAGTTATGCTGCAGATTGGGATGTTATTGTTTAGAACAGCTCTTACAACACCTCTCTTGTCTTTCTGTTGCATGAATCACCCTCGGAGCAATGCTATCTTGGCACTATAAAAAGCAGAATGAAATAAAGTTACCATCACAGCATGCTTCAGAGAGACCTCAGTTCATTTAGATTACAGGTATTACACATCCTGCATTTCCCTTGGAAGGAAGACAGCTGTGTGTGGCCAAAGAGGCAAAGAAGATGCTGAATGCCAGTTGTCAAACTCTAGTGGTTACTTTAATTGCCCCTTTCCACCAATTTGAGAGGCTGCAGTTGTAGGAAAGCAACAGAGGTTGCTGTCACTCAAGTTCTCTAAAGCTACAGTTCTGCCTGAAAAAAAAAAGAAAAAATTAGAAAATGGACAGAATGAAGAAAGGAAAAGAGAATTCCACAGGCTCATGAAAACATTGTAAACAAAAAATATAAAGGGAAGTACGAAGAGGAGGGGGAAGTTTTAACTCAGTTTCAGATTTGAGATTTTACTTGAAAGTTTCATAAGGCAACTGTGAGTGTTTTACGATAGACAGGATCCTTGGCAGCAAAGTTACAGCATGATAGACTCTGACATTTTGTAAAACCATAAAATGTGAGAGTAGCTTTAACAAGCAGGAATTCTTTGACCTCCTGAGGTTCCTGTCCAATTTAGCCATAGCAACTGTTCGGTTCACACAATTAATGGTTACGTTCATTCAAGGCAGGTGGTGAAAAGGGTGACAGGAAATGTCCCCTTAATACTAAGAAAGCATTTCTTTTTTTTCTGTTCTAACTCCATAAGCAGAGAGCACACATGCGCGCACACCACCCCCCCCCCACTGCCTTCACTATGTTTTATATATTTTCATAGCTTTAATTTTCCTTATGCATCTATATTTGCAGGCTTCTTGCCCTGTATATGTGCATTAATAGCATAATTCCAAGCAAGTTGGATCATTTGACTAAAAAATCATAAGGTTGTTCTGTAGGCATTTTATTTTATATTTCTTAGCTTTTACAAAGGCTCCATGTTAGCTTGATTGGTTTGCTACTTCTGTTATGAGGATAATCCTGATGATGTCTGTAATTTAGAGATCATGGCTTTTCTGCAAAGCAAAAAAAAAAAAAAACCGAAATATATTGAGATGTTCCAGAGCCAAAAAGAACAGATGCATCCACTTTTGACTGCTACTGGAGACAGTAGAAGGACCTTTTTTGAATCATTATAGCTGCCTTTTTATGTTCTTATGGATCCTTAAGTATGCTCCTTCAAAACAGCTCTTTCCTTCCCCTCTATATGGACTGGGGGCATGTAGAGAGAGGAGATGCACCAGAGATTTCTTCAGATGTTATTATAGGGAAGAAGACTTGCATGGGGAGAATTAGCAATAGAAGTAAGGAAGATCAAAGATATGTGACAAGTCTGGGAAATGTGTATAAAAATTGAGAACTGAGATGTAAATGAAGACACATTAGACCCTGTAGCTGAGCACAAATTCTAGCAAGAAAGGAAATCAGTCAAATGTCAAATGTCAGGCTTGTACTTCTAGACTTGTTTAAATTATTCTTTCTCAAAACATTCACAGATATATAGCTTGTCTCTTGAAGGGTCCTCATAACTCAGTGGGATAGATTGGAAAATCTTAAATGCTTGGAGATTGGGACTGTATCTCCCTGTTTGTTCATACAGAAGCTAGCAAGATGGAACCATTTCTTGATCTGAACCATTCCTAGTATACACATTACTTTGTCCTTTTTTGACATATTCATCTGTCACTCTTGTGGATATATTTCTCTCAGAATATCTGGACATTAACACTTTACATATCCCACAATTTAAGACAACACAGAAAAAAACCATCATTTTAAAAACTCCACTTTTTCTTTCACCAGAATATGGATCCTAAACCTAAGCTCATTGTTCATCTATGAGTCTCCATCTCGACACAGAAGAATGTGACTCTTGGTGACAGATTATTTTTTTTTCAGATATAGATAGGTGGTAATTAGGGGTGAGGTTGACTCTATCATTCACTCAGACACTGTAAGAAAACGGATTTTATGTATCTTAGAAAAAAGTGCTTTACCTGGCAGTGTTCATACCAATTCTGTTTTCTCAGAACAAATATAGGAGAAAATAATTCTTTGGATTTTCCTTCTGGCTCTTCACTGATCATGAACTCTTTCTACTGCCACAGAGTAATGATTGTTAATTTTCTGTATATGAACAAAACTGAAGGATGACTAAGGGTCTGACAACTGAAATCCTTATATTTTGTCAATTTCCATCCAATCACAAAGAAATTTATGTCATTCTCCTCAGAACTGGCAAATTGTTTCAAAAGATAATATATAGATAATTACTACAATGTCTGAAAAGAATGAATCTTCATTTTTTAAAATATGCTATACTTTTTCAATATATTAGTTGATTTTTTTTTCTTTACTAGCTCATCTTGTTCCATAAAAGTGAGCTCCAGAAATATATTTGTATTAATAATTTACAATATATTTTATTTTTGTGGCAGTTCCCCTACAAATTATGTAAAAAGCAACACCTGGGAGTTAGGATATAAGCTTTATAACACCCTTGAAAGAGACAAAAGTATCACAGCATTTATCTTGCAGTTGGGGAAATTAGGTCATGAAGATACAAAGGCTGCATTCTGGGGACATAAATTACTCTCTGTCACACACCTTCCACAAGCTCTCTAAATGAGGTATTTGAAGCTCTAAGATTTCTGTATTGACTGCCATAGGGAGTTGAGTGGAATTCAGATGTTCTGGATATATCCCAGACTGCTTCCCCAAAGCCGTGAAAGGAATCAGAGATAACATTTGACAAGACATATGCTTTTAACTAATGAAACCCCAAAACCTCTTTCTATTAGAAACCTTGAACAAATAATAAACATACGCCACGGAATTTGTAATGTAAGCGTACTTTTATACCTGTTCCAGATTATAACAAGGTCCATAGAAATAACCTTTTTGGCACCTTTTTTTTTTCCTGATACATCTTTTCCTACAGCACTGATTGTGTTGTGCCTGCTTTGTGACCCTTTTCACGGACAGGAGTGCATGCATATCCCAGGCATGGAATTTTTCCTTCTTGGTTTACAAAGAAAAAAACAAGAAAGATATAATTAGCTTTGTAATGTTCTTCCTTTCATCTACAATTCACCTCATCTACCTTTAACCATATAAAAATTAGTCATTTAATTAAGGTAGTCTCCTATATTTCCTCTCTAATGAAAGAAGAGAATAAGGACTCTTCAGAGAATAATTCATCACACATATTTTAAATATCTATTTTAGGACAGGATTAATTCCTCTCTGGTGATACCTTGCTCTCTCCCATGAATGCAGAGACAGTTTAAATAATGGACTATGACTAGAAACACATCGTTTTAACTGGTTATAGTTAGACAAGATAAATGTTAGTCACAATCTTTTTAGGATTTTTGCCTTCATTCTGTTAACTGCCGTATGAGCAGAGAGAAAAACAGGCTATTTTTTAACCCTTGGTAAATGAGTACAAGAAAACACACATTATTTGGGCAGGAAGCAGCGGCAATGTTCTGCATATGGATGTCATTCAAAAATAGACCAATTTTGTATTTTGAATTTCAAAGACCCAGGCAAAATACCATACTATTGTCAACTGATGCTTAAAAGAAAGAGACCTCTGTCTTTCCTGTGTCTTCATGAATGAGAATGGAAATAATTGTCAAAGGAGAATAAAAGATGATTTTTTTTTCCTCATCTTTACTTATTTTGTTCTTTAAAATATAGCTTTCTCTCAAATCCTTAGTGACAAAAGGCTACGGGTTTAACATGCCCTTCCATGAAATTGTGTAATGTTGTTAATAAAGGAGAAGTCTCTGTTTTGATTACTAACAACAAACTAACATTTGGAGTCAGTCATTCAGGTGTGCCACTCAGTTTTATACATATCCACAAACTGCAGCATTTCAGAAAAATAGGTTACAGACTGTGAGAACAATAGGGGGAAAAAGAGATAACACTTTCATGAGAAGCTTTAATTAATGTTAAGCCAATGTTGGCCTGTATAAAATGTCAAGTTCCACTGGATAAATCAAGGCTGTTTCTTGGTTTTGCAACACATCATATTCTGTGCTCAATAAGATGCCAGCTTGCTTATTTTCCCCGTCATTTATGTGCAGCGTTTTTCATGTGGTCTTGGAATAAGGTGCCAAAGTTGTCTGGTTCCCTGACTTTATTCTGCGATTAATAATGCATCACCATAGCAAAATATTTGCTCCTGCTATTACTCTTGAGGTTATGAAATTAAATATATATAACTGAAAAATACGGTAAGTATATAAGAAATAAATCTTTCTCTGATTTTCCCTTCCCCATTTTCATTAAGAGAGCTCTTTTAGTTACAAGACCAGCTCCTGAATTTCAAAACATACATACAAAAAGACTTCATTAAAGTTGCTCAGCACTGATTTTCCTGCCTTTGTAAGCTTTAAAAACCATCATTGCATAAACCTAAGCTCCATTCACCACTGTGATAACCCAGCCTTATACTAGAACAGCTCCACTGCTTTCAACACTTAGTTGCATGCATCAGAAGCTTCGTATTATTAAAAATACCTTTATTATCTCAAATGTTTTAGGTCATAAGTTGTAGATACAAGTATATAGTGGTCTTGATTTTTTTTTTTCCCAAGAGAGGGACATTGCAGAAGGTAACTTTGACCCTAATTTCAAACCTGATGCTTGACCATGGCATGACAATTGCTAGGATCGTTTGTGTATTTTCCTTGCTAGTGGAGCTACACCTGCATAGAGTAAAAACACTTGTTGATTCTGTTCTTTGTGTTCCTGTAACCCTTTAAAATCTAATTTGTTTTGTTTTGTTTTCTCCTCATCATTTCTTAGCACCGTTTTTCCCCAAATCTTTTCTTCCTTTGATATATCCCTGGGGTCATCCTTCAGTGATGGAGCAGCAGAAGAGAAGCCAGGCAGCAACCATTTTAGGTACCGAGACAGAACTGCTCAGGCATCACTGAAACTATGTTCTCTGCCTGATTTTTTTCATCTTCTTAAACATCCCCATGGTGTGTTATAGGATAAGTGTCCAGTCTCCCCAAGCCTATACCCTTCCATCATTTACCAAAAGTAAATACTTGACTGTTTAGGACACTAAGGCTTTGCATGCTCCAGCTCTTTGGAAAGTTATAGGGGTAATTGATCCTGCAGCTCATCATTTAGTTATGAAATTCAAGGCTTAATAATAAAAAGGAATGGATTGAAATAAATCCCAAATGAATATTGTCTTTTTTAATTAGCAAATAATGAAAAAAAGATTCAGGCGCAAGGAGGATTTTTAATCTTTTAAATACATGTAATTTATTTCTAATTAATATTCTAAAAATATTACATTTTGGCAGTTTTCTAAGCAAGAAATTGCATTTCAAAATGAAGAAATGAAATACTTAAGAAAAAAAAACTGAATATTTTCTTGTCAATTTTATATTTTCCCTGTTCAAAATATTTGAAAAATTAAACTTATGCTTTTGCCTTATTCAGATTGTCTGAAAAGAAACAATAACTATTTTTAAAGGTCTGTTTCCTTTATTTTCTTCTTAAAATTCTCTTCTGTGATAACCAGATTCTATAGGCTTGTAAACTTCAGGACACTGGCAATTTAGATGGAATTATCTGACTTTCTACTCTGTTAACACCTTTCAGTATCAAAGAGGTTTGCCTTGCTCACTTTATTCCAAGACAAGTTTTCATGGCTAGTATTGAGGACTAGATGACTTGCTGCTCCTATGAAATAAGCTTGTTTTGTTGTTCAGCTGTTATCTAGTATTAATGAGTATGGATGACAAGGAGAATTGGGGTTGGGTGTACAGATACCTTTGTAATGGTCAGAAGACAATCAAGGAGATAATTAGATTGTAAGACCAATACATGATTAATGCAATATAATAGGACAGATCTCAATCTGTTGCACCAATGGTAAATCCAAAGTAACCCTATTAATGTCAGGAGAGTTGTCTGCATAAGTTGTACATTGATTTAACTGAAGTTTGATTCAAGCTCATTAAGTGACATGTTTTTTTACTTGTATCGTTTGTATGGGCAGACAGTGGATGATTAGCCTCAGCTTGACTGCCACTATATATTAACTGTTCTAAGACACGCGAATTAAACTCTGACCAGATGCCAGAAATCCCCTCATTTGAAGTGTAAGCCATCCTCATGCTAAATTCAAGGTTCCATAAAGACAAAGAATTCCACTGAATCTATCATTAGCTGTGGATAAATTAGTATCTTAGTACAGTCCCTAATCAAAACAGAGATTATGGTTTTATGTAACATCATGTAGGTTTGCTTATTTGTTTATTTGGTTGTTACAATGCACACCACAGAAAACGTAATTTAAAAGAGGAAATTTTTAGTGGAAAAGGTCAAAACTGTGCTCTGGAATACTGTATTAATATGGTTTATACTGGATTGATATCCCACAACGCATGCTAAGAGAAGCTGTGATGGAGAAAGAGAGGTGTATGAACTGAGATGAGTCTCTCTGATGATGCCAGTTTTTTTGTGTGACAACAGGAAGAACTGAAACGTCTGGCTTAGCTTTAAAAAACAGACTTTTGACATGCGTGTTAGAGAAGTAGATTTCCAGCTGCTGTGTGATATATAAAAAAGTCAATTAGACCACGTAAAACCAGATGCATCACTTTGTAAGTGGTCATTTCTTTCAAGGAGTTTAGACTTATGTGGTTAGATCCAGCTGAGCTGAATGTAGTCTCTTTATGTGGTGTCTATGAGGGTGGATTCGTCAATTTGTTTTCTGGAAAAAGCAAATAGAAAGGTCAGTAATTTATCTTAGATTTCAAAACAGAATGCCTATATGCAGACTGTGACTGGGGAATTAGTCCTTACTGTTCTTGATACGAAAGCTTATCTCAGCTCAGGTGTTTTTGCCAGAGTGCTAGTTAGGCTTCATTATTATATAAGTAACTTACAGTGTTCCCTTTAATTTTTAGAGCATAACATGATGAAATTAGTATTCTAGTGACCAACCTAGATATTCTGTGAGTTAATGTAAACTAAATGATGACTATTTCTTGCTACATGATGTGATTCAAAGCCCAGCTAAGTTAACAGAGAAACTCTTTCGATTTCCTCCAGTTCAAACAGGCCCAAGGATCATGTTGCACATCAATATCACCCAGATGTTTGTCTCAATACCAGATTCAAAGAGAATGGTAAATGCTGTCCTGCCTCACAGAGGGGTTAAAGACATGAATTTGTGCATGTCTGCTAGACATCTGGATGGCACAAAGATGAGCATCAAAAAAATCCATAAGGATTTGACAAGTTATGGAGTTTTTGGATGCTGCGAGGCAACTAGGTCCCAGTCTTGCACATTGCATAAGGGAAAATAAAATGTGGTGTTGAAGGAATGATGGAATGATGTGTGTCCTACTCTATCAAGGTACAAAATGAAGCAATGCTTGTGAGCAAAACATAGCTCAAGACTAGAATATTAAGGACTATCTAATAATGCACTCACAGAAATATAAAAATTAGAAACCAAAATGAGAATTCACAGGACTTCTTAGTGCTTATTTTTCCAGTTCAAGGGTCAAGTTTTAACCCCAGGATTTTATTTTTAACTGAAAAGTAGTGTACCAATTCAGTATCTGAGATTTTGACAGTTTTTTTTTTTTTCTTATTACAGTGTGCTATCTCTTCTTTATTTTATCTTGAAACAGAAGAGATTTTGGAAGCTGTTCTACTGTGGAAGATGACACTGGATTCATGGTGTACATGTTGTGTCCTTGTACAAGGAGTCATAGAATTGTTTAGGTTGCAAAAGACCTTTAAAATCATCAAACCCAACCATAAACCTAACACTGGCAAGCCACAATAAAGCCATATCAATAACCACCAGATGTACACATTTTTAAATACTTCCAGCAATGGTGGCTAAACCACTTCCCTGTGCAATCTGTTCCAATACATAACAACCATTTCAGTGAAGAATTTTCTCCTAAGATCTACTTTAAAACTTTCTGGTTCAACTCGATGCCGTTTCTTCTCATCCCATCTCTTATTACTTGGGAGAAGAGACCAAGACTCGCTTCACAATGACCTCATTTCACGTAGTTATTAAAAGCAACAAGGTCTCCCTTCAGCCTCCTTTCCTCTAGGCTATTCAACCTCATCAGGATCAAGGTGGGGCCTCACCATTACCAAGTACAGGGGGAGAATCACTTCCCTGGGTCCTGCTGGCGACACTGTTTCTGACAAAAGACAGGATTCAGTTGTTCTCCATGTCTGCCTGGGCACCCTGCTGGCTCATTTTCAGCCAGCTGTCAACCAGAACCCTCAATTCCTTTTACTCTGAGAAGACTTCCAACTGCACCTCTGCAAGTCTGGAGGGTTCCCTGGGGTCATCATGGCATAAGTGCAGGACTCAGCACGTGGCCTTGCTAAGCAACATGCAGTTGGCCTCAGCCCATCAATCCAGCCTGTCCAAGTCCTCCTGCACAGATTGCCTTCCCTCAATCAGATCAACACTACTACCTAACTTAGTGCTGTCTGCAAACTTACTGGGAGACCACTCAATCCCATCATCCTGATTATAGATAAAAATACTAAACAGAATCATCACCAAGCACTAGGAAGCACTACTAGTGACCAGCCATTAACTAGAAACTAGAATCTTTCCGTGTTTTCATTAGCTATATTATTAATATTAGTGTTTTCACAGTCCTATTTTTAATGCAAGCTCTGTTGTATTTATTTGGGTTATTCTTTTGAGTCACAGAGATGACAAAATATATTTCTTTCTTTTTCTTACTCTTTATTTCTGCTTTCAAATTTCTTTCTTTATTTTTGTTCATATTTATTCATTTTCTCCTTTTTAAGTTTTTTGCTTTTCTCTTTTTTCCACTCTTTCCTTACTTTGTCTGGTTTAGAAATAAATTAAAATTCTTTCCCTTGAATCTCAGTCTATTTCTAAAGTAAAATTTCTTTGTTTTCACAAGCAGGTGAGTTTTTGTTCCTATTTTCTTAACTTAGCTTCCAGATTCCTATTTGCTATTTTTTCCAGCAGTTTGACAAGAGTTTGATGCATGCTTATGGTTATATCTTAAGCATTACTATAAAACACAGAGTTTGGTTTCTCCAGAGAAACTTTACTCTTGTATCTCATGTTAAATCTGCAGGTGTAACATGATAAGCAAAATGAAAAATGAAGCTTTCTCATTCTTACTGAAGTGTGGTAATCATCTTCAC
The DNA here is from genome assembly GCA_033459285.1 of Clamator glandarius. Classification (NCBI taxonomy): domain Eukaryota; kingdom Metazoa; phylum Chordata; class Aves; order Cuculiformes; family Cuculidae; genus Clamator; species Clamator glandarius. Next base: position 88,541 of record JAUNZM010000551.1, on the reverse strand, counting down.
TTTTCTTATTTATAGAGTCACATACTGAGAATTTTCTTTTCCCTTAGAAATGTAACATCAGTTCCAATATCAGGATGTGGAGGTCTTATCCCCTTGAGAAATGCATACAAATTTAAATGTCTATACTAAAGTTCTTAGTTTGCTGTCTATAAGGTGAATCATCCCACTGGCCCCAAACACTGCCCTCTTAACACCTGTATGAGAGGCTACTTTAGGAGTAAAGTGGGCTTGCTGGTATCAGATGGTGCTTTTTAGTTCTTATTTCTCAGCCAGAAGATTTAATAGACTATATATTCATTGGATGCATTTTGAGATCCTCATTTTACCCTGGTACAGCAGGATTGCAGAAGACCTGCAAGGCATCTGTAAAATCAAGACTCCAGAAATTTGACTCCTGAATAGGTTCATATGTAAAATAATCTTGTCCTGTTTCTCTTTTGCTGTGACCTAAAGTCGTTAATCTTCTTGAAGTGTAGTTTAAAAGAAAAAAGAAACAAGCACATTAGCGCAGCCTAAAATAGAAGACATCAAGTTAATGGTGGTCTAAATTAAAATCTAAGGCTGTAGATTTTCTGCCACACGTTCATTAACTAGACTGAGAATGGTTTGAAACAATAATAAAAATACTTATTTTTACTTTCTCTTGTTTTTTGCAAAATTTGGAGGAGTGCAGACTTCAAGCCAAACATTGCACCTTTGTACTCACTCTCCCACGTTGCTCATCTCCATGTTGCTGGCTTGAATTGCTTCCAAAAAGGCTGATAAATTTACAGCTGCTATTACAGGTCATGTAATATAGGTTAAACTTGTGTTTACAGCCTAATAATTTTCTTGTGTCTTTAAATAACTATGAAGTATTTTGTAATGCAGATTATCTCCTTTTTTATTTGCCAGTAAAAGCAATGAAGGGAAGCTACAAAACCTCCCTGTTTTCTTGTCACTGAGGACAACCATGCTGCTGTACAACATTGATTTTGAAAAGCCAGAACCACTACAGGGTTGCAGCCTGAAAGGAATTATAGGTGCCAGAGAAGTATACAACTGGTTTAAATGGATCAGGAAAAGGGAACTAAGTCATATATCAAGATTTAGACAATGTGGGTACTGTCATAACCTAAAGCAGGGGAAAAATGCCTCTCTCCTCTTCTGATCTTGGGGAATCAGAATTAAAGTTCCCTTAATACAACAGTTATGTTGTTACATTGGATGAGTTGAACTAGATGACCACTGAAATTTCCTGGTTGGTGATCCAGACAAAAAAGTTAAACATAGAAATCATGCTTGGCCATATTGCCTCTTCTCTTTGTGCCATTATAAACACAGCAGAAGAAAAGAATGAAAGGATAAATTTGTTAAGAAATTTTAAAGCTGAAATGTAGAAAACTGAATACAGCTTGTAAACATTGTAACATGCAGAGATAGGGTAGGTAAGCTCTTCTGTCTGAGTATTGGTCCTAGTTCAGATTTTATTTGTGCCTTTGATTTCTTGTGAAACCTTTGTTCTGACATGCAAAAGATGACACAGGGTGGAGCCTTTAGTGTGTTTGTGCCAATAGCACCCTGGAATCCCACTGTCACTCAGGACCTTATTATGAGAACTGCTGTAGAAACATAGCAACAGTTTTATGTCATCTTACATTCAAATCAAGCAAGGTAATTGATTGGTGAGTTGTAGCTCAGCCAAAAATTAAGGATGAGATATGGGTTGGGTTGCTATTTTTTTTCAGTTTATGTTCATAAACACATGAATGGCATAATGTTTTATATTTTAATCTAAACAAATACAAATAGTGAAGATATGAGCTGCTTTTTTTGTATATTTACTTCATGCATTTTCCTCATTTAAATTTTATCGCCTCAGTTCTTTGGACCTCAATAATATTTGGGAAGAGTTAATCAAATAATTATTTGCAAGTGCTATGAGCTAGGATGTATTTTCTCTGTGTCCATATACACTTACTATTGTTTGGATATGTCACAGTTTGCAAATGATTTTATTGTAGATTTTATTCTTCATGAAAGAAGGAAGCTCAAACAAGATGTTTCATTATCACTCTAATAATGCACAATCAGCAAAGCTTTCATCTTGATTGTTGATATCTAGTGATGAAACAGGAAGAGATAAAATTTGTCATACGCAGACCTGCACAGACACAAGCCACCACAGCTAAGCAGCATGTCCATGTAAATTTAAGTCTGAGACAGAAAAGGCAGAGTGGGAAGGAGGTGAATCAACACCTATTAAATTTGGACAGGGAAGAAAGAATGGCCTTTTCTGAATGACAGACAAGGTTATGTGGCTGAACAATAATTTGAACGTTTGAATTATTCATGACCAATTCAAGGTAAAAGGGTTTAACCTGGTGATATCATCCTGTTGTGGTATTCCACTAAGTCAAAAATTGCTATTCTTATTCCTGACTTCTTTATTTTACTAGGCTCATGTCTTATGCATGAAAATATAGGAGACAATGAAAATGACTGCTAATTATTAGATAAAAATATGACTGTGTGTATTAAGATCACAGAACTAGTTTACAATGAAAAAAACATCTTGCACAAAGTCTCCAATGCAGTCTGACACCAGAACAGGCTTCGCTTCCACCATGCTCCCCTCATCAGAACTGTCATTCTTCTGTGCATCTCTTAAAAAAAAAAAAGGAGGAGTGGAAGAGGATACACCTTGGAGAACAGAGACTTAATTTGAAAATAAAAACTTTTTTTAAAAAGATAAATATTTGTTTGCTGCTAAGGAATGCAAATTCTATCACAACAGCATTATACGTCCTAGCATCCTCTACAGCTTCCTGAGTTCACCTGCCAGCTTGTTCATTGATTGTGATGAAGAGTTTATCTGCTGGAGGGTCGGGAGGCTCCAAAGGGATCTGAACAGGCTGGACCGCTGGGCAGAGTCCAATGGCATGAGGTTTAACACGGCCAAATGCCGGGTCTTGCACTGGGGCACAACAACCCTGTGCAGCTACAGACTGGGAGAAGCCTGGCTGGAAACTGCCTGGAGGAGAAGGACCTGGGGGTGTTGGTTGGCAGCAACTGAACATGAGCCAGCAGTGGCCCAGTGGCCAAGAAAGCCAGTGACATCTTGGCTTGTATCCGAAATGGAGTGACCAGCAGGTCCAGGGAGGTTATTCTCCTTTTGTACTCTGCACTCTTGAGACCTCTCCTCAAATTCTGTGTTCAGTTCTGGGCCTCTAGCTACGAGAAGGATGTTGAGGCTGTGGAATGAGTCCAGAGAAGAGCAATGAAGATGGTAAAGGGGTTGGAGAATAAGTCTTCTGAGGAGTGAGAGATGGCCTTGTCCATGTCAGGGGGGTTGGAACTAGATGATGGACTAGATGCCCCTTCCAACCCAAACCATTCTATGGTTCTATGATTCTATAACTGAATGGAGGACTCAAGTTACTGGAGACACTGGTGTCATTCCCACTGCTTTTTATATTCTGCTCAGTTCTCCACTCCTCTGCACATCACCTCTAACTAAGGTATAGATTTTCAGTTACAGGAAGGATGCGGTTCCTTTTATTAAGTGCTTTACTCAGTGATAGTCCCTGTGGGGATTTCAGAGTAATTGCCTGTACCTCACAGTCTTCTTCTAAACAGTTATCAGCCCACCATATGACTACTTGTAGTCTTGACTTCTACACTAGCTAAGGAAGAACTAATTATCTGTCCTGTCCTTCTCCAATGCTCTTGACAGAGCCAGCCTGTGTTTTCAGAGTCAGACTTACAGGACAACATAGGGGCATAGAAGTAAAACTTATATTAATTTGATCAGAAATTTAAGGTTTTTCTGTAATGGGCTTACATTTTCTTACAGCTTTGAAACACCCAAGTGATCTGGAATAACATCTTATGGTCAGATGAACAATAGTTCAGTGTTATTTACTGGTTTTATTTATGCAGGTAAGAAAACTATTTACTTTAGGGAAATAATTCCATTTCTTACTCAAAGCTTGACCACCAAAGCAAGTAGAAAATCCAGTATTTTCCTGACTTACAAGATTCTTCTTGAGTGTACATAGTAACTCACATGAAGTAAAATGTTTGTAACAAATTGTTAATTTTCATCAAGAAAGTTGAGGAATCCATGCTTCAAACTGAGCAGAAATTGGAACATCATGTAAGAAATCTCAAAGTTACCAACACCCACTGGATTTACCTCACAAGAAGATAAACTCTGTTCAATATAAAAATAATATCCTTCTGGGAACACAGTATAGAGAAGAAATCCAATCTGAGTGCAGAATGCCAAAATACAGCAACTACTGTGCACAATAGACTGCTGTAAGAAGGAACATTTCTTTTTCAGCCTTCACTTGGGACTAGGCTTAGAAATAACTGGCCTATTTTCTGCTCTCTTCATCCAAAGATGGTTTCACAGTTTTTACTCTTTCATCATCTCCTTGGGGCATTTTAGCTACGTCTGTATCATGTAATCCATCACTCACTTAAATAATTAATTTAGTCAAGTAAACAGGATCTCCTGGGTTTTAGGGTTTCTGAGTGAGGAGAGATGACAGCTGATGTGTTATTTAAGAAGGAAACCGAGAAGGAGAAAAAAGATGCTACATTTTTTTTTTTTAATTGTTATCCACTTTGCAGTCATCAGAATTCTTTTGTGGTTAAGTTTTTCTGTTAGGCAGATTAGATTTAATTCCTCTGATAGTATTTTAATAAGTAGGGCTGGGAAATTGGTCTATTCTGTGTTAATCAATGTGTACATAAGGCCAGGAGGGGATTGAGAACCAAGTCCAACTCCCTTTGTAATCACTTACAGCACCATGGGAGCAGGAACAGGTCGTTTCTAAGGAGACATTTTTTTCTTCTTGTACTGGCAGCCCTAAGCTGTACATATTTCTCACTAGGGCTGCAGAGAACAACTAGCATTTGAGAAAGTCTGGGAATAAATGAACAACATGTGACTGAAAGTACTGAAAAAGCTGCACTGGTGCTGGTGAGCCTATAGAAGCACAAAGGCTGTTTGATGGAGCCCCCTAGTAAGTGTTTGTATAAATTTACACATATATACATGTATTTGTGTAAATACATATACATAAAAACCAAATTATGTTACTGCACTTGTTTATAGTGTAAAGGAATGGTTTGTATTTTTCTCTGCCTTTAAATTATAAAACAGCAAATGCAACCAAGCTAGATATATTTACTCACACACATATATATATAAATTGTGTAATTATATGCATCTTTGCATGTATGTGTCTACGTACACGTGCATATGTATATAGATGTATATGTGTCCGTGTTTAAATGGCATGGAGACAGTGCTTTCCTCTCTAACCATAAATCTTATTGGTGAGATTAGACTTTACCACCTATAAAAAGGACAATATAACCTACTACCTAATTGATTCATGAATGACAAGACCACCTCACAGCTTTTCACTACAAACATATGTCAGAGCCATTCCCATGTGTGGTCTACTTAGATGTTCTGTGGTTTTCTTTTTTCTCCTGTTCAGTCTTAATTTAGACCTAATGATTACATACTATATGAAGTTTTAAATCTTGTGACTTTAATAAAAAAGAGTTAATTTACAATTCAATCTTCTCCATCTGAAACCTCAAAATTCATTTACCTTCACTGCTTGAAACAGCTCAACTGAGAGGAACATTTCCAAACCATCTCCAAAATTATCTCAATTCATAATAGTTTTGATAGATCTCATGTGGAAATTTTCCAGAGGAGACCTGATGACTAAGGAATATTGTAATTTTCACCTTTTCCTGTAGAATTGAGACTTATGTGAAGATTCACAGATGTGAGATTTATAGGTGATTATTGAGAGCTTTGTCTTAACTTATAATGTCTTGACTTCACAAGCAACACACATAAAATTTAGTGTGCTGTTCCAGTGACCTGATGGAAATGGATGCAGAGCCACCTTTACCGCATTATTAAGCTAAAATGTCTGAAAATTTCAGTCAACTAATTTAGTGGGATGTTCTTATGTTTCTTTTTACTTAAAGTGTTGAAACACTGAAAGTGTTGAAAGTATTGAAGTTAATATGTTTCTTTTTGTTTAAAGTGCTGAAACACTGACTTAAAACAATTGTTAATACAGGATTATAGTTTGTAATTTGGGAGTGAGTGTTATATTCAGCTATGAATGTACTGATGTTAAAACTAGTCTGTGACTACAAAACTATAATAAATATATTTGAAAGGACATGCAGTTATTTTCATTGTTCTGTGTCAGCATGTATTTAATTTTAGGAAAGGATTTTCAGCTGGTATAAACTGGCCAAGTTGTGTTGATATCTGTACAGCTACACCAGCTTACGCTAATTGATGAACTGGCTATTACATTTTTATCACAGGTTTTCAGCTTGCTTGAAAGGCAACATTTTTGGTCATATCATAAGAATAGTGTTTCTCATGAAAAAAAAAGAATCAAAATACAAGAGCATTTGCATTGTTATGCTTCATATCTTCAGCCACATCCTTAAATGTCATTACTTCTTACGGCTTTGGACTGTGTCAGCTGTCAGTTTATGGACATTAGAACTGGGACTTGAGAATATAAAGTACTTTATATTTTGAGAACAAATCTAGACACCTCTTTCATTTGTATGCTAGCTACTACTTATGAAATTTTATTTTGTAAAAAAGAAAACTGATTAAAAGCAGATTTGGGGATAACACGACAGTGAAATTTCTGATACACACTCGCATGAGAATTGAAGTTGTCTAATTTAAGCCATAAGAATTCTAGCTATATTTAGTAGCTATATTTAACAGAATCAATTCTAATTATCATGTATTTTACTTAGAAGGTGGAAATATTCACTATCAAGACAAGTATTCCCGTTTGGTACTATTCAGAATAATACGTACTCACATGAATGGTAATTTCAGGTTTAGGTAGCTCTGAATTTCAAGATCCTCAGGGACCCAGTGCCATTAAATATGATCTCTCTTTGGTGTTCTTTCTAGAAAATACCATTCAATATCACAGACCGCAAGAAAACATCATATCTAAACTAAAACCCAGTGCTCAGATAAAATACACACTTACATCTGTTGCTTGATGAGTTTTGCTAAGATGTTCTTAAACATGTTAAATAGTCCTGTTCATCTAAGTCTTTCTTAAACTTGAACCTTCATTTCAAAGTCAGCCTCCGCTCTCATCCTTAAGAAACACACACTGAAAAATTTTATTTACATACTTTCAGGTTTTAATGTTCCAGCATCAATCCAAGCTTAAAGTCCATGTGAAATCCTAACTGCTTTACTTATGTCTGTATTCAAATAATAAGTAAATCACATTTAGGCCTTTTACAAAGTCTCTGATACACAATACTGATATCAAGAGTGAGAGTTCTGACATACATTGACTACAGCCACATTTATTGCTTTCCTTACAGTTTCAGTGCTGTGTTTCAGAGGTGACAAGGTTTCCTGAGTGTTAGGGCTGGTGACCATGATCCAGTATTCTCCAATACTACTGCTGGGCTGTAACGGTGGAACAACCTCATCTGCACTGGAGATCTACATTTGCATTCATATATTACATTTAATGCTCATCTGTATAGCAGGCTAATAAGGAGAGGCAGGCATTGATCCACTTATCTCTGAATGGAGCTATTATTATTACAGTTGGGAAAAACTAGCAAGGAGGCACTAATGAAGTCAGCCCTTATTATTCTGTCTCAAATTTTTCTGCCATCTATCAGAGTTTGAATTAGCTATTTTTTCTGTATGGGAGAGCACTGCCATGTTCTCTCGTCTGGCCTTCTTGTTTTGAGACACATAAAAATGTCCCTATTTAATCCTGTTCTGGCTTTTCTTCCTACCTTGGGTTATTCTGTTGTAATTAATCAGCACATTTCTTAGAGAAATTTAGGAGACGGAGGAGAGTTATAGCAGGTTCCTGGCAGACACAGCAGGTGTGTCTTCCCTGTGCCAGCCTCGGTCTCTTTTGTGCAGCACATAAGAAACTCTGGAAGTGGAACCAAACCTCAGTGAGGATGGTGTGTCCCACAGATTAGAAATGTTCTCTAAGTTAAGACACAATAAGCCTTCCATTAAAACGGCCTCTGATAAGTGGCAGAGGTGGGTTATTGTCACAGGAGACTCCTCTCTAAAGGAAACAGAAGGACCAGTCTGCAGACTGGAACCATTACACAGGAAAATCTGCTGCCTACCTTGGGTATTCATTACAGATGTCATGAGAAAACTACTGGCTCTGGTTAGGCCCATGGGTTGTTATCCATTGCTGATCTTCCAGTTAGATAGCAACAAAACCTCAACAAAAACTTTGAGAGTAATTGAAAGGGATTTCAGGGCCCTTGGATGTATGGTGAAGGGTTTAGGGCACAAATCGTTTTCTCTCTTGTCACTCCTACTACTGGCAATGACAAGGGAAAGATTAGGAAGCGCTGGGAAATAAAAAACTGGCTCAGAATCTGGTGTGAGGAGCAAAACTTTGGGTCCTCTGATCATGGATTGATGGGCAAATCACCAGGTTTTCTATCCAAGGATGAGATACACCTGTCCCCTAGGGGCAAAAGTGCACTCACCAAGAAGATAGGATGCCTCATTAGTAGAGATTTAAACTAAATTTGAAGTGGGAGGGGACACAATCAGGCTTGATCAAAAAAAAAACCTGGGAATGGCTCTCCTCTTCCTGATAGGTAGTGTACTGGCAAGGACCCTTGGTCTTTCAGTTCACTTCAAATGGCTCTGCAGAAGGGTGAGGTAATTCAGTGAGTAGTTCCTTAAAAATTAAGACTGTCTCCTTCAGGACTGTAGCAGGATCAACATCCATCCCAACTGAAGTGCATCTACACCAATGCACACAACAGTCAACCAAGGATGAGAGGGAATAGATTCAAGCTGTATCAGAGGAAGATTCATTTGTACATTAGGAAAAATTTCTTCACAGAGAGGGTAATCAAGCACTGGAAGTGGCTACCCAGGGAAATGGTTGAGTCACCATCTCTGGGGATGCTTAAAAGGTGGGCAGATGAGGTGCTGAGAGTCATAATGTAGTAGTAGATGGGTACAGCTGGAGATGATGATCTGTAAGTTCTTTCCCAAACTAATGATTCTATGATTCTGTGATTATCTGAAAGAAGGATAGGAAACTAGAAATGTATTGTGATCACAGAAACCATAGTACCTCAGATGACAGACAAAAGAAATTAAAGTAAAAATAAAGATATGGGGAATATGGACGGAAGGAAGAAACTCGGGAAGTAAAAGGCTTGACAAGCAATTGCTGCTTCTTGCACCAGGTGCTCATGGCAGATGGAAGCTATAAACAAGGAGAGCCACGTCAGTGAAATAGAGTTATTGTTTGAGTTGCTTGAGATTATTGCTATTATTATTATTTTTGCACTTTCCATGTGCTTTAAATATATCGTCATTAACTGAAATAGCAGAGGGGGAAAAAGATATAGCTTGTTTCACAATTACATTGGAATGTTTCTTTGATAATTAGTTTGCAGAAGCTGTCATGCTGGTCGATATTCTCTTCTATGCTGAAGATAGCATTATTGTCTGATTTATGTTTTGACTCATCCCCTTGTCCCCTTACGTTAATCGTCTACAGTTGATAGCCATTTAACTAATTGTGTCTGGGGAAACAGGGTGAATAACAGTAATATGTGAGACAAGGATTATAACCATTACCCATAAGGCAAAAAAGATTTTATGCATTTGAAAGAAGATAAGACAATTATTCTCTATAAAGAAAAATTTCTGACCTCTGGAGCACCTTTATTTTTTCAGAGTAGATCACATGTGACTGTAAATATATAAGTAACACATATATACACAAAAAATTGCACATATAAAATATATATATATAAATATGTATACACATGTGGAATTATACATATACACATATGCACTTTCACAACTGTTGAATTATCTTGCTTTAATATTTAAGGATGGAGGGTAAACAAACACATGCAAAACATAAAACCAGAGCTGAAGTAATTTACAACACTCTCTCAGATACACTGACTGCGAATTCTCCAATGTTGCATCATGGGGTCAGAAAATTGCTACATGATTTTTTGCAAACTTGTAGATTTTTCTCTCATCTCTGAATTTGCTGTGTACCATCTGGACTGTAGATTTTACTGAGGTCTTCAGGCATTGATTAATCCTAGACTAGTGATTTAATATTTTAATGAAAAATTCATCACTGGAAAATAAAGAGTGTATTTGTTTTGGAGTTTGGTGATTTTTTATAGTATTTTTTATTGTAAAATATAGATCTGCAAAAGATCTGGAGATACTCAGGCCAGATTGCAGTATGGGAAGTTGACATATACTTTGACAATATTTGATTCTGAAATGAGAAATATTTGATTCAGAAATGATACTTTATGGTTACATGAAGTTAAAGTTCAGGAGCTTTATGATCCTGATACACTATGTTTGGCATTTCCTCTAGCTCTGAAGAGGTTTATTTCTCCTACTTCGAGGAAGGAAAATGTCCAGTCTTGGTGGTGAAACAGAAGAAAAGCATGAGACACTTAAACACACATGGCTCCATGGTTGTATTATAAAAGTAAAATGTTTAAATTTTTTGTTGATTTTTTTCCTTTCTTTAACACAAATCAGAATTGTCCATAAAAAGAAGTGAATCATAGCACAATAAATCCTATAAAGATTTGCATGTACTTTAACAGTTGTGAAAAGATAAAAACCTGGAAAAAAGCTTTGTTTTTCCTGTGAATTCATTTCATTCCTTTTCCTTACAAGAATAATAGACTCAGGAAAGCTATTCAAGGCAATAGAAATTATGTAGTTTCCTTATTCTCTCCACATTAACTGTAATTTTTAAGCAAATTGGTTTGGGGTTTTAATCTCGCCTTCTGTTCCATATACCAATTTGAAATCTGCTTTCTGGGCACTTCAACTCATAATGGGTAAATACCCAATATGTTCAGCAACTTCACCTTGTTGGATATTGGACCATACTTACGTGAGACCCTTCAGAAGACTTCTCCAAACACTAACATCTGCATTGTCAGCTGGACACCTCCAGAGAAGTTCCTGCAAAATCTCTAGTAAGGACATAAATATAACAGAGCAGACCTCTCTTATCAGCACTTCTTTCTGTTTCAGTAACAGCAACGCCAAAAATGCAAGGATTGAAATTAATTTAATCAGCTGTTGTTCTTATTTAAGCTGAATCAATATTCAAATTAATGTATCTGGGTTTGAAAACACCTGCCCTTTGACTCCGGAGTGGAAATTTATTCAGAGTTGTGTAGCTCTTTTTTGTAACCCCATCTTTTCTTGCTGCTTTCCATTTCCAGTAAAAGAGGTTTAGCCTCTTCCTATGGTCCTATCTACCCTCTTGTGTGATGGGTTTTGATAGAGATGGGTAAATACTTATGGGATACCTCTGTGGTATTTCCACACCTTTCTTGGTGTTCACAGAAGCTGTTCAAAACTATACATATCTAAACTAATAAATGTTTTATTCTGGAAGATAATACGAAGAACTAAGAAGGAGAAGAAATTTCACCAATGAAAAGAATATTTCAATGTGAAATGTTCATTACAGGCAAAACATGTTCTGCACATACTTTAAATGCACCTTTCAAATCTACGCTCCAGTCTGAAACACTGTGAGGGATGAGGAGCCTAAATGTTTCAGTCACAGGTTGTTTGCCATTCTTCCCCCCGATAACTGAAACCAGGCTTCGAATACCAAAATGGAGCTGCATTTTGTTCACAGTTCCCTATAAAATCTTTACATATATCATTAGATGATCTTTAAGGTCCCTTCCAACCCAAACTATTCTGCAATTCTGTGAACTTATTGTCCAAAACTGTGCAGATGTGCGAAACACCTACTCTTTCCACACACTAATACACAAATCAGTATTTGCCACTAACATTCACACACAGGTACACAAGTTCACATGTACTCATGGACATAAAGCAAACTTATATCCTAGGCCAAGATAAGAACTTTACTCTTTATCAGATATGGAAATGTATGTCCTAATTAGAATTTACTTCAAAGACTATAGGACAGAATAGAGCCAAGGTGCTAATTTTTTTTTTTTTTTTAAATCACAAACTCTATTAGTAAAAAGCCCACATTCTCAATATATTTATAATTTCTGGATATGTAGTGCTGAAATTCTAAATTTGTCTTCCCATATCTCAATGACTTGCTGGAACAGAAAGCTGGTTTCTTTTATTTAGCTTTTAGAAAACAGGAATAGAGACCAGATGGGTATTAGAGGCAAAATTAACAAGTTCAGAGAAGTTTTGTTTTATTTCTAAAACCAGCTTTATTGCAGCTAGCAAAAAATGGGCTCCCTTCTCTATGCCAGCACGGCTGATGGACACTTAACTGGTAAAACTGGTGTTTTTATTCAAATAATTTGTTCCAGATAAATAGGAGTGAAGCCAATTTCATGCAGGCTTTTTGAGTCAAACCAATTATCTGGTAAATGGTATAGAAAATCATTGGTTTTGCTCTAAGCTTTTGATGTGCAACAGTGTCTGTTTATTGTGACAGTCTGATTTCAAATCTATTCTAAGTAACCCACAGAGGTCTTGCAGTTCTGCTTTCCGTGTTGCACATGGCAACAGTCTGGTAATTAAAGGTGGATTAAACACAAGAAAAAATCCCTCAAATAAAATTTTTAATGAAAAGTTTTGAAGCTTTTTCATTCCAATTTATTTTATTTGGCTTAAAATGTAACTATCCTAGTACTTGGGAGACTTTCAACTATCTTGTAAGTGGAAAGCAATATCACAATCTTTTTATAAAACATATCTTTCTATGGAAACGTAATAAAATACAATTCTTGTAGAAAAGACTTTTGGATTACACTTTTCCAGGAAAAAGCTGCAAAAGTTTTGTTGTTTTTATTTTTTGATGAAGGTCAGGTAGGCAAGTCGTCTTTTTTCTTTTTAAAGAGTAAAGACTCAGGACTTAACTTAAATACATGTGTTTTCTTAAAAAAGGCAAACAACCCCACAAAGCCCCACATTAAATGAAAGACCTCCTTGCTGGCTTCATTAAACCCTGTGTATCCTACTAGTAGGTCATAGAGTTCATCAAAGACCAAAAGAAAATAAAAGAATGAAAAGCCTATTTCTACCTGGTATTGACTTGCAGCTACTTGTATGCTGCTACTGATCTCCATCTGGTCATCCTCTGGGAGGGAGGGAGGAAGGAATGAAGGAATGAAGGAATGAAGGAAGGAAGGAAGGAAGGAAGGAAGGAAGGAAGGAAGGGAGGGAGGGAGGGAGGGAGGAAGGAAGGAAGGAAGGAAGGAAGGAAGGAAGGAAGGAAGGAAGGAAGGAAGGAAGGAAGGAAGGAAGGAAGGAAGGAAGGAAGGAAGGAAGGAAGGAAGGAAGGAAGGAAGGAAGGAAGGAAGGAAGGAAGGAAGGAAGGAAGGAAGGAAGGAAGGAAGGAAGGAAGGAAGGAAGGAAGGAAGGAAGGAAGGAAGGAAGGAAGGAAGGAAGGAAGGAAGGAAGGAAGGAAGGAAGGAATGAGAAACTAGTCATCTTAATATTTACCTGTAGGAACATCCCTCACTAACATTCTTTTCTTCAAGGACCCTTTGTTGGTTCATAACACTGTAACTGGGACATTAACAATTTCTGTTACAGTGTTGGACACAGAACTCAAGATGAAATATTAGCCATTATCAAGTAGTTTAAAAAGACTAATTTGCTTTCATATATATAGCAATACATATATATAGGTAATATTTGAATATTGAATTTGAATATATATATGTATGTGTTTAAATATACACAACACATCAAAATTAAAATAATATTTTGAGGTTTTACTTGTAGAAAAAAAAAATCTTTCTTTCAGCCCTTGCAGATCTGCCTAGTCAATACTAACCTAGGAAATGATAATCCAGTTTGTGTTTCCAATGTGTATTATGGATCCTTTCGAATTGGCAGAGAAGTTCAGAAGATTTATTTTTCCTCTGGAGGATTTGTTGTGAATAAGAATGAATCTCTGCTTTACTGATAAATACAAAAGCATGACCCATAAGAATTTTAATATCTCTTCCTTCATTTTATTGACAAACTTTGGGGCATGCATCCCATATGCTGTGAGACAAGAATTTGCATAAGCCAGAGCGCACAGAATAATGCTTTCTTTTTGCTATTCCTACAACCTAAATGTCTGCAAATAAGCTCCCAACCTCTGCTATGATCCAGAGAGGTGATCAAAGAGTGGAAAGATAAATGGCTCAAAAATAAGGCATCCTTGGCCTTATATCATCTTCAAGAGTGGTAGTGTTACCTCTATTCATTCCCTTATCTATTTTTGTAGGAAAGAATATACAGCTGAATTTTATTTGCTGAATTTAAAATAAGAAGTTAATTTCTAACTAGAAAATTACTGGATTTAGGAATAAAGTTTTCTTTCCAATTATGCCTTATTTTTTCATTATATAAATGTTTAGGTGTTTGAACATGACCTAGAAACCATTCCTGAAAAAATATTGCATAATTTAATGGGGAAAAAAACTAATAGATTTCTGCAGAATCTTAACTGAATTTCTTAATAAAAAAATACCCAAACCAAGCAAGTTAAACATATCAGTGTTTAATAATTTTATCGCTTTTAGTATATTCTTCACATACACTTGCAAAATTAATGTCATTCTTCTTTACTTTGCTGAAACTTTATCATCTACTAACATCTCACAAAGCAGAGATAACTGTTGTGCTGCTACGAAGAGTACATGAAAGAAGGTGTCAGGACTTACGGTTAATCACCCCAAAATAAGGTGTGGGAACAATGTCCGAAGTTTGAACGCCTAAATCAGATGCCTATTGGTGAGCTAGATGCTTAATTTCCCATTGCAGTCAGTGGAATAAACATAGTTCCTAAATAGAGGAAGCCAGAGCCATTAAAGAATGTCTAGAAAAGCAGTGTGTATCTTTTTGTATTGTATAACTCAATTGGTAAAAACTTTCAAGCACACACAAAGAATATATATATTTATTTATAGATTATATGTATGTACTACCATGCCCACACATCATGCACTTTAAAAAACACACTAAAAAATTCTAAACTAAGGATGAGATAAAGATGAAATAATGATTACTTTTAGAATATTTATTTTATTGTACTTATTAATGGTACAAAAAATATTTTCTTCATATATCTCAATGAATTGTGTTGCACACCTCCTGGGTTACATGTACCCCACTTTGATGACCACTGGTCTAGAGAAGTGTGGTTGTCCTCTGTCTGCTGATTTACAAGTGCAAGTCACACACAGGTCCTGTGCAGTGTCTGCCAGCTTCATACGTCTCTTAGAAATGTCATAGAATCATAGGATCACTAGGCTCGAAAAGACCTAATCAATCATTCCTATCAACCACTAAACCATGTCCCTGAGAACTTCATCCACTCGTCTTTTAAACTCCTCCAGGGATGGTGACTCAACCACCTCCCTGGGCAGCCTGTTCCAGTGCCAGATGACCCTTTCCATGATGGTTTTTTTTTTCCTGATATCTGGTCTGAACCTCCCCTTGCACAGCTTGAGGCCATTACCCCTTGTGCTGTCACATCACTTGGGAGAAGAGGTTACCTCCCTCTTATCCACAATCTCCTTTCTGGTAGTTATAGAGAGCAATGAGATCTCCCCTCA
Organism: Clamator glandarius; assembly: GCA_033459285.1. NCBI lineage: Eukaryota > Metazoa > Chordata > Aves > Cuculiformes > Cuculidae > Clamator > Clamator glandarius. Next base: position 72,884 of record JAUNZM010000551.1, on the reverse strand, counting down.
GCCTTCTCGTCTCCAGGCTAAACACCCCTGTTTCTCTCAGCCGCTCCTCATAAGGCCTGTTCTCCAATCCCTTCACCAGCTTCGTTGCTCTTCTCTGGACTCGCTCCAGAGCCTCAACATCCTTCTCGTAGCTAGAGGCCCAGAACTGAATGCAGAATTTGAGGAGCGGTCTCACCAGTGCCGAGTACAGAGTGAGAATAACCTCCCTGGACCTGCTGGTCACGCCGTTCCTGATCCAAGCCAAAATACCATTGGCCTTCTTGGCCACCTGGGCCACTGTTGGCTCATGTTCAGTCGCTGTCAACCAACACCTCCAGGTCCTTCTCCTCCAGGCAGCTTTCCAGACAGGCTTCTCCTAGTCTGTAACTCTGCTTAGGGTTGTTGTGCCCCAAGTGCAGGATCCAGCATTTGGCCGTGTTAAAATTCTTCCTGCCACTGGACTCATCCCAGCAGTCCAGCCTGTTCAGATCCCTTTGGAGCCTCCCGACCCTCCAGCAGACTGACACTTCCACTCAGCTTAGTGTCATCTGCAAACTTGCTAAGGGTGCAATTTTCTTCTATATCTTTCTACTACAAACACGTATCAATTACAAAACATGGTAAAATAAAATGAGCAAAATTAGCATTATTGAGGAAAAAAATCACCTTTTTCACCCTTTTTGACAAAGGGATGCATTGCTTTATTTTACTGAGTATTTAAAGCATTTGTTTAAAATGTTTCATAAGTTTTGTCCTAACAGAAATAAAGGGGACCAAGGCACCGTTTGGAAGGAGGAAAGATGAACTGAGAGACTGTTGCATGTGATCAGTAACACTGGGTGTTCTGCTCTCCATTAGCAGAGGTTTTTACTATAGGGAGATCAGCAAAGAGTACAGGTCCAATAGCTGCCGTCAGGCAGTGTCTACACCAGTGTAAAAACACATGTTCTCTAATCAGGGTACAGTCAGCCCTGTGAACATATGCAGGAGTCAGGAACACAATTAAGCTTTCTATGAAGAGACAGGACATGAGCCTTAATAATACTAACAAGATAAAAGGTCAGACGATGAGAGTTTTATCTCAAGTCTACCAGCACAGATTCTCACTTCATAAGAAAACCTAAAATGAAGGAATAAACAAAGAAAAATTGAGATAAAACCCTGCTTGAAAAAAATACTCCCCAATGGACAAATCAAGCCCAAATAAACAAACAAAAACAAGTCTCATCTTAAGAATAGAGTCCCATAAAGAAATGATGACTGAACTACACTAAATGCTGTGGCAGAAGGAAAGAATAACACCTGCCTTTTTGTGACTATTTAGATTATGAGATACTTAGGCTTGCATCTGCCTGTTAGGGATTTTGAATGCTTTGTGCAGTGGTTTGTTCTGGAAATGGGCTTTAGCCACATAGAATGAGAACTGAATTTCCTCTCTTTTCTCTGTTTAAAACCTGCAGTTTTGTGAGGCAGTTGAATCCCTAGCAAAACTCAGGGAATATAGCAGTCTTTTCCAACCCAAACCACTTAATTTTTCTCTCTGCTACAGTGCTATTCGGCTGCAAAAACAATGATACCGTACTTTCTCTAAAAGTGCCTATTTACTCTCAGTAATTAACCCCTAATTCAGTGGCTGGACAGACAAGGATAATCAAAGTATAAAACAGCTGCTGCAATTGGAACTTAAAAATGTTTACTACCATCTGTATATTTTGCAGTATATGCATTTTCTTTCATCTCTATACCACAAATCCTTGCTCAAAGGAGTAATTTGTCTGCATGAAAAGCTGTAGTTAAAGCTTTCTCCCCACAACCCCTACCTTACGGCTCTTATTTATACATAATCTCTTCGCAGAGCAACTGTTTATACTTGTTTTCTGATGGAGATACTAGTTATAATTTTAGGGCTTTATATATTGGGATCTTCTCCTGTAATGGTATTTAATGTCTCCATGAAAATAAAATTTAGATAAATTAACAACAAACACATTTTAGATTATGTAAAAAAATTTCAAAATTGCTTTCCAAGTCAGAGGGAGGCAGGGAATTATGCATACCAAATATTTAAAAGGTTCATATTCAGGGAAATTAATCCTTTGATTTTTTGTTGAGTATAATGCTCAGATCAACTCGCAGAGTAATGATTTTAATCTTCGGATCAGCTTCCCTGGTTCTAATCCACCATTTCCTGACATGCACCTTATGATGATGACAGAGGGACAAGTGTAGCTGGCAACACATCTGTTGTTTCCATTAGTGTACAACACTGGCATCATTCAGAGATAAATGGAGGAGGTTCTTTCATCCAAGGTTTCGATGGTACAGTCAGAGGCTGTTCTGCTATTGACACCTTGTAAGCAAAATCAAATTGATAGATGTGACATGACGAGTGGAAAACTGAGTCCAAACAAACAAATAGGTATAAAACAGTCAGGTGGCTTTCTCTCTAGGAAGCAGTAGAGGAGATAAGAGACTGAATACTTCTGAAGGTCTATGTCCAATATGCTGCTCCATTTTATCTGCCATTGTGATACATGTCTTTGTCCCAGGATTCTCTGTAAAATAAAACAGAAGGTCTTACATGTTGTCTTTTTTGTTTGGTTGGTTTTTTTTATTTTAATTTAATTAAAGTAGAGATTATTAACACAGGACTGGAAGAAACTGTCTGGATCACTAAATCCACCCTTTGCTCCTAAGATACTAAGCAAGTTCTAAGTTTATTACAGAAGTGACAACAGAATATCTCTTTCACCATGAGACCAAAAGTCACAAAATAGTCACTAAAATCCAAATCAAGGATAAAATTGTTATTATTTTCTACTACTTGATTTATCATTAGGAGTAATTTGGCCTCTTAAATATCCTGTTTTGCAGTACACAGAAGTGAAGCTCTTTGAAAACCTTGGCAGTGGTCTGCATTTCCTTACTAGTACTTCTGGCTGATTTATAAGTTTGAAAATGTGTTGTAATCTACATAAAAATGGAGTCTGCAGACTGATTTGGATTAATCAGGGCTGACTATAATTCCTTTTGGTATCCTCATTTGAACAGCACATCAATCATGATGACCTCTTCTGATAATAATGTTACCGTAATATCTAATTTCATATTAATTCCATTGTAATTTAGTGGGCATTCATCTAACAGTAATTCCTATGGAATTACATCTGACACCTCCATGAATACCAAAATAACTCAACATGATAAATGTTATTACATTGAATACCAAAGAAGGCAATAATGATTTGCCATTTATAATAAAATGTTGCCTGCAAACCATTAGTGGATATTACTGCTTAGTGTTAAGGATGTTCCTTCGTAAATCTGTTCACATCCAACTACATCCTGAATGCATCCCCTGTATGGCAACATGAGCTTGGAAAGAGTTGTTCAAACACCCATTTTCCAGACTCAAGATACACATGATTTTTCAGCAGCCACAGGACCCATTCAATGTGTGATCTTGTATTGAATCTCACAAGCCAGATCTTGTCTGTCTGTCAATGAGGAAAGCTTGAAAGAGCACAGAGATTGTTTCCAGCAGTGGTTGTGCAAGGACACTTCTTTATATTCTCATGCCTGATATCCATGTCTTTTATTAGTGTTAAATTAGTCCCTCCATACAAGAGTAAGAGACATTCAGGTCTTTGGGGGCTTTGCCTGTTGGGTGAGGCACAAAAATGAGCTCTTGTTCTTGCTTTGTGTGCATTTATATATATGAATATATATCTTTATTCAGTGCCTATATATCTCATTTGACATGTATACAGCTTGCAGAGGCAGAGGGATGTGTTGCCAGCATGATCTTGCAGAACAAATGAGACATAATTTGTTCTCAGCTTTTAGGCATACCATCATTTTTGAGGAAATAAGGCTGGCCAAATCAGAGTACAGGTACCCCTCACTTGTCTAAATAACAGCCCCAGGCCAATAGAGGTCACATCCAGGGTTCATGACCATATCATAAGAATAGGATTAAAGAGAAACTTGTGCCTTAGGGTTTGTACATCTATTTCTGCAATGGCTTATAGTGAGACTCACTGAAATCTCACAAGGCAGAAGTTTGCAGTGTTGTGCAAGAGAAAAACAGCAGAAATCTCTTTGTATTTTCATCTGGCAGTATTTATACACGTAAAAATTAACATATGTACATTTGGGGAGGTAAAGTGAAGAACACAACATCATTGTGTATTTCTATTGAAGAAGTAGAAATTAACCCTAACATTCAGATTAAATTTCTTTTCCACTTTTTACAGTGCCCTCCATTAGGAATGCTGTAACAAGCCTTAGGTGCCTAGGAGATGCTTCCCCAGTTCGATGTTTAATTTATGCATTCCAGCAGAGGGAGAAATTGTGAGCCTAAATCTACAGCTGCTACAGTCAGCAGTGTGTGGGTTCAGTATCACCATCAAGTCAGCAATGGCTAAAGGGGTGGGAAGCAGGAAACATATTTCATTTCTGCTGATAACAATCTGTAATCAGGCTATTTCAAGATATTTTGGGTATTTAGTTTACTGACTGAGAAGCTTCTATTTGTGCAGCTGTGCTTGAAGAACAACTTGATGTTTCATTTTGCTACAGTTTTTATGGAAGCTGGAAATGAGTGGGGAGAAACTCATCAAGAGACAGTCCCATTCCATTTCATGCCTTCACAAGTCCATTCTTGTGCATATCCCATGTGCATTGACTACTACCATTGACAGTGCACAGTAGGAAAATACACCAAAAAAAACCCCAAAACATATTCTTATTTTTTCCCCTTCCTTCAAATTGATATAAACTGCATTGGTTCCTTCTGGCAGGAATTACCATCTGCAAGTAACGATCATTATAGGATGCACCTTAGGGAAATGCCTATTCATAAAGCCATCAATGTTATTCTGAGTTTCCTAATTCAGCTGAAAAAAAAAAAAAAAAAGGCAAATGAGCAAAGCCCCTGGATGCAGAGACAGGAGATATATCTTTGGGGAAATGTATTTGGGGAGGGACTTTTTACAAAGGCTCGTACAGATAGAATGAGAGACAATGGGTATAAACTGGAGAGGGGCAGATTTAGACTAGGCATACAGAGGAATTGCTTCATAATGAGTGCTTCACCACTGGAACATATTGCCCAGGGAAGTTGTGGCTGCCCCATCCCTGGAGGTGTCCAAGGCCAGGTTGGATGGGGCCTTGGGTAAACTGATATAGTGGGAGGTGTCCCTGCCTATGGCAAGGGATGGAACTGGGTGATCTTTAAGGTACCTTTGAACACAGATTATTCTATGATTCTACAATTTTATGATTAAATGACTCTACGATTCTATGATTCTACAATTCTATGATTCTACGATTCTGTATCAGCATAGCATTGAAGGTATGCAAGCCTTAAACTGCATTAACAGCATTGAGAGCTAACAGCATGGGAAAGAGAATGATGTAGGACAGGGATGCTGTCAAAGCCACAGTTTACCAAGCTCAGAAAGCCCATCAACAGATATAAAACAGAGCATTGTGTACAAACCTGTGCTAGGCTTGTGCTTCATGCTGATGCAGTACACAGTCTTCATCTGAGAACATTAAAGTGTCAGGGTCTTTTTCAAAGGCAAAGGGATCAGATTCATCCATGAACTTTAGCCCTTCTTTCAGTCTCTCAGATATAAAATAGACCACTGAAAGAAGAATAGTTTAGATGCTGGTGAACAATTGTTATAGTGGAACATAATATTCCCCTACTAAGCAAGTATCATCAACAAACGCAGATAAAGTGGGGTGGTTTTAAGTTTGTTTGATAATACTCTAAAATCTGGTGATATAGCCCTAAATGACACTCTGAAGCTCCTTATCAGATGATGATTCATCACAATCCTGAGTTCTGCTTAGAGTCAATAGGAACAGTTTTCCAATCAGTAAATGCAGACTACATTTTAAGTGTGCAGCTCATTAAAACATAATATTTTTGCTGTGTTACCTATAGGAATGCTGTGTCCTTTCTGTTTTCAACTACTCATCCACATCTTTTCCTTTTTGTCAGCTGCAAACTCTGTTAGTAGTATTAAATATATATATATATGCTTTCATTAATAAGGTTATAATATAATACAGAGCTATGCATCAGTCCCAGAGGAATTCTTTACAACTTTGGTCAATGTAAAACAACAATCATTTTGTGTTCAATAAGATACTGTGGCATGTGAAAACAATAATGTCAATAAGTTTATAAAATGTGGCTAAACAAGCCAGAGAAGGCCTGAAAGCTAACTGCAAATTTCAATCTGCAAGCACACTTTGGCAATGAATCAGCACATCTTTTCATTCCGTATAGCACATCATTGAGTTTTGTGCTTGTTTGTACCATTTGACTTGCATATGAACATAAGAAGTGAGTATGAAATGTTAATAACGCTTCCATTGTGTTGAAGGTGTATTTAGCTCTTTCTCACAGTGGTGGCCTGCAATTCTTACATAGAATTAAGCATTGTTAGCTGCATATTAGCAAGCTATGATACAATTCACCTGTATATCACACAGTTGAATAAATATAGGTCGGTCTGTCAGATTTTTTTTTTTTTTTTTTGCCATACAGGTATATTTTTCTGTCTGTGGTGCTGTGACTACACAGTACTAACTGTTTTTATTCCTGACAGTTTAAAACTATGGTAGCAATTACAGCAAGATTTCAGAGAAAGGCCACACCCTGCTCCCATTCATACACAAATGCATTCACATGCACCAAATTAAAACTTTTCTAACTGACTGAAATTCTTCCTTTTTTTCTGTGAATAAAGTAAAGTGAATGCCTTCTTGATAAAACCTGGCAAGTGTAATTAATAAATAAGCACAAGAAATTACTGACACTAGTGCAATAATGGGAAATGAGTCATAGCTTCTGCTGCTGATCGCAACATTAAATTTTGTGGGTTTTTTTAATTTAAGGCAGTAGTTTCACAGGATAAATTTTTACCTTTTTGTCAGTGATAGACACAAACTGGGAAGCAATGAAGAACATAGACTGCATATTAGTAATCAAATTTTCATTGTGTGCATATAGATACCCCTGTAATCAAGACTTTCTTATGATATCACGTGCAGGACGTCATGCACTGTACCGGTGTGCGTTCATTAAAGATCTTGGCAAATGTCCTGTGTTAACATGACAGATAATATGTATGTTACATTCTTTTTAAATTTGTCCTTGTAATTGGAAGCTTGAGGTGAGACTTTGGTCTGATACCCTCCTGCAAACTCATAGTAGTCCCATTTCCATGTTTCCACATCCAAAATGAATTTCTTGTAAATACTTTATAATGTAGAGAGATAGTTATAACATTTCTTCTGAAATGAGTGTTACATTTATGTTATTTTTTTCATTTTCTTATTTGGTCCTTTGATGTTTTCACTGTAAGTACTTGAATGCTGTTCTCCACAGCATGAGTATTTCTCAGATTTTAAAGAAGCCTTTGGCTAGATAGAAGCTATCAAGATTCATGGAAAACAGAAAACAGACACTTGAGAGATAGTGGCAAACAAATAACGTGAAAAAACACTGATGTAAAACAAGATAGCTCCTTCACAGATTTTAGGCAAACCATTTATCCTAGGTGGTTTTGGTCTCTGTATTTTCAATGTTTTGCTTGTTTGTTTGCTTCCTTTTATCTAGTGCTTGTTAAATTCTGAGTCTTTTGCGTTAAGTGTGGTTGCAGCACAGGCTGTGCCATCCAGCTGAGATGAATGCAGTATGAGTTGTTTCCCATAAATTAAGCCTTCTTGCTTAGTTAATCTGTTATAACAGACTTGGGATGAAGAAAAACAATTCTGCCTGAAACATCTCTATTTCACAGCCTAGTGACACACCTCTTGCCCACCCCTAGAAAGTCCCATGCCCCAGAAAATTGTAAACAACCACCACAGCAGCCAGAAGGCAAGCTGACAGAAATGAATATTCTTATGAATCAAAGTGCTGAGTTTAATTCATACAGATTTGGAAGTGCTAAGGTACCAGTTGCACTCAACTATTTGAACTATCTGTTGGTATATATAAAGATGAGTACAAATTCCCAAAATGTCTGGAAATAAAACATGATAGATTACCTCTGTGAAAGCTCATACTGGAAATGAGATATTAGCATATATTTCTCTTTTCACATGGGCATTCTACTGTTGCAAATTCTTCATCACTGCATCTGTCCCTTGTAACGTGTTCAAACTGTGTGGAGCGCAATGGGACCTTGATCTTTGCTAGGACGTCTTAGCATAAAAACAACAGAAATAATTAATGCAGAACAATTTCATTATTCTCTGTTTATAATATGTCAGTCTATCAAACTGAGAACAAGTGAAAAATAGAGAGGTGGAAGGGAAGAAGGCAAATTTATCTTGTTAGTCTCCCCTGAGTCACAACAGCAAAAGTATCATTAGCAACCTTCACATGCACATGAATTAGCCCATTCTTGTAGTAATATCTCATATTTCTTTAACCTGTTGAATCAATACACAAAAAGACCAGGCTATTTTTGCCAATGTTAAATTTTTACATTCCTGAAGGATTTACTGCACTGGAGAAAGTTCTCACCTGAAGCAGAAAGCAACAAAAATTTTTAATGTAGCAGATTTTTGTTCATCGCCACTGGAACTTAATGGGGTAAGAAGAAAAACCTACTTTTTCCTTCATACTCCAACAGCCTGGACAAAGATCAAACACAGGTTGTTTCTTCAGCTGTTTCTACAAACTTTAGCTGCAAACTCTTCATTACAGAGGAGCAAGATGAAGAAAGAGGAGTGATCCATATGCCACTTTCCTTGTCCTTACTAGTAAGTTAAACAAGAACAAGACCTTTCCCTTGCAGGGATCAGCTGCAGGGACCCTCTGCTTCCATTGTATAACCTCCCTTACTCTTCAAACATTTCTTAATGCTTTTTAGGAATGGTCACTGGTTTGTCTTAAGTTGCAGACTATCCACAAATTGTTCAGGAGACTGTAGCTTACCCAAAGGCTCTTCTGACTATTTAAAAGTATAAATGAGTTTGTTTGGTCCTGGAGACTTTCCTGTCCCAGTTCAACTTTCTGTTACAAGTGTCACCACTGAGGGCAAAAGGAGATATTCTTTCAAACAGGTGAATTTGGCACATTAGACAAGCAACCTGCCTCCAGGTGAAAAGTATGAAGCCTTAAACCATTATCCTAAGAGCAGCTGAAAAACTTTACATTTTCATTCACCTCCTCTCCTCCACACATTGAAAAAGCATATGAGAGCATAAAGAAAGAAATTAGACCTTTCTTTTAAAATTACCTGTTCTGCCTGTGAACTGTGCCCTTCTGATGCACACCACCAATTGCACCCTGGCAGATAGATCTACTCTGTGTGGAGGTGTCTGTGGTGTGTCCTTAAAATATCTTTTAGCCCAGAAAATAAATTCTGCTGGTGTTTGCTACATTTCTACCAACACAGCCACAAGCTCTTTTGCAAACCAAACATGCTTGCTGCCATTCCTTCACATCTGTAACATTTAACTTTAATGCCTCTGCCCCTGAGGAGGTGCAGAGTAGCATTTCAATTCGCCATCCATGGATTTGTCCTGAAGAATTAGAGACATGTCAGCTTATCAGACTGTGACCTTTTCTATTAACATTGTCTTCAGGTTGACTTGGCAGCACAAGAGGAAAAATAAATCTTGTTACCCAAAGCTGGTCTGGCTTTCCAGGATAGTGCAGCTGTGGCTCAAATCTGTTAAGTTTTTAAAATGCAAACATTTCTATGACTACATAAAATTTATTAGGTAGAATAATTCATGGGAAGGGGTGGGGAAGAAAGCAATAGAATAGAAACCATTAAAATAGATATGAAGGAGAGGGCTTTTGCAAAGCCTGGATAGTTTCATCGTCTGACCTATTTACAGTCTGACCTGACAACCTAGAGATAATGCAAACCTGGTCACCATGTAAATTGTATGACTTTTTCATGTTCCAGTCTTTGGGAGATTGACACAAACACAATTCTGATCATGCTGCTACGCCTTCTTTATCACCTTTATCACCTGGTCCCAGACTTTTAAACGTTTTTCTGTCATTTTAATGATAAAATATTAGGAAGACGTTTGGTGACCTCAGACAGTGATACTGTGCGTAAGGCTTCTGATATAAACCTGTCCTGGTAGTATAGCCCCTGCATCTCCCCCTGCTTTGATATTCTGTTGCATTCTGTCAAAAAGCAGTGCATGAACTGCCTTAACCAGGATGTTCTCCATTATCATACAGAGACATCTAGGGCCCAGAACAGCTGGTTGAGCGTTTAGTGGTTTCTAACATACACAAGGGTGTTAGAGACATGCTCTGCAGATCTGCAAAATTGGTACAGGATCTATATCTCTTCAGCTGCTCATTTAGCTGAGGTGAACTGAGCCATCTCAAAGGACCTGATATTAAGACAAATTAATTGAGCCTCAGTAGTTGGATTTGGCTGCAGATTACAACACCTTAATTAAGTGCCTGGATTCAGTTAGGTTCAAAACTCCTGTTGAAGTCAATGGAGACCAAGTTAACACATGCAACAGAACTCAGGGAGGGAGGGGTAATCCACCTTAAAGCAAGGATCTGGTTTTTGGTTATAGTTCTGGCAGCAGCAGAAACTATACTGCACAGGTCTCCCCTGACTGTAATGGTACCACATACACACAATGCCTAGAAAGCTGCCTGGAGGAGAGGGACCTGGGGGTGCTGGTTGACAGCAACTGAACATGAGCCAGCAGTGGCCCAGGTGACCAAGAAGGCCAATGGCATCTTGGCTTGTATCGGAAACAGAGTAACCAGCAGGTCCAAGGAGGTTATTCTCCCTCTGTACTCACAGAATCACAGAATAACCAGGTTGGAAGAGACCCACAGGATCATCAAGTCCAACCGTTCCCATCAGTCCCTAAACCATGCCCCTAAGCACCCCATCCACCCTCACCTTAAACACCTTCAGGGAAGGTGAGTCAAACCGTCCCTGGGCAGACTGTTCCAATGCCTAACTACTATTTACGTGAAGAATATTTTCCTTATCTTAAGCCTAAATCTCCCCTGGTGGAGCTTGAGGCCATTCCCTCTCGTCCTGTCCCCTGTCATATTGGGAGAAGTGCCCAGCACCCCCCTCTCCACAACCTCCTTTCAGGTAGTTGTAGAGGGCAATGAAGTCTCCCCTCAGCCTCCTCTTCTCCAGGCTAAACAACCCCAGCTCTCTCAGTCGCTCCTCATAAGATTTGTTCTCCAGCCCCTTCACCAGCTTTGTTGCCCTTCTCTGGACTCGCTCCAGAGCCTCAACATCCTTCTTGTGGTGAGGGGCCCAGAACTGAACACAGGACTCGAAGTGCAGTCTCACCAGTGCCGAGTACAGAGGGAGAATAACCTACCTGGACCTGCTGGTCACGCAGTTTCTGATCCAAGCCAAGATGCCATTGACCTTCTTGGCCACCTGGGCCACTGCTGGCTCATCTTCAGTCACTGTCAACCAACACCCCCAGGTCCTTCTCCTCCTGGCAGCTTTCCAGCCAGGCTTCTCCTAGTCTGTAGCTCTGCACAGGGTTGTTGTGCCCCAAGTGCAGGACCCAGCATTTGGCCGTGTTAACCCTCATGCTGTTAGTCTCAGCCCAGCAGTCCAGCCTGTCCAGCTCCCTTTGGAGCCTCTCGACCCTCCAGCAGATCCACACTTCCACCCAGCTTGGTGTCATCTGCAAACTTGCTAAGGGAGCACTCGATGCCTTCATCCAGGTCGTTGATAAAAACATTGAACAGGGCTGGACCCAGGACTGAGCCCTGGGGAACCCCACTTGTCACTGGCCTCCAGCTGGATTTAACTCCATTTCTCACCACTCTCTGGGCCCGGCCATTCAACCAGTTTTCCACCCAGGAGAGTGTCCAGGCCAGAGGGTGACAGTTTCCGAAGCAGAATGCTGTGAGAAACTGTGTCAAAAGCTTTACTGAAGTCCAGGAAGATACTTCCACAGCCTTTCCCTCATCCAAGAGTTTAGTTACTCGGTCATAGAAGGTGATCAGATTACTCTGGCAAGACCTGCCTTTCATGAACCCGTGTTGACTGGGCCTGAGCACCCGGTTCTCTTGCAAGTGCTTCATGATCGCACTCAAGATCACCCGCTCCATGACTTTCCCCGGTACCGAGGTCAGACTGACAGGCCTGTAGTTCCCCGGATCCTCCCTGCGCCCCTTCTTATAGATGGGCACGACATCAGCAGCCTCCAGTCCAGCGGAACCTCCCCAGTCATCCAGGACTGTTGGAAGATGATGGAAAGGGGTTTGGCCAGCACATCCGCCAGTTCCCTCAAAACTCTTGGGTGGACTCCATCCGGCCCCATAGACTTGTGGGCATCTAGCTGGGCAAGCAAGTCTCTAACCACCTCCTCTTGGACCTTGGGAATCTCATACTTCTCTTCCATACTCAGCACTGGCGAGACTGCTCCTCGAATCCTGTGTTCAGTTCTGGGCCCCTCACCACAAGAAGGATGTTGAGGCTCTGGGGCGAGTCCAGAGAAGAGCAACAAAGCTGATGAAGGGGCTGGAGAACAGGCCTTATGAGGAGCGGCTGAGAGAGCTGGGGGTGTTTAGCCTGGAGAAGAGGAGGCTGAGGGGAGACTTCATTGCTCTCTACAAGTACCTGAAGGGAGGTTGTGGAGAGGGGGGTGCTGGGCGCTTCTCCCAAGTGACAGGGGACAGGACAAGAAGGAAGGTACTGTGATGAGTAAATCCAAAAAACATGGTTTTCAATGCATTTTCAAAAAAAACTGAGACAAAACATCCAACAACAATACATCATCTGTATTTTTTTCAGTTCGTGATGTATATGCCTTCAAAATACTCCTCCCCTGCAGCTGTTTTGCAATATTTATCATTAAATTTTTTTTTTTTTAAATTGGAACTGTTGCTTACCATGTTGAGATATGTTGAAAACTTCATTTTTATTCTTTTCATTACAGAGGCAGCATAGCTTCACCTGCAATTAGGCAAATTAGAAGAGAAAAATACTATTAAACAAAATACAAGTAAAACCTCAGGCTCAGGATCTCCCTGCAGAGCAGATTTATGGGAGGATACCCAGGCTGCCTCATTCTTATTCTCTTTTCCTGCATGTCTGTTCTTCGCTGCTGTCAAATACAGGACTTTGGGCTAGATTTTTAAGGTAGTCATTTCTGGTCTGATTCAAAGTGTTTGTTATATCATACTAAGGAACTCGAAAATTTTCACAATGAATCAGTAATCCCCTCTTTCTAGGGGACTTTCCTTGAACGTTTCTTAGATGATTATGAAGCATTACTGGCCAAATGATCCCTCTTCATGTAAAAAATTTCCTAACTCTCAACAGAACAAAACTCATCTACAGAAAAGTCAGACAGTCCTAGGTGCAACCATGCATTTGTCTACTTGTATTGGTCTCAAACAAATTATTTGCATCATTACCTGTTTAGACATAACCTTAGGACCTTTGAACTCTAAGCCTCAAAATGAAGTTATAGTGAATTATAGGAACATTTAATACTTTCTCCCAAAGCTCAGCTGATGAAATTCTGATCTCTTAATCATGTTCTAATACCATGAAATCCCTGAAATCAAATGCAGAGTAAAATTTCTTGGCTTCAGGTTGAGTATTTTCAAGTTTGTGCATAAAAGAGCCTGGATCTATGCCATACCACCGCCTAAATAATCCAAGGAGAAAAGGCCTTTGAAGTTGAAAAGCAGATTTGTACGTCAAAATCACAGCTATTAAGTGCCTGGATCATAATATTTCCATGGTACTACCTGGTAATATTCTCCCTAGAAAACTAGAGCACCATAGATCTGAGGCATAGATCAGGATATTTTGTCTTCCTTTTCATGTAGGTATATGTCAGAGTGTCATAAGTGTTTTTGCAAGTCTTGTCGGAGTGAAACAGACAACATTCAAATGGAAGATCAAAATTGAAGCAACATGCCTAATTACTGATTACGTGTCTGATTGCCTCTTGGGTTTTCACTAAATATTTTGCTGATTTATAACCTGTCTGACAGTAAAAGGTCCTCTCTGTACCACAAGGGTACTTGTTTTTCTCAATGGGTTTGACAAAAAATGTCATAATCAGTATTTTAACACTGGTGTAGGCTTACATTCACAGCTCCTCACCTTGGTACAACTACAACACATTTGAAGTCTTATTAATATGCATTATATTATTGTATACCTAACATGATATTCAGCAAAAAGTATTGGCACATAACATCCAGTATCTCCAATAAGAACCAGAATTGTTGGCTCACTAGAGTCTTGGGGGTTCTTTTTTTATTGTCTGTTTGCATTTTCTACAAGTAATTTGCATAGTGATTTGGTTATTGGTGGTTATTTCCACAATGCAATGTCTAAGCTATGAGAGTTTATTGGAATTGGTCATATAATGTAGGAAGAATATGTGTTGGGAAAAATTCTTGACCACTTTTATGCAGATGCACCTGTTTGACTTCAAGTACCTACAGAGTAAATTTGCAACCTCCCTGTATGTTAAAAGACTTCTGTTATGTGTAAGAGGTCTTTAGCCTTATTAAGATCCTAATCATCCTTCAGATTTACCTTATTGTTCTAGTATGACAAATCTATTATTCATAGGGATTCGGCATATTATATTGCAGCGTGTGAAGTTTTAGCAGGATGACTATGTCCCTTTCAAGATAAATTTTAATATTTGGCAGCACTGGAAGCTTTTTTTAAGAACACATCTAAACAAATATGTGTGGAAAGCATTCATACTATTGAAAGACTTTTAGTGAAGGAGACAGATATAGCCAAAATAACTAATTAGGAACTAGAACAAATTTGCAGAAATTTCATGCATGGTTTCCAAAGTTTGTGCTCTAATAATGGGAGGCAAAAAACTATTTTCCAGTCCATACTGTGGAAAGATATTCTTCATATACTTCTTTCTACATCAGCTTAATCAACTATTTTTAAAACTCATTTCAGTGTCCTTTTCATCATTACTTAAACCCATTAATTTTTCTTTTCTTCTAGGAGATACATATATATATGTATATAAATTTATATAAACCCTCTAAACTATTTTGGGGGAAAGACTTTGTACTAAATACCATAGAATTAACAGTGCTACCATTAGGCAACCACTTCTTAGGCTGTACTTCCAATTAAGTTATTCTTGGTTCCCACAGGGAAATACTAACCATATGTTCCTAGGTATACCAGGGTTAATTGTCTGCCTAGACTATAGGGACTACATTTCTTTAACTAGCACAGACTGCTAAAAGAGAATAAGTGTAGCTCTCTGGAACAAAATTGTAATTTTATAAAAAAGATTTATATTCAAAGTATCTTCTTGGCTTTTCGGGGGGTAGGTGCAGGAAGATTTCAGCAACAGAAGGAATGAGATCCACAGCAGAACAATTAATATCAGATCAATATTAAAAGTGTAAGGACAATCAAAGATAAGAATAGTTCATCTTGATGGAAGGATGAAGTCACTTTTTTATTTTGATGCTGGAGTCTTGGTTTCATAGGGTAGCTGCTGTTGTTCATGCATAAGTTAGCATGGTGCAATAATTACTACCTGAAATGAGAGACTGCAGAGACAACATAAGGTTTCGGCATTGTTTCACAAACATCCAAACAGGAGTGAACAGCTCTGTGCAATCTTTTAATGATGCAGTATCGGCCAAAGTGTACTTAGGTAAGAGATTTCTCAGTCAACAGCAGACACGTTTTCTGCAGTTGTAGGAATAGCCATATAAGACAATGCTTTGTATATGCCTAAAATAGTGGAGAAAATTTATATATAGCATAAGATTATATATAGTGATGGATTATGCATGGACTTGCATAGTCACGTAGAAGCATGTACCAGCTGAAAATAATAACTGGGAAAAGCAATGGATTGAGAAGTCTTACCCAATCCATCTGAAGAAATTTTTGTAAAGATCATTGTAATGCAAACTCACTTCACTAACCACAGAGCAGCTAAAAAACCTGTCTGAGGGATTTGATCTCCACATGGGCTTTACCCTGTTCAAAGATCCTGATAAATTATTACTTGCTTTTTTTCTCTTCTAGCAGCTCCTCTGTCTGTGAATGCCTATGCAACGTGGACATGAAAGCAGACAAGTGCTTACCTCAGCATTGCATCCTGCAGAAGCACAGCCCAAGGTGATAGGTGGTAAGAAGTTGACCCACATTTAAAACAAGGTTTCCTTCCTTCCTGTAACCCTTTAGCAAGTTGTCAGCACACATTGCTGAAGGTAGACTACTACAACTACTGCGATTACATTGTGCTAATTGACTTCAAGCACTTTATATCGGTTAAAATCACAGCTTAATATCAGCTCTCTGTTCCTAGGAACCTGGTGATGTGTGTAGTGAGATCATTTTAGTGTGTTGGCCTTGGCTTTTTCTTAACCGTTAGAAAGCAACCATGCAAAAGTTTAACTCGGTCTCTATGTTGTCATCCCTCAGACTTGCCCAGCACTCTTTTCAGTGAGAACGTGTCTGACAGCAATGATGGAGCACATCTTGACCTGTGAATGGCACAGCTGCTGTTACATTAGCCTAAGAATAATCTGCCCCAACTCTTCTTCTGGACCAGCTGTGTTCCAGCTGTGAAGAATGGGTGGCAAGCTGGGCTAGGTGTCAGACACTATTAAAATGAATTGTTTCTGCTGTGTTTGTCCTGCAGGACTTTGCCTCTCTTACTCAAAAAATAAAACATTGTATATTAAATGATTTAGCAGCATGATGGCCAGCTAGTAACAATGCAGAAGTATTTTCCTCCACATATTTCTGACCGTTCAAAGCATTGCACGGAGAATAAGCTCTTTTATAGTAATAAAATTCATTGACTCGCCAGTATTAGTTTTTCTATTCTGTATAAATTCTTTGTCTCAGCACTTGTTTGTGTACACCTTTTGAATTTTTTACACATCCACTGGTGAGTCTACTATAAGGTTACTCACGGGGCAAGGGACTGAACTACATCTAATTCACTGAATGATGCAACTAATTTTTAATGGATGTACTTACTGAGGAGCAAAAAAGTTTGCAATAAAGTGATATAAGCATTTAGGATCTAGTCATTATGGTCACAGTTCATTAGGCAGTAGACATATTACTTTACACTTTCTTTGGATGATTTTTATTTTGCAACAAAGAACTGTTTGGCTAGACTGACTGTAGGTTAATCAAATTCTCACTGTATTCAAGTGGCCTTTGCTTATTCTTTAGAGAACAGATTTTCAGGGTTTTTTAGATATCCTACAGTACATTCAGGAAAGCATTTTAACAAAATGTCACTTCATACAGCTAATATGTTCAAAAATCTAGGTCCTGAAGCAAGACTAAAACTAGCCTTCAAACTAGTTTAGGTCCATAATTGGTAAAAATTCAAGATGGAGTGTTACTAGGATAAAGCTATTATGATGTATGATAATAAGTTCTGTTCAGTCATATTCTAGAGGAGTTGTTGCAGCTCAGGTAGACATTAACACTCACAATACCACTTTGGCAGTATAGGAGTGTAGGCACTCCTTATCTGTTCCACTACAAATTCAGCCAGCTCAGCCTTAGTACAATTTTCAAAAGCTTTTGGCACCTTGTTTATTTCGAGCACAAGAAGAGGGAAGGCAAATCAGTAAAAGCTAGGTAGAGCAGAAACCAGGCACTGATTTAATTAGTACACATTTTCATCTATGAAGTGCAATTTTATTTAAAAACATGTTTTGAATATATGCTGATATCTTAATGCTGCTGAGAAGATCTGAAACTGTTGTTATGTAGAGATGAATGGGATTTCTTGCATATGCATCTTTGAGTTTGCTTTGAAATCCTTAAGTATAGTTTACAGAATCTTTCAAACTCTTTCAAAATTTCTTAGTGACTCAAAATTCTAGTTAACTTACAGTTCAAAGCTTATTATCTCAAGACCTACAGTGCAGAAGCAGCAGAAGAAATGTGCTCATCTAGCAATAATTCATTTATAACTGAAATGTAGCTAAATATTCAGAATGTAGAAGCACAGAAGAGAAACATTATTCAGGCTAAATTTCAGAAGTCTGGATTTTCTCAGCGCCTTTACGTATGATACAACATTTACTTATACAGTTCCACATATCAAGAGCTTGATTTTTCTTACTTTTTTAATTATTGCAGAAGAATTAAAACTACACAACATTTTAGGATAGAGGGTAAAAGTCATGCCATAAGTAATTGATAAATATGTCACACTTCACTACTCAAAATGCAAGCATTTGAGATGGAAAGCTAACAGGTCACTCAGGTTAGTAGCTCCTAGAATATCACACAAATAACTAATCACTGTCTTCTAATTCACCAGATATGCTCTTTTCCTTACTCTCTTGATTCTTATCTGAATATATTTTCCTTAATATTTATTTAAAACTATCCTAGGTACAATATAAAGAAGGATTTTCTGATATTCCCTAACCAATTAAGCGTAATAATTGGATCCCACAGTTACTCTCTTTATGTTGTTAATATAAATTCATAATTATCTGACTCCCATCCCATTTAGTGAGCTTTGGAGCAGACCATATGTGGTCTTTGCTGTCCTGCAACAGATTGTTATTTTTCAATAGTAGAATGTTTTTTTCTATTTGAAAGTTCTTCTCTAGATACGACCTTTAGGGATTTCACAGACTTTTGTACCTGTTGTGTAAGACTACTAATTCTTTTAAAATCCATAATAAATGCCCATAAGATATTGCTGCAAAAAGAAAATATATTACCTGTACATTGGGATCAATTAAAATCCAGGTCCCAAGATTCAATACATCTTGTCTAAAAGACGTGAAATTCACTAAATAAATTAAAGAGCAAGTTTAAAGACCTTGTGGACATAAATTAGGAAATCCTGTTGATACACATTGAAGATGCAAATTCCTCATGTGTGTGTAGCTAATGAGCTATGTGGTTGCTTAAAAAACATGAATACTTACAGAAAAAGAGGCAGAGCTGTGAAGGCCACGCATAATTTTGCTAATTATAATGTATTCCTTCCAGTAGCTGTAATTATGACTTCACTAGCATTTCCATATATCAGTGTAGCAATCTCATATGAATTCATGCAGCTTCAAGGCAGTGTTACTTGGTGCTACTCAGTTATTTTTACCGGTGCATTTTTTTGTGCAAAATGGAGTTAGATTTGATCTGGTTTGATTTCGTACTGGAATAAATTACTTCTCCAGGTAACAGATAATTCCTCTATGGTTCTTCCTGTCCTTGCTATTGGATTATCAATTTTATTTTAAACTCTCTTCCAGGACACAGCTTCTTCATTGTAAAATAGAAATAGATGACACCTAAAGGATTTGTACTTTGAGTGACTTGCTTGCTATAGGATTTGATTTATCCGTTTTCCCTTATCTTGAACTTCCTTTCCTCTTTCTCACTCTCTTTTCTGTATTTGATCTCATCTTCTTCTAAAAACAAGAAAGAAGACTTATCAACAATTGACTGTGGAGAAAGGAATCAGACAAGAAGTGGAAGGTTAGCTAGAAAGAATCAGTTTGTTCTGCAGAATGGTAATACAGTTTGGATGCAAATTATATAGCACTTGAAGTGAATCACTGAAATGTGTATGTAGGCAGATATAGCCCCTGCTTTTAACCCCGACTCAGCAGTGCTTTTTCATATCAACACTGACAGGATGATCATAGCTTGAATTACTCTGCTTATAGTAAGGCAACATGAGCTCTGAGAGTCTAAAATCACAATTACCCTTTCAATGGGTAATGTCAAACTCTTCCAAGTAAACTCTCAACTCTGACCTAATGCTTCTTCAAGGACAGAGGGACTGCACCATAATGACCGGACAGAGCAAGACTGAATCGCTGGGGTTGCATATGCCTGAATCCATATGAAAACCTGATCGTGACATTTCCTTCATCTTTTCTGCACATCTTTTAAATACTTTTGGAGATGGTGAATCCACCACTTCCCTTGACAACCATTTTTATGAAGTAATATTTCCTAGTATCCATACCTAAATGTCCCTTGATGCAGCTTGAGGTAATTTCCTTTCATCCTATCACTTACTACTTGTGAGAAGAGACCAACATCCATCTCAGCACTCCTCAGAAGTCAGAACTCCTTTCAGAGATCTTCAGAGATGGAAAAGGTCCCCCCTTAGCCTCTTTTTCTCTAGATTAAACATCCCCAGTTCCCTCGGCCTTTCCAGCTTCATTGACTTTCTTCGAATATGGTCCAGCCCTTCAATGTCTTTCTTGCAGTGAGGGCCCCCAAAATGAACACAATATTAAAGGTGTGGCCTCACCAGTGATGAGTGTGAGAGGACCGTCACTTTCCTACTCCTGCTGGCCACATCATTGCTGATACAAGCCAGGCAGCTGTTGGTCCTCTTGGGTACCTTGTCACACAGCTGGATGATACTCAGCCAGCATCTAAACAACACTTCTAGGTCCTTTTCCACTGGAAAGATTTTCAGACGTTCTACTGCAAGCCAGTAGCTTTGCATGGAGTTGTTGTAGCATGAGTACAAGATCCAACATTGAACTTTATTCAGCCTCACACAGCTGGCTTTGGCTCATCAATGCTTTGTGTCCAAGTCTTTCTGTAAAGCCTTCCTGACTATTGTGGTTTTACCTGCAAACTTATTGAGGGTGCACTAAATCTCCTCCTATAGATCATTCACAAAGATAGTAAACAGAACTCATGTCAATACTGAGCCCTGGGGATCACCACTTGTGACCAGTTGTCAACTAGATTTAACTCCATTCAGCACAATAAACGTAGTCTAGTAGCACCTAAACAACCAGTATAATTGAGGGTATCAGCATAGAGTCCCCTTTCATTTGGCTTTTAGTCAGAGTTATTTTTGGGCTGCTTTAGATTTTCTTTCCGTTTCTTAGAATGAAGAATTTAACTTACAGACGTGGAGGAAAAAAATAGATTCTGTTATTCTTAGACAATAGCTATGGAGGATAATATCTGGACAAATCTGCTACCCTAATTTGAAAAGCTGGTATGCTGTTTTTTTAAAGTCCATGGAATAACTTCACTGTTATTTTTCATGGAAAGGGTCATTGGGCAATGGAACAGGCTGCCCAGGGATGTGATTGAGTCACCATCCCTGGAGGTGTTTAAGGGACGGGTGGACGAGGTGCTGAGGGGCATGGTTTATTATTTGATTGGAACGGTTGGACTCGATGATCAATGGGTCTTTTCCAACCTGGTGATTCTATGATTCTGTGATTCACATTTCGTTGTTATGGGAATAAACTTCATTACTGGATATGGATCTATTGCATTAGATGATTAGAGCATAGCATGGGAGGGGCCTTTGTCTAACGTATGCCATTAAACTCTATATTCTGAGCAGCTGCTGACCTCCACTATTGCAGAATAATCATGGATTAATAGATTTCAAAGCCAAAAGGTCTATTTCAGTTAACTACTTCAAATGATTAGGCAGCATGCAGCTGAGAGCATCACCTGGTAAATGTTGCATCATGACCACAGCTCTTCTAAGAATTACAGAATCTCTGAAAATATCAAGATGTTCTTTTGTCAAGAGTTAAAGCAATGAATTCATGTTTTTTCAAATTAATGATGCTAACATTTCATTATTATATTTAAAATATATGCTTCTGTACTTGGTTGTTCTGATCCTCATTGCTACAGATGTTGTCAAAAATTTCCCTCATGAATAATTTCTCTGTGTGAAACTTTTATATTAAACTATATATTCATTTAGAGAATTACAACAGAGATATACTTAATGATGATCTCTGCAGAGAGTGCTATATTTCCTGCTCTGGACAAATTAAAAACTACAGTGTTTAATCTCTCTAATCTGGATATTTAGTCACCAAAGGTAAGCACTGTGATACTTTCCTTAATCTTCTGCAACCTTTTCTTGGCTTCTGAGAATCCGTTTCATTTCCTGGGGTTACACTGGAAACTGTGTTTGTGTGTCTGTGCATGCATACGAGGAAGAGAAAGAGAGAAAAAGGAAGGTTTGTGTATGTGTGGATAGATAGATAGATAGATAGATAGATAGATAGATGTATTATGTATGATGTGCATAATTGCTTTCTGCAGAGGATAAGACTAGACTACCTCCAGTGGTCCCTCAAATCTTTAAATTGTTCTGTCATTCTGTGATTTAATCCATTAATGTTTATAGAGTCCCTGAGTACTTCACACAAAACCACAAATACACAATTACTAAAGATCTATCAGATATTTTAGCATTCCTGCCGTCTTTTCTTCTTTCCTTCTTTCCTCCCATCCATCCATCCATCCATCCAATAAATACTTCATTCAACATGAAGTTCTACACCACATATCAACTTGCTCTCTCAAAGTCTTGACAATGGTCACATCTATCTAGTTCAGATACATCTGTGGAATTCACGACACAGGCATAATGTTGCCACTTGACTTAGTTAGAGAATCACTGAAAGGGGAGTGCTTTATTTATTTTTTTTAACTTTATGTTTGAACTATTCTGTTTCATGCAAAAAATCTAAATTAATTCTTTATAAACATACATTATTTATTTCAATTACTTAGTTAAATAAAACAATACAATTGAATGGTGAAATAAAATAATTAAATATTGATTGACAAATAAATATTTGAATTAAAATTAAAATTGAATAGTTACAATCAAATATTTAGATTAAATTTAAATATTGAAAATAAGAAAATAGAGTTAAATAATTAACTGAAGCAATTCAATAAAATTAACAGTAAAAAGATTTAAAAAAAAACTTTCACAGACCATTTATTTTAGGAAATTACTGGCTGAATCAGAATTTAAATAAAGACTGTGAGATTTACCCTGTTATAATAGCATGAAATTGAGATATCATTTTGCTGGTGTTGTTACTAATAGACAATATATTCAAGTACATAGCAAATCTAATTTACTTGTTGTCTATGCAATTAAAATGCAAATGTTCTGGTCATAATATTAGAAGCCTAAAATTTCATTTGTAGCATTATACAATATTGTTGCTGCTCCTGTTCACAATAATTCACACAGAAGGATCACATAGCTTTAACCACCCACATGTGCAGTCCTGAAACAGGGCTTTATGTGTCTTATGTACAAGTTTAAACCGCTATAATGATTTTAAGTAATGTGCTATCTTGGATTTCTTTTTTGCTTTATTCCCCTTGGTGACTTGTGAATTTGATTCCCAAGATATTCTCTGCTTAATGAAGTATGAACATCAAACACAAAGTGGGTTTCCACTATGAAAGGCAGAGAAAAATTGTAAACACACACAAAAAGTAAAATAATTTTTCAGAAATACAAATAAAAAGACTATACTTACGGCATATTTAGGCATCTAAGATCTACATTAATTAAGGTAATCTTATTTATTAGGGATTATAATTTTCCAGTTGGAATATCAGATTAGTGATTGGAGCGTACCCGTCTTTAGCATCACATGATTACTATCAGAAAACTCAGAGATCTAGTCATTGTCACAACTACTGACCTTCCCTGCTGGTACCAGCCTGAAGGTCTGATGGATTCTGTGCAACAAACAATCAACATCGTCTACATAAGAGATGCCCTGGGATATATGTCCTCTGTTGTTACAAGATTATTGATAAAGGCGTATTTCATTAGCTCAAAGATGTTATTGGAAGGAAAATACATTTAAAGCTGCCCTATACAGAAAGTTTAAGAATTTCCAGTGTCAGCCCTATCTGAGGCTAGAGGAATGTTTTATTGCTACTAACAAACGCACAGAAGACTGAAACCTGCCATTTTATTATGGCCCAATAACTCTAAAATTGCTAAGTAAAGAAAGCCCTTTTTTTTTTGGTAGATGGCAATTTTGAGTTTATTGCCCTCCAAAAATGAGAAATTTAGTATATATCTGTTTGTCTTCGCCCTTGAAGAAAACAAATGGCTTAGGTTCCGTTTTTTTATTTGGGCCTGCTTATGAGCTATCATGCCTGCTACCGACAACTTCCTCTCAAGAGAGACAATAAAAGAATGCAGTTATGTTTTATTACTAACGTGTGCTATAGGAGACACCTTGGCTTCACCTAAATACCTGAAGTTTTCAGATTTTAGAAATAAAGCTATTTTGTGTCACTCAGACAGAACTAGAATGACAAGTGCAGACACCTAAGTCGAAGACTGGGTGATGACTAGACTGGAGAAACTAAGTTGAAAGAATCTACTGGCTCATATCACTACTGACCTGCAGGCCAAGATTGAAAAAAGAAAGAGGAGAGGGCAGGTAGACATGGGTAAAGTAGTTGTACAAAACATGTCTAAATTCAAGCTAAATACTGCAGACATGCTCAGCAGCAGGTAGGCTTACTCAGGTTGAACTGATAGTTACTCATCAAACGATGTCTGTCCTGAAACTTCATCATATCTCTCCAGTCTCATTTCTCAGACTGCAGAATAACATACTGGACACTTCTTGGTGTCAGCCGTGTAACACATGAGCTTTTATTAACCAGCATTGAAGAGTAATGTTTACATTTTTACATTTTGTGAGTGCTCATGCTTCTTGTAGAGTCTGGCTCAGTTGCCACCCTGGATAGTTGAAACACTAGCAGCGACCTTCCTTAACGAAACTGGCACATCATCTTCTATCACACAAGGATAGCATCTCAATTTTTTATGAAGAAAAGGCAAAGGTACATGTTAGTCCCCTTGTGCCTCACTTATCCTCATTGACACGAAAATGATTCCCAGAAGCATGCACTAGAAATGAGTGGGTTCAAAACAGGACAGTAAAGCCGTATCTGTAGAAATTGAACATATTCCAGTCTACACCCTGATTTTGAGGCCTATTGATGTAAAAGGATCTGCATATACATTACTGAGCTCTCCTAGCATCACACAGGTGATGACATTCAGACTGCTTTTTATAAGTAGCTCTAATCTTTAGCAGATCCTGTACCATGTCCAGAAACAGTTTGAGAGAGTGCCTGTTGGTGCAGGCCAAGTAAGTGCTAGGGAGTGTCCCAAAAATCTAGTGTACAGACAAACGATTTGTCTGGAAATGATCTTTAACATGTTTGGTTTATTACTTTAGAAAATAGTCAGGATGGCAGAAGTCGAGAACACATCAAAGCATGCTCCCTCACATAATGCCAAAGCTTCACCATTCTTCACAGAAAAGGCTGATTCAACAACGGTTTCTTAATTTTCAATGCATCTTCATGTCAATTTTAAGAGATACTAGCCTCTCTTCTGCAGATGTTCCAAACTCACCTCATAGCCCAGCAATTTTTTTCCACCAAGATAACTGAAGTCAGCTGAACATTTAGCTGAACGGGTTTATTAATAAGGAAGGGTGCTTAGACTCAGTTTAACCTGGAATCACACTAAGGTTTGGACTTTCGGGGAAGGAAGTCTTGAAATATTCTAATGTGTAAACACTGTAGGTAATCAAGTAGCCAAGACAGAAGAACTTTTTCATTCTTTACATGTATCAATTTGTAAGTTATCCTTTTATCTGTTTGCCATTGGTTGTCTCTGGTTCTAGATCCCTGATGATGATAGAAGGCAAAGCTTATTTTTTCTGCAACTCACTAATACAATTATGGTTAACCTGGTGCCAAGCCCACTCTTTACCCACTATGAGCTACCTGGTCACCAAGTCCTAAAATACAAACTCCAAATTTGCTTGCTACCATGCAGGTCCCTCAGCAAAATAGATAGGAGGATACATACAAGGCTCAAAACAAGACTTCATGCCAAGTTTGTTTTTAACTTGGTATGTGTATTTATTTCTTAAACCCATGCATTTCCATGACTGTACGTGTGTATGTATGTGAGAGAGGGAGGGAAAGGAGGAGACAGAGAGAGGTGATGAAAGAGAGAGAATGTATGTAAAACACATCTCAGTTTGAAGGACAAAAGCAGGTATGAAAAGTCTTGCTATCATAGAAAGACAATAGTTTTTTCTCAAACTGCATGAGATACAGTTTCTTTATAAATGTCAAAGAAAAAGAACATCTCTAGTTTGTCTTTCATACCTAATGCCATTATTAGAAGATTATTCAAAGTTCCAAAAACCAAACAAGCTAAACAGCAGTAAGAAAATAAACCTTAATAACTAGGAGGATAGGAGAGGGTTCATTTTTAGTTTGTTTTCATAAATGCCTCTAATTTCTTAAAAAGTAAAAAAGCTCCAGTAATTGAGCTTCAAAAAAAGACTCAAAAATACTTAAGTATCATCTCAGGCAGTTACAAGAACAGAGAAAGTAAATCAGAAACTGAATCTGTAGCTGAGCCAAGAATATAACCTCTGAAGTCATCCCTAATCTTCTTTGAGAGGTAAATACTGAAATTGACACTAAAATGAGTGTAATTTCAGCTTAATTTAGATGTCACATCATCAGCTCTATGCATATTTGGCCTTAAGAAGACTATCCAGTCCACCTAATAGAACTACAAAAGCTCTATACGTAAATTTAACTGAGCAAAGCATTAACCTCTGAAGACGTGTCCAGCTTACGTGCCTCCCTCTTTTTACCAAATTGCTTAGGGCAGAGATTCTTGATCTAAGTGTATAAGTGATACTTCAAAGTCTGGCTCTAACTTCCTGTCATCTTGCAGATTTAGAAATTTATGGGGGTTAAAATCAGCTGCCAAATCTTCCTATTTTGTCTGGCAGCAAACTATATTGCTTCCTGCCTGAAAGCATGATGACCACAGTGCAAAAAAATGTCAAACAATAAAACTCGAAGGTCCATTCTGTTACCACATAAGGAGGTCTTGTGCCATTTCAGACAATGACTGTCATCCTGCCTGGCGTCCAGTTGATCCTCCATTGGACAGCAGATTTTCTACAGATCCTGTGTCATGCTTCTTTGCAGTTTGTAGAAGATATTAATCTGCTAAAAAAAAAAAAAGCGTTCAATTGAAGCAACCTGTTAGAAAGGAATTAATCTTATCTAAACCATCAAATTAGAAATCAGACTCTAACCTGGGTATCCTAGACTGAGTTAACAGGTACAGGCCTTCAGATAGTAATTTATTTTATCAAAAGCAGTAGCTTAAGATAGGTGAAATGGATCACCCTTTGGAAGAAACTGTATTGCAATCATACTCTGTACACAGGGATTTTAAGTTAACAGATAATTTTTAGATGTCTGCCCTTTAGCTGTGTAGAGTGAGGTGAGAACCTAGATTAGATTGCATAGAGCTTTAGGATATTCAAGACATTATAATTTATATTGATCTCCCCCTGCCCTTGTATTTCTTCACAATATTGCTTTAGCATGATCATATTGGCAGAACATTTTATGTCTTTGAAAGTTGTTCTTAATATTTTTACCAGAGCAATGTTGATAACAGCATTCTGCATATATTTCTCACCACCAAAATGATCAAAGAGACAGAACACTTTCCCTGTCTACAAGGGAAGTGTGAGAGAGTTGGTGTTGTTCGGTCTGGAGAATAGAAGGTTCTGGGGAGACTTCATTGTGGCTTTTCAATATTTAAAGATAAGGACAAACTTTATAGCAGGGCTTGTTGTATAGGACAAGGCATACAGGTTTTAATCCAAAATATGGTAGATTTAGGCTAGATATATGGGAAAAATACTTTACTGGTATGGTGGTGAAATACTGGAAAAGGTTGCCCAGAGAGGTGGTAAATGCCCCATCCCTGGAAATGTTTAAGGCGAGATCGGGTGGGCTCTAAGAAATCAGATCGAGTTGAAGATGTCCATGCTCATTGCAAGGGAGGTTGGACTAGATGGCCTTTAAGGATTCCTTCCAACCCAAACCATTCTATCATCTATAATTCTATATCTTGCCTATTGTCTCACCAGTGTCTGGATATTTTATCCCATTCTGAGAGACAGGATCACCTTTCAAGGGTGGAGATTTGTGATTTGTTTTCAATTGAAATGAATGTTCTGGTCTTCAGGACACAGCAAATACTTGGGTATTTGCTGTGTCCTCAGAAGAGGGAACAGAGCAGTATATGGACAGTGACAGTTCTCACTTCCAACTCTTGATCAACACATGTACCACAAAGTCTTTATAGGAGTCATTCTACCTCATTACAGATATTTAGTTTTATGTTATAATTAGAAAAATGAAGGGAATACAAAGGAAATTATGTACCAAAGTACCCAGGGAGTCAATTGTGAAAGCAAAGGGAAAATTTACATTTCCATGAATGGAAACCCCTGTTTAGGCCTAATGAAACAGAATCAATTCTCAGAGAATGTTGAAGCATCTATTGAATTTCCTTCATTTCACATTTTTTAAAAGGTCTTCAGGGAAAGGACATAAACAAAAATGTTTATATCTTGATGGCCTTTGTCCTACACTTAGCTTTCTCCGGCAGGGGAAATGGTAGACAGAGCTCTGTCCTAGAAGAAGGAAACTGCTTCCTTTACAGTGCAGAAGTAGGAAGGATGATTTTGGAGGGCTTTCTGTAACTTCAACAGATTCTGCAGATACTTCAAGTGGGGCAGGGAATTTGTCCCATTCCACTTACTTAGCAAGGTGCTACTCCTTCCAAATTCAACCAAACACGACTGAATTTTTTAAGGACTTGGCTTTTTAAAGATCTTAAAATATATTTAGGTATAAGTATAGCTTTGTATAGCCTTACAGTTTTAGTCAATATCATTCCTAATCTTCTCATACTCTTTCTTTAAGAGGGAGAGTGGAATAACAAGGATCCAACCCTTAGTTCTGGGAAAGGAGGTGGGGAAGAGAAGTCTTTTTCTCCAGCACATGCACAAAGGTGGGGCTGGGATATAGATTGGTGTAGTTGTCCAAGGATGCATCATGAACAATAACAACAAAAAAACCCCCAACACTCCCCTCTAAAATTAATGTCAGAAGAAATAGAGAAGAGGGATAGCATTATTCGCATGTCTACAGTGGTTTCCATAGAAGGCAAATCCCTTGAGAGGAGAATCTTCCCTTCCTACCCTATTGGAATTGATTTTTTTCTTGGCTAATTAGATGGGCTTTCATTAAATACTAGGTATTGATTTCATCAGCATCTTATTTCTGTTTTGGATCTCAGAACATTTGTAACAGCCTCCCCTCTAATAGAAGAGCTTGTGTTAAAGACTTTGGCTATCTTGTCATGCAAGCAATTAAAAAAAATTAGGAAGTATTCTTCCTGGAAAACTTACCAATTGATTGTGAATTGTGTGGAGCACATGGAGGACTATACTTCTATTTGGGAAGTAAATAGAAAAAATTAACAACTAGGATAATCTCAGGTTGCTTCTCTAGTCCTCAAATGTAATACTAAATTATTCTGGAGCTTTATATATGTGTTCAAAATGTAAGCTCTCTTTAATATCAAGGCAGTCAAATTGGATTCCAACATTACTCTTACTCAGAACCAATGAAGCCTTCTCTGGCCCCTTAACTCTTATAAACTTAAGTCGAATGCGAGCTGGACCCCCAAGAAACAGGTTTCCCACACCCTGATAAGAACTTATTCACAGAAGGTTGCAATATCAGTGAAAAAGTCAAAGCAGTAGCTCCACTACAGACACAGTCCCAGTGATATTCTAGGTGCAACCTTCATTTACCTTCCTATTAATTAATTCACCATTGATTTAAGATAACAATTGGATGTCATCTACCAAGTGCATTGTGCATTAAATGATATGGAATTAATTGATTGGTATTGTTTAGTTGTATTCATTACCAGCAAACAGGTAACACTGTCGTACTTATATATTCACAGCTGTGTAGGAGTCTACGTGCATACAGAATACATAGACAGACACAGAAATACCAAATTAAGGGAATGAAGGGAAAATGCAGACTACATGATTTACAGTTTGAAAAGAATGAAAATACTAAATATAAAATTATGTATTTTCCTGCTGAAAGAAAATACTGATGCAAATATCTACTGTGAGCAGTTAGAAATTCAGTTTTTTGAGTTTCTTTTCTTTAAGCAATAATGTTAGTATCTGTCACTCCAAGGCCAAAATTAGATTGGTGTCCAGACAGTAGATCTTGAGACATTGGTGCTGTGACTTTGCTATGACTTTGCTTCGACTTTGCTTCAAAGTAACTGTATTTTGTCATTTTGAACATGCCTAAATTATAGAATTATACATATGAATTATCACTGAGCTTAACTAGCTTCCAGCACAGACTAGATTTCTTATGACTATACATAGCAGCATGCATTTAGTGCTCACGGGAATCTGCAGTCCAACAAGGGGATGTCAATCAACTAAATTTCTCCAGGATAACACATGATCTCTATTGCTATCTTGTGGTAGGTAGCGACCATGCTGCTTACAAAATTGAAGTGCTGCAGTATACAGCTTCAATGCAATCTTGCAATGAGCAGCTTAGTCTAGAGCTCTGTTTTCACACAACATTCTACATTAGGGATTGCTTTGGAGTTGTAGACCACATTTTTTTTTTACCCAGTCAGCCCAACATTTCTACAGGTGGACTTACCATTTGATACAGAACACAGAATTTTACAACACAGGTTGGAAAAAAACCCCAAAACAATTGTATGATTCACCTTGTTTGTCTGCTCAGAGTTGCAATCTCAAGTCACAACCAGTTCATTTTAGCTCAGTGACTTTTCCTTTCTATTCCATCTCCAGTTTTATGATAACTAATGTTTATTGTTTCACGCCTCTTGCTCTGAGAGGCACATAATGAAGATCTCACCTTTCTTCCTTAAAAAGTAAGCTTATATCATCCATGTTGGTCAAGAAAAGTTTGAGGAGGGTGGAGGGAAGGAACGACACATGTTTCTTGGGAGGAACAAAGCAGGAATGGTAGTCAGAGGGAGCATTAGATATATTCAGTGAATAGGTTGTTCAGTGTCTTGGGTCATGAGAGCTCTAAATGCTGAATGATATAATCAGGTACTGCTGTAATAGCAACATCTCTCCCAGAAGTGATGTGAATCACTGCTATTATTTTTTAAGATACATTGAGATCATATGATGGAAAGCCCTGCAGTAAGGTAAGACACTATTTCTTATTGCTATTGCCTTCTCTCTAAGATATTCAATGGACTTGGGAATGACTACATTAGTCATTATCTTTCCTATATTTCACCATTATACTGTATTACACCAGCCACAGTCGATCCACTATTTCACTATTAAATGAGACTTACTTTTCATTCAAATGTTATTGAAGAAGTTAGTGCACCTAATTGAAGGTTTCCAACTCATTTATCATGGTTTTAAAAGCTTAATCTTTTATTTTGAGGGCCTGGATGACCCTTATTACGTGAACTGTGAGCTGTAGTATGACTTCCTGTATTTTCTGTGCCATCAAATAATCTGATTCATTTGGTGGTGGTATGGCATATAAATTTGCATCTCTGTGTGTATTATATATATATATATACAGTCAGTCACATCAATAAGATAGATGTTGAAACAATGTGCTAAACTACATCTATCAGGTCTTGTCATTGTATCAGTCCTGTTGTTAAAATCACAGCATATAAGCCCTGCTAACATAGATAAGTGAGTTTAATATTCAGTTCCTTAAAAACTTTTGTAGGGGATTTTCATAGAATCATAGAATCCCTAGGTTGTTAAGGACCCACTGGATCATCAAGTCCAACCATTCCCATCAGTCACTGAACCATGCCCCTTAGCATCTCATCCACCCATCCCTTAAATACCTCCAGGGAAGGTGACTCAACCACCTCCCTGGGCAGCCTCTGCCAGTGCCCAATGACTCTTTCCATGAAATACTTTTTCCTGATGTCAAGTCTGAACCTACCCTGGCACAGCTTGAGGCCATTGCCTTAAGTCCTGTCCCCTGTCACTTGGGAGAAGAGGCCAGCTCCCTCCTCTCCACAACCTCCTTTCAGGTAGTTGTAGAGAGCAATAAGGTCTCCCCTCAGCCTTTTCTTCTCAAGGCTAAACTTTTCTGAATGTAGTTTTCTCCTACAAGTCATATGAAGTAAGCAGATATTAAAGGCAAGAGGACAAATAACAGGCTGTATGTGAAGAATAAGATAATGCTCATTTAGAATTTAGGTACACTACACAGCATTTTGTAATTTTTATGGACAGATCTTGAATAGTATCTAAAATAAACAGGTCCAACTCATGCAAGTAATACAATGTGACAAAGATATGGCCTCCTTAGATGACTAAAACCAGTTATTTTCAAGCGAGTCACAAGAGTTGTAGTAAGGAACTCTTCTTTTTGTAGAGAAGAAAAGATTCAGAAGGCTCCTCACCTATGTGGCTGTGGTTAATGTGAATCAAGAGAGAAGTCCTAGGATTCATATTAAGTAAGGTCATACTACATTAGACATGTTTTTAGGTATTTGTCTATCAGTACATGCTATTAAGAGAGGATAGTGATCTTGCTGTGAGATATTTGCTCCAACTGATTTTGATTTTTCCTATTTTCAGTGCATCTACATGTAAGGTCTTTCATTCTGGATGAGTTTGTGGAGGCTTTGGGAATATTTTTATTTAAATCATGAATCAGAACAATGGGAGCTTTATAAGGATGGCAAGAAAACAGGTTTCTTTGAGGTCACATCAATGAGTATGGGCACAGTCTCCAAGAAATACAGTCCTTTGCAGCAGCAACTGGATGAAGAAACTAAATGAGCACCGATACTGGGCAATCAGTATTGTGTGATCAACCAAAGATTATGTCGAAATTCTTACATAAGAATAAGCTATAACAGAACATATAGACTTTCTTCTTTATAGTGCTTCCTACATTTAGAAAGTGTACCTTTCTAACCTTAGTAATGTTATTTAATGGCACTTCTTATTGGAGACAATTTGCTAAAATTAGGTCAGTCAGTAGCTAAGACTACAACAATATTAATAAATCATATGTGCCCACAACCATTTCCAAACACAGAAGCTATCTGACACAGAAAATTCAATATCCATAGTACTAAACCTTCTTAATGTCTGAAAGAGTGTGACTATATGCAAATTTCTTATAGTGCATGGTCCCTCACAAGTACTAGCTCCCGCACTATGCCCAGAAATCAATTGGAAATAGTTAACTGTATCAGGCCAAAAAGGTGCTAGGGACTATTCCAGTAATTAAAAGTGGGACATTGACTTTCAGAGCAGCAGCATTTCCTGGTATTCTTAAACTGAAAGATGTATATGTGGCCTCTATGACCAAGATTTGCTTCATGTGGATAAATTAGCTTTCAGAAAGTAAAATTTCTGAGAGACATTCTGTTGGTAAAACCCAAATCCCGTTAAAAGGTTAAATAAACTTTGCAATAACCTTGCCCTCTCAGCTCAGATTATAGTATAGTTCTATGGAGAGGACTAGCAGCCTTACCAGGTAAAAATAAAGTTAGTGCCAAAGAAAGGTACTAGAGGATAGGAGAGTACAGGCCTATTTCTGTGCAAATCTGTTTTTCTCTGGCTTAAGTCATTGATGAAGAGGATTCCACCTCTATATTTACCATCTGAAGCCTACAGTCATTTTATATCCATCATGACACATTTCAAGGGAGAAGTTAGAAATCTCACAGCATTCAAGGACTGGCTGACAGGGTACTGAATACAGACACCTCAAGTTCTAGCAGAACTGGTTTAACCTGGACAAAATTGTCAGCTGAACTGCAGAGGCTGCAATATTTTTTGATATTTTATTGACTGTCACATCAGACAGAGTAATGATCTAAAACATAGTATAACACCTGCTAAGCTATCTTGAGACTCAACCTCTTTTCTTGAAAGAGAGATAATAAGTGGTTTTAAATCTATAATTGTTTGCACAGCATTAATATTTTGATGGGGTCATTGCATACAGGAACAGAGACAGGATCCTTGCTCCAGACAGCAACATACAAAGTAAAGGTGTGAAAGGGTGGTATGTTTCCAGAGACTGTGGGAATGAGTCAAGCTAATTTTCATCAAAAACATTATCAAGTTTTTGATAACTTCATGATTCAGTTCTTCTAGCTTTGCAACACCTTCAATGAGATTTGGTTTGGAGTTATTAAATGCTCTAAAACAACTGAGATCTGATGCTTAAAATTACTTGGAATTTTTGAAAATGTTGTGCTCCTTGAATAGTTCTAAAACCATGGCAATGAAAAGAAATCAAGATAGAGCTCAGGTCAGTGTTTGTCTGTTCCTTCTCATGATTGTTTTCTCCATGTTAAAAATTTGAGAGATTTTAAACAGGGACTATAAATAACTGCTTTTTCAGGGAAAAGATCATGACCAATTTTGAAGAAAGGTGCCTTTATGTTTTGAAGAAAGTATTATGAACCAGATGCTTTTTGTTTTATCAAGAGTAGCTTGTGTTCCATGATCATCATGGTTTGTCTATAAAGCAGGAGAGATTAATGCTCTGCTGCCATCATTCTCTTCGTATTGTCTCTATGGCATTCATTTTCTTTATTGCTGACACAGGAGAAAAAAGTGATTGATGCAAATTTGTTTGACTTACACAGATAACAGGTGAAAAAGCACATGGAAATTAAATGGAATAAAGTAAATGATCTCATATACATACATATTTACATCTGTAAGAAAAACTTTACAATAATATTGGCCGTTTTCCTAGCAAAACATCACTCATTTTCAAGAGTGGCTCTTGCAGATGCAAATCTTTCATAGACTAACTGCTCACCCCTTTCCATCAGTGAAAGATTTTTCAGTTTTCTCAATGAACACAGAGGGATACCTGTTAAAACCTTTCAAGAGTACTTTGCAGCACCCTGATTTCCCTCCCCATGCAATATCTGTCTCAACAGCCCAGTTTCTGGCTTTGTGACTATCATTTATTATTCAAGCCTTCCTAACCTTTGTGCTGACTCTTAAGAGGATGATTTTGAGAGCATAATGACACCATAATAGCATAATTGGGACTATAAACTCATAATTTTGAGACCGTAATTGTTATGTAGTTTGACCTGAGGCATAAAACTAGCTAAAGAATTTCATGAAGTGGCTCCTGAATCAAATTCTTCTGTTCAACTGTAGAAACACAGCCTAGGGTGATGGTTTATGCTGTGCAGAAACATACAGAATGTGCTAGCGTGAGAAACGCCTAGAACATCTCTTTCCTTCGCAATCCTGTCCATTGAAAATGTGATACTATATGATTTGCAGCTCCCATGGACAGAGTCCAAGAGAACAGACATTTGCCTTGCATATTTTCTTGAATTTCTCTTTGTCAGAAAGATAACTTTAGCTGTTCATCAAAAAAACATAAATAACTGGAAAACTTGTCAACCCAATCATCAAATGCAAATGTAAGTTTATGGATAATCTACCCAGTTCCTGGTATATGACACATTTTTATTTCAGTTTGTTTAATATATTTCCACCTGTTGAACCATCATAACATTGCTAGCTATGTCAACAAAAATTTTATCACAAATTTTCTTCTGATATGCGTGGGTTTTCTATCATTTGGGCCAAGGAAAGCCCAAAGAACCTTACTAAACTCTGGTTACATCCACTGTTCAAGGTATGCATATACCTTGGCATCCCCTCAGCCCTGATCCCCATATTCCTGCTCATAGCACCCTGATTTAGTTTTATTCTGGCCTCATGCCTAAATTTTCCTTCCACAGAGATGAGAGTTAGGATGTGCCCAGAGGATACACTTGGACGGACACACTTGGTAATGCCTCTGGGTCCTACTAATGGTTCTACCTGGTGATTTAATTGTCTCACTATAGACAGAAAAAGATGATGCTATTTTTCAACTTAGTTCATAATAAATACTACCCACCTGGTTTTGTTGTTTTTTTCCTTTCAAACAGCTTTTTTACTTGCATGTTTTTACCCTTGGGAAATAAAAATAGTACTTAAAAAATATATATTGTTTCTCACATTCTTTTGCTTTTCACTTGTATGGGGGTAGTGGAAGGGGAAGGAAGTAAGAGCTGCAACTGGTTCACTATCTCTTGTTTTATTTACCTTTTTTTAGCAATATTGTTTTCTCTTTTGAATCCCTTAGTACAGAACTGAAATGTTACAGAAATAAAATAATTCTTTCATCCTCCTCTACAGAAAACTTATAGCCACATTGAAAGGAATCCAGCTAGATATTTACCCTAAAATAGAACTGTACTAGACAAAAACCTCACTCTATTTTTTCTAGGGCTACTCCTAGCTTAGAATTCTAGAATTTCTAGGGGGAAAAAGGGGGAAAGGTATAGAAAAGGGTTGCTTTTTATCTTCTCTAGTAATGTGTCATAATTTGAGACATATTCCTACCCATAAGTGCATGATGTTCATTGAAAATATTACTCAAAACAAGTTTATTTTTCCTTGAAAACTTAGAGCAGAATAAAATTATTAATGAAGTATAAAAGTTATAAAAAGTAGTATTGTGATTGCTATGTTCCTTTTTTTTCTCCCATCAGTACTTGGTAAGACTATAACTTTGGGAAGAATGTGCATTGATATGATCAATGTCCTAAAATGTTTCTCAATTCATGAAAGCTGGCAAAAGACCTTGTCTAATTTGATTTGTGCCAATAAGGGCTATTCCCACCACCTGCACCCCCATCCCACTTTCTTAATTCAATTATTTTCCTTCCACTGCCGTTTGGATTGGGTTGTTTGGGGAACAGTGACTTCAGTGGAGCTTTCCTCTCTTCTTCATCATCTGGAAAATTGCCCATTTATATATCAAAAGCAACAAAGAAATCATATTGTAGTTAAATGTGATATTATGTGTTATTATGTCTTATAATGTCTTCATAAGTAGGCTTAGGAAATGTGGGTTAGATGAGTGAACAGTGGATGAATTAAGAACAGGCTAGATGTCAGAGCTTGGAGGGTTGTGATCAGTGGTGCACAGTCTAGTTGGATACCAGTGGCCAGCAGTGTTTCCCAGGAATTTGTATTGTTTCCAGTCTTGTTCGGTATATTCGTCAATGACCTGAGTGAAGGGACAGAGTGTAACCTTAGCTGTGATGCCATTCAGTGAGACCTGGACAGACTGGGGAGCTGGGCAGAGAGGAATATAATGAAGGCTGACAAAGGTAAATATATGGTTCTGCACCTTGGGAGAAATAACTCCATGGAGCAGTAAAGGTTAGGGATTGACTGGCTGGAAAGCAGACCTTCAGAGAAGGGTCTAGGAGCCCTGCAGACACAAAGTTAACAATGTGCAAGCAGTGTGCCCTGGTAGCCAAGGCCAGTGTTATCCTAGGATATATTAAGAGCCGCGTTGCCAGCAGGTCCAGGAAGGTTCTGTTCCCCCTCTTCTCTACTCTAGTAAGGCCACATCTGGGGTCCTATGTCCAATTCGGGACTCATCTGTCCAAGAAGTTCAAGGAACTACAGGAGAGAGTCCAGCAGAAAACCACAAAGATGATGAAGGAACTGGAGAATTTCTCTTAAGAGGAAAGGCTGAGAGACTTAGTTCCTGTTTAGCCTGAAGAACAGAAGCCTCATCAATGCTTATAAATGCTTATAAATGTCTAAATAATGGGGATCAGGAGGATGGGGCAGATTGCTTTTAGCTGTGTCCAGACAAGGGACAATGGGTATAAAAAGGAATACAGGAAATTCCACCTAAACATGAGGAAAACTTCTTTACCATTAAGGTGATGGAGGACAGGAGCAGGTTGCCCAGGGAGGTTGTGGAGTTTCCTTCTCTGAAAATATTCAAAACTCACTTGGACACCTTCCTGTGCAACCTGCCCTAGGTTAATCTGCTTTAGCAAGGTGGAGTTGGACTATGGGATCTTCAGAGATGCCTTCCAATGCTTACCACTCTGTGATTCTGTGATTACCTCTTTAAAATTCTCATAATTATGGAAAAAAATGTAATATATTACAGGGATGAATAGTTAAAAATCAGTGAGCAATACAGGCACTATTTCTATTCATTCTTTTGCAAAGCATTCTTTCATAAAAAGAGGGAATGCTGTGGTATGAACAAGCATAGCTATTTCATGATTAAGGGGAGTGAACCTTCTAGCAAAAGGAGATGAAATAGATAGGAACTCTTGCTACCTGCAAAGTTAATGAGAAGTCTGGAGTACTTTGAAAATCTGTTCTTGTAAAATGCCTGCTGAAAAAAAAAAATAAAAAAAAGTGTGATCTTTTATCACTAGCAGCAGTAATCTTGTCAGGAATTTCAACTATCACATCCCAGTGGAGGATTTACATTCAGGAAAGAAGCTGTGACCTGGAAAAGGCAGGTTGGGAGCCATAAGTTGGCCCTTCAACTTCCACAGAGAAGTCAGAGCCTGTCACTGACTCAACAGCAGCAGCTGGCACTGCTGGGGCATTGGGGACTTGGGAAAGGGCCACATCACTGATAAGGTTTCTGT
Organism: Clamator glandarius; assembly: GCA_033459285.1. Lineage (NCBI taxonomy): Eukaryota > Metazoa > Chordata > Aves > Cuculiformes > Cuculidae > Clamator > Clamator glandarius. The sequence continues at coordinate 34,655 of JAUNZM010000551.1, read as the reverse complement.
CAGCTCGGCAGATTTGGAAAAGCAAAATGATGGAGTCTGCCAAATAAACCTATTGAAGCATGGGTTAATCTTTTTTATTTTTGTTTTGTTGGTAGTGGATTCCCTCCTCTCTCCCTAATAAATGCAATACATTTGCATTTGCTGCTGATGTAATATTGAGTTTCACATCCAGTTCAGCATCCATATAAACTGCAAACAAGATATAATGGTCAACTAGCAATGCCTCATATAATGACATAGTCAATAATGCTAAACTGCAGCTGAATAACCTCTCTGCATTAATCTTGAAATAATTCACCAGAGATGAGCATCATTACTATTTAAAAAACGAAAGAAAATTGAAGGGAAAAATAAAAGGGGAGGGGGGTGGAACTTGAAACCACCCCCAGGATGGAGAAAGACTGGTCTTTTATTCAGGTCTTACTGAAAAAGCTTTTTAAATTTTACCCTTGTGATTTACGAAACCTGCCAGCTAAATTTTACTCAGATATTTTAAAAAATGCTGCAAAGGGACAGCAGTCTAACTCAGCTGCTGTAAGAAATTTTCTTTTTCTGAAGGATAATTGCATGTTTCTGAGACAGCATTCTTCTCTAAAAGTGATAACACAGGGTACTGGAATGCTAAAAGGGCAATGCTGATACTTAACCAAGGCCATCCTAGAGCTGGCAGAAGGGGACCACACCTGCAAGGAGGGTAAAACAGGGCAGGTGACCCTAAACTGACTAACAGAGAATTGCATCCCGTAGACATCATACTCAGTATAAACTCAAGAGATGACAGAAGCCTTCCTTTCTTCTGCGATGGCTGATATCCAGTGAGGACATCATCTGTCTGGTTGTTCCTGATCCCAGATCTTTGTGTTCTTGAATCCAGATCTGGAGTTCAGTTCCCTCCTAGATGTGGATCCATCCCCTTGTGTCTGCTCTGCAGCATTTGTGGTGATGTGTGGTCATCAAGGGGCATGGTGGAGACACAATCTTGTATATTTGTATATATATTATTACTTTCTAATTATTTTCATTATTAGTATTATTGTTATAATTTCGTTAAAGCTCTAGTTTCAGTTTCTAGCCTGTAAGTCTTTTTCCTTTCATTTAACTCTCTCTTTTCCCTGTGGTGTGTGAGAGGTGAAAGGGATTTTGGACGTTCAACTGCACAATTTTAGCTGCTGAATTTGGCTCCGGGGGGCTAAACCATGACGTCAAACAAGGACTCAGACTTTTATATTTCAAGAGCTTTTAAACATGAAATGAGACCTTTGGCAGTGTCTGGTCTATTCATTGAATGAACACTGGTCAGTGTGATATGCTTTCCTGAAGGTTTCTATACACAGACTCAGCTGGGGCAGACATAGAATAAAAAAAAAGTTTAGCTCTGATTTTCACAGTAAGAAAAAAAACTACCCATTAAATAAACAAAATCCAGGCACTGTGATTTATTTTAAACCCATGACACATTCAGACATGTGTGTATTTTCCTAAGGTACATAAATACAGCTTTATGGACTTGCACAGCATTTTCAGCAATTGGCTTTTGCTTTGATTTTCACTGAAATGTGACAAACTTTGTTCGTTATGCAGTTTTGCTTCGTATTGCAAATAATTGTCACTTTGCTAACTCTAGTGAGTGATTAAGGCTGAGACTCTGTGCTCAGTTCTCCTTATTTTGCTCATATCCTCCAATACAACTGCCTCAGTATCACATAAAAATGTTTCTGTTTTTATTTGTTATCCAAAATGACTCTATGACAGTTTTGATGCTCTTGTTTTGCCCATTCCAGCTGGAATTCTAGAAACAGCCTGTGCATTACCATATAACTAAAACCCTGCAATTTTCTGCTTCATGACAGGATCAGAAATGATAAGAAGCTACTTACTTTGCATGCCATCAGAGCTCTACAGTTACACAGAAGCCAGTAGACCATATTTAGTCTTTGCATTTAAAAAGCATGATTTCTCACTAAATCAGACTGAGCTGAATGTTATCCATCAGCAAACAGTTGGAAAGCAAACAAGCAAAACAGAAAAATACAAAATTGTTTCCATTATAAAGTCATACAAGGTTTACTTAGCTGTGGAAAAGAATATAACCAATTAATTTATTTAGGTTAAACAATAATAACATAAAACACACAGCATATTTGACATTGAATATTGTGATTTTGTACAGAGAAAATCATTGGAAATTATCTTCTATTCCATACTGGGGAACCAGGACAAGAAGAAGAAATAATATAAAGAGCCACAAAAGGCTACACTAAAGGACACAGGGAGAATTGTTTTCAAAACTGAAGTGCAGCTATGCCACCCTATTTTTCTTTGGGTAAAGAAAGCATATTTTTAACTCTTGCCAAACTCAGGAGTGATATGTAGGAGTGCGATATGTTGTAGACATACGAGTCCATCCAAGATGCCCTCATGAGGCCAGAAGAGATAACACTGGACCTGCTGGTCTTCTGGCTTTTCAAGAAGAAACTGAAGGCCAGGAAAGGTACTTTATACCTGGTACCTGAAAAGGCAGTGAACATCTATGCCTGGACACTCCTTTTCTTCAGAGAGACATGAACTGATGCTTTTAGGTGAGGGATCCAGGGTTGGATTCAATGGGTAAAGGAAAGCGTAGGAAAAGAAATTAAATGAAAATATGAAATCTTTTTATTCCTTCTCTGATGTTAAGGGCAGTAGGCTCTTTGCTCAAATGAATGGTTCATACAACACTAAATACGATCCTAGGTGAGACCAGTGCAACCCTCAACATCTTTACTCACAAATATTTTAAACAGATGGGGCAGAATTTCCTGCTGGGGTGGTGCCTTGGACCTTCTGTCTTTTTGTGTATGTGTCTTTTGGGGATTTTTGTTTGCTTGTTTTAGTTTAGTTTGGTTGGTTTGGGGGCTTTTTGTTCATTTCTGTAATTCAACCACTTTATTTCTTAGCAAGTATTTGTGCTTTTTTCTAAAGCAATATATAACACAGCTGGACCCAGCTCATGCAAGTCCTACTGTGTATTTTAATATATGGGGTCTATCATCCCTCCGTTTTCCCCAAGTCTGACAGTGGGAACTGAAAGTGTACCTTAAATGCCCATAATGCTTGCTCTTGCCCCAAGCAGAATCATAGATCCAAAAAATAATTAATGTTGGAAAAGGCCTTTAAGATCATCAAGTAAAACTGTCAGCCCAATACCACCGTGCCTACAAAACCTTGTCCCAAAGTGTCACTGCTACACATCATCATGTAAATAGCTTCAGCAACAGTGACTCCACTGCTACCCCAGGCAGCCTGTTCCAATGTTTCACCACAATTTCTGTAAAGGGCTGGAGAACAAATCTTATAAGGAGCAGCTGAGAGAGCCGGGGTTGTTTAGCCTGGAGAAGAGGTGGCTGAGGGAAGACCTCATTGCTCTCTATAACTACCTGGGAGGAGGTTGTGGAGAGGAGGGTCCTTGCCTCTGCTTCCAAGTGACAGGGGACAGGACAAGAGGCAATGGCCTCAAGCTCCACCAGGGGAGGTTCAGGCTTGACATCAGGAAAAAAAATCATGGAAAGGGTCAATGGATAGGCTGCCCAGGGAGGCGGTTGTGTCAATTTCCCTGGAGGTGTTTAAGGCACCGGTGGATGAAGTGCTGAGGGGCATGGTTTAGTGGTTAATAGGAATGATTAGACTTGATGATCCAGTGGGTGCTTTCCAAACTAATGATTCTGATTCTATCAACCAGCACTACCAAATCCTTTTTCAGCCTGGGAGCTTTCCAGCCACTCTTCCCCAGGCCTGTAGCACTGCCTGGGGTTGTTGTGGCTCACACACAGGACTCAACACTTGGCCTTGTTGAACCTCAGGGGGTTGGCCTCAGTAAAGCAAGCCAGCCTGTCCAGATACCTTTGTAGATCCTTCCCAATTTGGTGTCATCTTCAAACTTCTGTACTTCTGTCAGAGATGACACTGCTAACAAAAATCTGTCCTTAATAGCAGTGGGCATAAAAGACAGAGAAGGAACATCTGTGGCAGCCATACATCATGCACCAGAATGTGTGATATACCAGAAAATGTAACAGATTGATTCATTTACTTTACATCACTTTAACTTTGCAGTAGGGTTTAGTGAGCACTCTTAACAAGTTTATGAATCAAAAGTTTCTTTCTGCTTATATAGGAATAACCAGATATTCAAAAAAAACCCCACATATTAAAAAGCTGAGAGGTTAACCTGGACTTTTATTAGTGGACAGAAAACCAGACCAAATTTTTACTGGATAATAAAAGATTACTGACTCCTATAAAGGATCTTTTATAGTGTTGTAAGTCCTCCATGTGGCATTTCATTCACTTCATTGTTCAAGTATTTGCTATATGCTATCAGGCCCAGTCAACATGGGTTCATGAAAGGCAGGTCTTGCCAAACTAACCTGATCGCCTTCTATGACAAAGTGACTCAGCTGCTGGATGAGGGAAAGGCTGTGGATGGATCTTCCTGGACCTCAGTAAAGGCTTTGACACAGTTTCTCACATCATTTTGCTTCGGAAACTGTCACCTCTGGCCTGGACGGGCGCACACTCTCCTGGTTGGAAAACTGGTTGGATGGAGGGCCCAGAGAGTGGTGGGAAATGGAGTTAAATCCAGCTGGAGGCCAGTGACAAGTGGGGTTCCCCAGGGCTCAGTGCTGGGTCCAGTCCTGTTCAATGTCCTTTTCAACGACCTGGATGAAGGCATCGAGTGCTGCCTTAGCAAGTTTGCAGATGACACCAAGCTGGGTGGAAGTGTGGATCTGCTGGAGGGTCGGGAGGCTCCAAAGGGATCTGAACAGGCTGGACTGCTGGGCAGAGTCCAATGGCATGAGGTTTATCAAGGCCAAATGCCGGGTCCTGCACTTGGGGCACAACCACCCTAAGCAGAGCTACAGACTAGGAGAAGCCTGTCTGGAAAGCTGCCAGGAGGAGAGGGACCTGGGGGTGTTGGTTGGCAGCCGACTGAACATGAGCCAGCAGTGGCCCAGGTGGCCAAGAAGGCCAATGGCATCCTGTCTTGGATCCGAAATGGAGTGACCAGCAGGTCCAGGGAGGTTCTTCTCCCCCTGTACTCGGCACTGGTGAGACCGCACCTCAAGTCCTGTGCTCACTTCTGGGCCCCTCACCACCAGAAGGATGTTGAGGCTCTGGAGCGAGTCAGGAGAAGAGGAATGAAGCCAATGAAGGAACTGGAGAACAGGCCTTATGAGGAGCCACTGGGAGAGCTGGGGTTGTTTAGCCTGGAGAAGAGGAGGCTGAGAGGAGACCTTATTGCTCTATAACCACCTGAGGGGAGCTTGTAGAGAGGAGGGAGCTGGGCTCTTCTCCCAATATGACAGGGGACAGGACAAGAGGGAATGGCCACAAGCTCCACCAGGGGAGATATAGGTTGGACATTAGGAAAAATTTTTTCCCAGAAAGGGTCATTGGGCACTGGCAGAGGCTGCCCATGGAGGTGGTTGATTCACCTTCCTTGGCGGTGTTTAAGGGAGGGGTGGACCAGGTGCTGAGGGGCATGGTTTAGAGATTGGTGGGAATGGTTGGACTTGACGATCCAGTGGGTCTCTTCCAGGCTGGTTATTCTATGATTCTATGATTCTTTGTTGATGCATTCAATTTTCTTTCCTTTTTTTCTAATATTTATTCATTTGTGACCTTAAGAATTTTTCTAGACAACCTAGTGGAAGGAGGCCCCTGGTGGCATACTGCTCAACCACATTATGTCTTACTAAAACAAACATATTCCTTCTTTTTCTCCTTTAGGAATTATACTACTTGGACACCAAGAACTTTCTGACCAAACTTGGTTTTGCAGTACTGTATTTTGAGAATGAGATATGACTTCCACAGACTCATCTAGGAATAGGAAAATAATGCTGAGAAAATTATCCAGTTTTATAATGACATAATATTTTTCCTTTCTTATTTCAGAGGTGGGAGATCAGGTTCAAACAGAAAATCTATTCCAACATTTAGAAAGAAAGATTTGTCTAGAGAAAAATGATGGTTTAAAGGTTTAGGCAACGAACTTTTGCTGTAGTTCAAATTCTGCATCAGTTTTCATTCCTGGCCTTAGGTCATCACAGTTCTCTATTCCAAACAGTTTTCCAGTGCCTATTAAAGTGAGATTTCTTTCCTGCTTCACTAAATTAAGCCAGTTTTGTTTAGATTAACCTATACTGCTATGATACGTCAGAGGAGGCATGGTCAATACAAAAGAGTCTTTCTTCTAGTGAGTCTTATCTCTGATGACTCTGCAGCTTCATTATCTCTGAACTGTCAGACATAGAATCACAGAATCATAGAATAACCAGGTTGGAAGAGACCCACCGGATCATCGAGTCCAAACATTCCTATCAAACACTAAACCGTGCCGCTCAGCGCCTTGTGAGAAACTGTGTCAAAGCCTTTACTGAGGTCCAGGAAGATCCATCCACAGCCTTTCCCTCATCCAGCAGCCGAGTCACTTTGTCATAGAAGGTGATCAGGTTAGTTTGATAAGACCTGCCTTTTGTAAACTCATGTTGACTGGGCCTGATCACCCAGTTCTCTTGCATGTGCTTCATGATCGCACTCCAGATCACCTGTTCCATGACTTTCTCTGGCACTGAGGTCAGACTGACAGGCTTGTAGTTCCCTGGATCCTCCCTGCGACCCTTCTTATAGATGGGCACAACATCAGCCTCCAGTCCAGTGGAACTTCCCCAGTCTTCCGGGACTGTTCGGAAGATGATGGAAAGGGGTTTGGCCAGCACATCAGCCAGCTCCTTCAATACCCTTGGGTGAATCCCATCCGGCCCCATAGACTTGTGGGTGTCTAGTTGGGCTAGCAGGGCTCTGACCACCTCCTCTTAGACCATGGGAGCCTCATTTTGCTCCTCTGGCTCTGGGATTTGTACATAGAGGGAACAACTTTCTTTACAATTAAAGACTGAGGCAAAGAAGGCATTAAGTTCCTCAGCCTTTTCCTCATCTCCTGTCACTGTTGTTCCTTCTGCATGCAATAGGGACTGGATGATCTCCTTAGTCCTCCATTTATTATTTATATATTTATAGAAAGATTTTTTGTTATCATTCACCAGCTTTGTCAATCTGATTTCTAGTTGAGTCTTTGCCCTTCTGATTTTTTCTCTACACAATCTCACTTCCCTCCTGTAATCCACCCAACAGGCCTGTCCCCTCTTCCATAGCCCTTAAATATTCCTCTTCTTCTTGATGTCACTCAGGATCTCACTGTTCAACCATGCTGGCTTTTTTCCTTGCCAGCTTATTTTCCAGAACATGGGGATGGTTTTCTCCTGAGCTGCTAGGATCTCCTTTCTGAAGAGCTCCTAGCCCTCATGGGCTCCCTTGCCCTTAAGCACTGTCTCCCATGAGACTTTGCCAACCAGCCTTCTGAAGAGTTCAGAGTCTGCCCTCTGGAAATTTAATGCTACTGTCCTGCTAACCACCCTCTTCTCTTCAGCTAGAACAGAAAACCCTGTCATCTCATGATCGCTTAGTCCTAGGCATCCTCCTACTGCCACATCCCCCTCAAGGCTTTTTCTGTTCACAAACAGCAGGTCCAGGAGGGCACCTTCCCTTGTTGGTTCGTTCACAAGCTGTGCAAGGACGTTGTCTTCCACACACTCCTGGAGCCTCCTAGACTGCTTCCTTTCTGCTCTATTGTACTTCCAGCAGATATCAGGAAGATTGAAGCCTCCCACAAGAACGAGAGGCATCAATCTAGAGATTAACCTTAGCTGTTTATAGAAGAGCTCGTCAGCTGTTTCTCCTTGGCTGGGTGGCCTGTAACAGACTCCCATCACAAAATCTACCTTCTTATGGGCTCCTCTGATTTTAACCCACAGGCACTCAATCTCCACATCACCACAACCCATTTCAACAGTGTCCAACGTCAAGTTTAAAGCTCGATTTATGAGCTTAGCTAGGTTTTTAGCAAGGGCCTTAGCCCCCCTAGAAGACACACATGTCCCATCCTTAGCAACAAGGCCTGGGGGGGTGTGAGCCACCCCATGATCAAAGAAGCCGAAGCCCCTTTTCTCACACCAGGCTAGGAGCCAGGCATTAATTGAGTTCTTCTTCCTGACTTCCTGCTCCTCTCTATTTGGGATGGAGCAGAATATTATTTGTGCCCCAGAGCCCTCCATAATTTTCCCAATGGCCCTGAAGTCTTTCTTGATGGCTTTGGTCTTTCTGTTTATTAAATCATCATTACTAGTTTGGACTACTATCAGAGGATAGTAGTCTGTCTTGTGGACCAGGGAAGGAAGTTTTCTAGCTGCCTCCTTCACTGATGCCCCCAGTAAGCAGCAGACGTCTCTGTGGAGTGGGTCTGTTCTGCAAATGGGTCCCTCCTTTCCTTTTAGAAGGGAGTCCCCTACAACAATCACCCTCTTCTTCTTCTTAATGGAGGATGTTTTCATCTTTTTCTGAGGACAGTGCTACCTAGGGAAAGATTCTAGGCTGTGGGAGCCATCATCCACAGGATTGGATTCCACCTGCAGCACATGGTACTTGTTCACCAGGGGGATCTCAGGGTTTGCTGTCTGGTTGAAGGGAGCAGGTTTCCTTCATCTGTCAGGAACTTGCTGCCATTCCCCGTCTCTTGTTCCCCCAGCCTTGCAGTTTGCAGGTGCATGGTGTTTGGACACACCAGCTCCAGCAGGCTGCTGAGTGAGTGAGAGGGCACTGCTACACTGCTCTATCTCCCTCTCACACTCCCTGATGGTCCTCAGCCTCTTCACCTCCTCCCTTAGCTTCTCCACCATACGATGGAGTTCCCCTACTTGAGTGCATCTTTGACAAGTGGAGCCAGTGCCAAAGGCAGGAGCCGCTGTGGGAGGGGGGCACTGTCTGCAGCCCAGGGTCTGGGGAGCTGCATGTACCCACTGCGGCTCCAACTGTGTGGCATCTTCCATCATTCTTGGTGCAGACTTAATCTTTTGACGGGTAGCCACCATGGTTCTCAGTCCCTTCTGGCCATGCTCCAGCCCCTCTCTGCACCCTCTCTGCTCCTCCTGCCTGCTCGAACTGCCACTCAAACTGCCCTGTTTTAATGTGCCCTGCTTCTCTTCATCTGTGCTCCAAGTTTTCCATGTTTTTGGGTGGTAGGAATGTATCTACCTAATAAAGAAGTTTTTCTAAAATAAGAATAAAACATATCCACCTAAGCATGTACATAAATACCTTGAGAAGGATTATATCTATCTAAACTAATGCTCTGGGGAACCTCACTTTCCTCCATTCACTTGGTGGAAAAGGTAAGATTTTAGACGGCTTTATAAGAGAAGTTACATGTCAAGTGTGAAAATACTATTTTTCTCAGACTGGGGAAATCACAAATGAAGTTTCACTGTTCTGGGATGTTAGGATCAAACCAGGTCAAAGAAGAAAAGTGACACTGATGCTGCTACAACTTTGTCTAGTTTATCTTCAGAAAAAAAGAAGGCTTGCTGTTGACTTCACTATTCTTAGTCATCCTCTATTCCCCAGTTTATTCTCTCCTTCCTTTTTTCTTTTGTCTTCCAAACTGCATCCAAGAGTAATTCTATGAACCCTAGCACAAACGTAGCTTAAACCATGACCAATAAATCCTGCATTGATACAGATTTGCCAGGTCTTTATGCCTTTGGGACAGCCTTTGTGTGTGGCACATATTCCTTTAGCTGAGATCTTGAGAATTTGTATGCTTGTGGCCTCCTTTCAGGTTGCCTCAGAGCTCATAAAAATCCAGATCTAACATGTAAAACCTTAGTTGCCCAGCTCAATGCAAGAAACTCTAAAGAGCGTCTGGACGACCCAGACTCAGCCACTCCCTCAGCGAGATTGAAATGCTCATGGTTCGTGACCTATGTTTAGGTAAAGAGAGAATTTAGGGAGATGTCAGGCTGGCTTGGGCAGGCTGAGGATAAGGCCATGAATCTGTATGTCACTATCCACACACTCAAAGTGCCAATGTCAAAGCCAGATATATACTTCTCTTTGTTATTCCTTTCATTTCATTTCATTCACAATTTTTTGAAGGCAACATGACCTAACAATAACATCAGATTAAACAAAATTTGATCCCATCTCAATCGTATATATTCCCTTTCCACTGAAGTGGCTTTCACTAAGTTTTTTTTCAATATCTAAAAGCCTGTTTAATGACTACTTTTTTAAAAAAAGATTTTGACATTTCAAAAGGGAATAAAGCCATAAAAAAATAAGTAAAATATTTCTAAAATACTTTAAGTTCTTAAGCTGTTCTTATTTTATTTTATTTATCTGTAGCAGTAAGTACAAATGATTTCATTAGTGGCTTTTGCAATGGGAATAAACCAGAAATAACTGTAAGACAGAAATATCCTGGGTGGATTTCAGAAAGTCATTCAGTCTCATCTGTCTTGAATCTGTCTTACTACATGGGCCATGACTTATTGTCTCACCCCTGCTTGGTTCATAGAGGCCTTGTAGAAGTAGACCTTTATTATCTCTAAACCTTAGAGCATGCTGCACTGTTACATGGTATGACAGCAAAGAAGTTCTTTATTAACATTTTAACCTCACAGAAATCCACATACTCCTTGCCAGCCTTAGAAAAGGGTACTTAATATCAAACTGAAACCTTTCTATTAGATGTAACATGGTGAAACAAAACTGTTTGCTTCAGTAATGCTGGAAGCATCATTTCAATTGAAAATGTCATACTAAAAAGCTTCAGCATTACCATATCAAGTGTCTTCATAATTTTTTTTTCCACAATGGATATCACTAATATATAATTTATCTTGGCTTCTGGGATTTTCCATAGCATGGAAATTCAGTTTTGTGATTGGGATGAAACAATTTCTTCCTACATTTATTTCTTTCTATCTTCTCTGTTTTGTTTTTGTTTTCTTTCTGGTAGAGCCTATCTCTAAATAAGATTAATTAATTGCAATTAATAAAATAATTTCATGTGAAGTTATTCCACCAGTGCTTATCTTTTGTGTGTTACCTACATGTAAAATAAAAACAGCTTTAAGAATGGGAAATCTTAGATGTTTCTTCACATATGAAACAATTTCTAAAAAACTGGTAGTGTATAATCAATTTTGCAGAAATTATCCATCAATTGATTTCTAAATCTTCTGTGGTGTTTATGCACCATTTTGGTTTGTTCCAGTAATTGCATATATTAAATAAGTCTCCCCAAACCATTAGACATTCTTTGTGGAAGTTCCTTGTAAATGACTCTAAAACGAGGGCCTAAATGTGATTTTCAATCTACTCCCACATTAGCAGGGGAATATTAATACACATATATTGCAAAACAATGCCAAAGCAGTATGGAAGGAAAAAGAAAACTCTGTCTTCCAGATCACATTTTTGACAAGTTTCCCATAAGCATACAAATGTTTGCATGTCCATATGAAGCAGATCTTTCCTAAAGTCTGTGTCTTTTTAAACACAATCCAGAAACTGGACTAATTTGTGTTACCCATGGAAAATATTTCTCTTCCTTTTAAGTGATTTTTTTCCCCACAAATTCTGCAAAGCTATAAACTTTAAAGGAGGTGAAACATGATAGATACATATAATATGAATTTTACTCAAATTCTGCCCTTAGTTAATCTTTGAAGTATATGTCATTTAAGCACAAATATGTATATACCCATGTGTTAATAAATACATGAGTATATTGTTTTATATGCATGCACATGCACGTGTGTGTATATATATATATATATATATATATACATACATTATTTTATACTTGCAAAGACAGTGATTTATTTGCAAACATAAATTCCTTCCCTGTCGTAGGATGTGGTCATCATCTTCATCAGCACCTGGATCTGAATGGAAGTTTCTCTTGTAACACAGTTTCTGAGTAGGCATTTTTGAACACAACCAGCATCCAGATCTGAACTAGGATGGACTGAATCCATGCCTGCCATCTGGCAGCCACTCTGTGGGCTGTGTGTAACCAGCTGGTGGTGCCAGACCTCTTTCTCGCAGGCAGATGCGCGCCTTCCGCTGACATTCATGGCTGGCATCAGTCACTGGACACGACAGACAGGTCAGTCACTGAACTGGCATGAAAATGAGATATTCTCCGATATGTAGAGGTATGTCCTGCACTAGAATAAGGGAGGGTGGGACCTGGCTGACACAAGAGCATAGGGCATATCACTATGGCATCAACAAGAGGTTTCCAGTTGGCTTCATGACTAGGTTTTCACTCACAGTCATTTTATGTGACAAACAGTTGTCAAATACTGCAAACTCTGCACTATTCATCTAGCTGATGGATTAGGTTCATCCCACTTCTATCACTCTGTTTTTAGTTTTCGGATCATCACATATCTGCCTAAGTGATAACCATCAACAGATGGAAGAAGAATGAAACAAGACTTTACAATAGTGTACATTTGCTTTCTGACTTCCCAGAGTGAGTTTTCGTGATCATACTTCCTGATGACAATATTTTTCTTCAAAAGCTGTTTTCCAGGCTGTGTAGGTTTTTCAAGAACTAAACTGTTGTTTTTCCTTTCTTCTTCTTCTACTCCTTTTTTTTCACACTTTTTTCGTTTCCTCCCTTAACAAAGCTTGTCTTAAACATCTAGGAAGGATCAGGGTAAGGGAGAGAACTGAGTATATAGCTGACATCCACGGTCGACTAGTATTCAAACTAATTGCTATAACCTTGTGGTTCTTCAGCACAAGCTGCCACAGTACAGACTATCAGCTCTAGTTAAGCCAAGAGTCTGCCTGTCAGAAGAGCACTTATAGCACAGTGCGGGATTGACAGATATCTTGGACCAAGTCCATGCTGCAGAGTGGAAAATGATGTGTAAATACCTAAGCAAACAATAAATCTTTATACACAAGAAAAAAAAGCACCTCACCTGAGATTATGTATTGTAATTGTGTAATACATTATGTATTTTGAGAGACCATGGATGATTAGCTCAGGGACAGCACTGGGCTGACAGATCTATAGTGTTTTGGACACACTCTTAGTGCACAATGGTGTTGTATGCTACATGTAAAGATGATAAGTGGACTCAAATGTGATCTCAAAGCCATCAGTCCTTTAATATAGGAGTAACAAAAAGTAGAGGATGCATTTAGTCCAATCCAGGCAAACCCTGGAAAAGCTGAGCACCCCACTGCACACACTTTTCCTCAAGGGAGGCAGTAGAAATGCACAAATGTGGCAAGTTACTCCCATGAATAAAATTCAAGGAAGCTCTGCAATGAAAAGCAAAGCCAACATACCAGACCAGATGGAATTAAAAAAAAAAAATTAGGAAGAGACTTAATTTTAGAAGGGGAGTGAGAAGGAAGTTTCTAACTGCTGATTAACATAATCAGATAAGAAGATTATTGCTCTCCAAATAAGTGAGATTAGTGCTATCATCTGTCTTTCAGATTAAACAAAACCTGAGAAGAATAATGCTTTTTACTTTGAGATAGAAAATGCTAACAGTGTTAACTTATTGAGGAACCCTGAGCAGAGTTACACTATGATCGATTGAATTTAACAGAGGTAGAACTGAGAGAAGCCTCAATATGAACACATAAATCAGGGATAACATCAAGCTGAGATCATGATAAATAGGTTCTGAGCATTTCTGCTGGGCAAAGTTAAGTCTGAGATTTAGGGAGCGTCTAATAAGCTAGAATTAAAAGACAGCAGTATTGAAAACTGACTGTATCCTGGGGGCATGGAAGAAGTGTTTTCTTTTTTTCTTGCTGCTGCTGAAGAACCGTCACCACATAGAATGCGCAAAGGAACACTTGCCCTCAGTGCAGGCTCATCTGGGTATGTTTTGTCAAGGGACAGCTGTGTTATATGAAAGTCAAAGTGAAGCAGAAAGCAGGGTCTTTTCCAGTACAGCTGAATCGCAGCAGTGGTTGTACAGACAGTTTGGATGGAGGCTGCTGCTCAGCTATGTGATTTTTTTTTTTCATGCTAACATACTAAAACAGTAAGCTCCATACAAGTGATAGCCAGAGATCTCTTCCTCTGATGGAAGTGAAATTGATATAAAGATACCTAATGCTAATTTGATAAGTAACTCATAACCCCCTCTGTGCCAATTTGAAGCAGCTTCCCAGGCAGTAATTATTTGATAATATGGAATGGAGGGAGGAAAATATAGGGGGAAAAAATCCCAAAGTCCCTTCAGCAGCTGCTTTTCGTAACTAAGGGAGAATGGCACAGTGTGAAGAACACTTACAGACACGAGTGCACAAAGGTAACTTTGGCTACCTGTAATGCTTTAGAGGTATGCAAGTAGTCTTTGACATCTTTTCTTTTGCTGTATCTTCATCTAACAATAAACTCAGGTTTTTTTAAAAGACAATGAAAAATTAGATAGCCAAATATTCTTTTCTGTTTTTAACAACTCTGTATACTAAATTTAAGGAATTTGAGGGGTATGGAGCTCTTACAACACACAGAGCAGGGGTCTGAACAGGCTGGACTGCTGGGCTGTGACCAATGGGGTGAGGTGTAACACGGCCAAATGCTGGGTCCTGCACTTGGGGCACAACAACCCTGGGCAGCTACAGACTAGGAGAAACCTGGCTGGAAAGCTGCCTGGAGGAGAAGGACCTGGGGGTGTTGGTTGACAGCGACTGAACATGAGCCAGCAGTGGCCCAGGTGGCCAAGAAGGCCAATGGCATCTTGGCTTGGATCAGAAACGGCGTGACCAGCAGGTCCAGGGAGGTTCTTCTCCCTCTGTACTCGGCACTGGTGAGACCGCTCCTCGAATCCTGTGTTCAGTTCTGGGCCCCTCACCACAAGAAGGATGTTGAGGCTCTGGAGCGAGTCCAGAGAAGAGCAACGAAGCTGGTGAAGGGGCTGGAGAACAGGCCTTATGAGGAGCGGCTGAGAGAGCTGGGGGTGTTCAGCCTGGAGAAGAGGAGGCTGAGAGGAGACCTCATTGCTCCCTATAACTACCTGAAAGGAGGTTGTGGAGAGGGGGGTGCTGGCCTCTTCTCCCAAGAGACAGGACGAGAGGGAATGGCCACAAGCTCCGCCAGGGGAGATTTAGGCTGGACATTAGGAAAAAGTTTTTCCCAGAAAGGGTCATTGGGCACTGGGACAGACTCCCCAGGGAGGTGATTGATTCACCTTCCCTGGATGTGTTTAATGGAGGAGTGGACGAGGTGCTAAGGAACATGGTTTATTGTTTGATAGGAATGGTTGGACTCAATGATCCAGTGGGTGTCTTTGAACCTGATTATTCTGTGATTCTATGAATTTAGCCCTGTTATAGCCATGGTCTAGACATCTCATTTCTCTGAGGTATTTAATCAAAACAAATACCTATTACTTAAACTACTTTTAACTTGAATGGATTGACAGCAGCCTGTAGGGAATCTCCCAACACCACCTCTGGCTGCAAGATGGTGGTGAAGCTACCATGCTGGGTCAATGGTAGCAAGAGAAAGACTTCTTTACAACTCATGGTAATGGGTGCCAGTTTTGCTTCAGCTCTGATGCAGTGTAGAAGGACTTGGTGATGTACCACAGATGCCACCTTTTCCTTCTCATTGCTATTTGTAAATTGAAATGGTTTCCATTAACATATAATTTCACCATAGAACACAACAGAAAATAACACCAGAGAAGGCAAATGACCTACGACAAAACAGGAACATTTTTATAAATTCCCCCACATCCATGACACCCCTTCAGTTTATATTGACAGTCAATGAAGCCAGTCAGCGAGAAGTACTTTACAAGGGACAGAACAGATGGAGAATGCTAGATAGATTGTCAGTATGAATTGCTCCTTTTGGTCCATTAGTTAACATTTTGCCCAGTTTTGTATTAGTCAATGAGAAAACAGAAAATAATTATAAACCACACAAAAAAAAAAAGAAAAAAAAAGAAAATGAAGTAAAAAAATAAAGAAGAGGCTAGAAAAAATAAGAACATAACAGTAGCAATAACAGCAAATCATTTGGGAATGATTCAAAGACTTCAATGCTTCTATTACAAACAGCAATATTTCAACATTTTCTTCTGTCATTTCAGCCAGAACGTGTCCCTCGATGAATACTGACTCCATTTTAAATCCTGTGTTCAGAATTCAGTGTTTATTTAATGAATGTAGAGCTAGTCAGAATGGAAAACTGCATGCCTTCCATCGTAACAGATTTACTAAATTCCCCCCCTCAACCCACATTAGAAAATAGCAGGACAAAAATGAAGTTCAGAACTCTGTAAATGCTTGTATTCTGCACACACACAAAAAAAACCCTCAACTTTTTGTAAATCCAATGGACATTTTTTATGGACATTTGAATACTAAGGTCTTCTTTAGAAAATGATGACTGTACAGCAGCGTCTGTATTGAGGGCACTGGAAACATTCAGTGAAGACGAGACTTAGGAAGTGCAGGTTTCAGCCTTTGTCACAGTCCAGTTTAAGCTGTGTCATGGATGGAACTGACTAGGAACAATTGCGGATTAGAATCTCCAGAATCTTGGGTGTGAGAATACAGTATCACTGCCTTTAAGGATTTCAGGAAGGCATAATAGATAAGGAATCTAGTATGGACTGCTTCCATGCATACAAGTCCTAAAATGCTTTCTAATGTCAGTCTAGTTAGCTGCTGCCATAGGTTATGGAAGGTCACTCTAGATTTATAAAGTATCACCACATCTAAAAGCCATGTTGGGTGGATTTTTTTTAATTATTCATTAACATTTCTAGGTTTTAGTCATGACTTTATTAACAGTAAACAAGAAAACCTTTTTTATTCTCTTTATAGAAAATACCTGGAACAAGTTTAAGTTGCAGAAGTGGATGCACTATTCCTCATGCTGTTTGGTATGTGCCAGGTCACCAATGTGTGAGGGCTGCAGAATGTCCTATAGCAATCTGCTACTGCCCAGACACCAGCATGGCCTTAAACAGCCCATTCCCAGAATTCTGTTGTTTCCAAAGCCCTGCATCTCATTTCTGGGTCTGAGTTGACACTGGCAACTTGCAACCAGGACATTTAATGATCTCTAGGATCAGTAGCAAACCAGGGATAAGTAAGGCTGCTGCCTGCACATCCTGTTGTGCAGGGAAAGCATTGTAAAGATCCTCCACACAATTTAATTTTAAACCATTTGATTGTACTTTTATTTCTTTAAGGCAAAGACATATGCTATCATCATCACATGGCATGAATATTAAGGTCAGATGCAATCTCCTTCTGTTAGAGTAGGGGTTCTCTTATTCATAGCTCACCTACTTTCCCAGATCTGATTATGGCAAATACTAGAAATAACACAGAGCTCTCTTACAGCAAGGTTCCTGCATTAACTTCTAAAGAAAACAGGCTGCTCAGTGCTCCACCCCATCAATTACAATCAGCCATCTCTTTTCTTTTAATGATTTGTACAAACTAGAATCTATTAAAGTGCTGATTCATAGCAATAATTGCAAAGTTAATTTCACCTGGGCAGACTTCTAAGCACCTGGTATTAAATGAGAATTATTATTTTTCCACCCCTGTAACTGAAATCAAGTGTTCTGTGAAATTTTGCTCCACCACACATTACACTCTCTTAGCAACAATGAAAACTATTTGGGAGTCTGAGCTGTGACTTGCTTTACATTCCCACTATCTGTATTTGTTTGTGTCAAACAGAGCTCTCAAAGTCTGGGACCTTGGTTAGGATTATTTAGCACAAAACTTCAATATATATTGATTTATATCATTACAGTATAGGCTCTCCAGGGTTCGAGGATTCATTTTTTCTAAGCTAAATTTATGGGTTTTTACCATGGAATTTATAATCCTCAGAAATACACTGGATGAATTATTCTCATTTAACAAACTGGTGCACTATATCCCTCACAGAGGGATATAATATTGTATCACTGTGATCTCCATCATAACTGGATTTCAGAGTACTCTAGTAAATTAAAGGAAGTTAAAAGAAGGTAATTTGAGTTAATGGAATTACTTTGGGCTTTGGGATACTTGAAAGGAGTCATGCCATCACTGACATTTAGGTCATGATTTTAATATGAAGCAGTCACTGGACTGATCCAGGATGGCTGCTGCTTCAACTACCTGCTTCTCAACAGAAAATGTCAAAAACTCAAGTGCAAAACCCAAAAGAAAAAGAAAGGAAATCCAGAAGATCCTTAGGTTTATCATGGATGAGGAAATTTTTGTGGCTTTTTTTGAAATGCTGTAGTTTAACTACTCCATTTATTGCATCTTTCATATAGACCCACTTCCCCTACTACAGTCTTTTCCAACTATAGCTGGAAAAAAAGAGTTTATACTTGTTCTTTCTCCAAATGCAAATCTTAAGTTCTCACAAGACACAAACACTAAAATGATTTATTGGTTATCAAATTTTTTGTCAAATTTTATATCAAATTATTTGTTACAGAAGACTTTTGATAAAACTACCCTACTGCGGACTACATAATATTTAAACTTATAGGGGTCTGAAAACTCAGTCCATTCTATTGTCATTCATTATCTCCAGAATGAGACAGAAGACCTGGTAATGTGATATATGGAGAATGTACTCAATGACTTCTCTGCCTCAGTCTTCACCAGCAAGGACTCAAGCCATGCCACCCAATTCAAAGAAGGAAAAGGAAGGGATTGGGAGATAGAAGAACTGCCTATTGCAGATCACCTGGGGAAACTGAAGGTGCACCAGTACATGGGATCTGACGAGATGCATCTACTGGTCCTGAGGGAACTGGAGGATGAAATTGCTAAGCCACTGCCCATCATAATTGAGTAACAATGGCAGTCTGGTGAAGCACCCACTGACTGGAAATGGGGAAATATAGCCTCTATTTTTAAAAAGGGAAATAAGGAAGACCCAGGGAACTGCAGGCTGGTCAGGTTTACCTCTGTGTCCAGCAAGATCATGGAGCAGATTGTCATCGAAAATATGCAAAGGTATATGGAAAATAAGGAGGCAATTTGTGACAACCAACATAGCTTCTCTAAGGGCAAGTTATGCCTGACGAATTTGGTGGACTTATGTGATGAGGTTACAACATTAGTGGATAAGGGAAGAATAACTGACATTGTCTACCTAGACCTGTGTAAATCACTTGACATTGTCCCACACAATATCTTTGTCTCTTTGTCTTAGAGAATTCTTTAGAGATACCTAATAGCAGCCCTCCAGGACCTAAAGAGGGATAAAAGAAACCTGGAGAGACATTTTTTTATAAAAGTATGTAGTGATAGGACAAGGAATACAAGTAGTAATGGCTTTAAACTGAAAGAAGGTAGATATAGATTATATATAAGGATGATATTCTGTACTAGGAGGTTGGTGAGACCCTGGCACAGGTTGCCCAGATGAGTTGTGAACGCTCCATCCCTGCAGGTGTTCAAGGCCATGGTAGATGAGGCTTTGAGCAACCTGGTCTAGTGGAAGGTGTCCCTGAGTGTGGCAATGGGAGTAGAACTTCAAAGTTCCTTCCAACACAAACTATTCCATCATTCTATGATCTCAGCAAATATATTAATAGGTAGATCAGCACAGATAGATGCTAACTGCAACTGATTTTTTTATATAGTCTCTAAACCATTTCTGTGATTCATACAAAACCGATTCCATGATTTATTCATTCTATGATTCTAAACCATTCATAGAATCACAGAATAATCAGGTTCAAAGACACTCACCGGATCATAAAGTCCAAGCATTCCTATCAAACACTAAACCATGCCCCTCAGCACCTCTTCCACTCATGCCTTAAACACCTTCAGGGAAGATGAAACAACCACATTCCTGGACAGCCTGTGTCCAGTGTCCAATGACCCTTTCTGTGAATTTTTTTTCCTAATGTCCAGCCTAAATCTCCCCTGGCGGAGCTTGAGGCCATTCCCTCTTGTCCTGTCCCCTGTCACTTGGGAGAAGAGGCCAGCTCCCTCCTCTCCACAACCCCCCTTCAGGGAGTTGTAGAGGGCAATGACGTCTCCCCTCAGCCTCCTCTTCTCCAGGCTAAACAACCCCAGCTCCTCTTCTCCAGGCTAAACAGTCCCAGCTCCCTCTTCTCCAGGCTGAACAGTCCCAGCTCCCTCTTCTCCAGGCTGAACAACCCCAGCTTTAATCTAAAAGATATGAGCGTAGCCATTTAAGATGCAACATATTTTAGCTCAAGATCATGACCAGCTTCTGTATTACAAATGTTTCAGAGATAGCCACCTCAGTGCATCTATGGAGATGACTTTCAGTTGCCTGGATTCAGTGGTAAAAGCTCTGCGTCAGTAAGGCACCAGGGTCAGCCCTCCTGGCTGCCTGCATGAAGGAGAGCTCCTTCAAAGCATCTGTAGCCACTTTACATTTTGCCCTAAGATGATCATCTGCAGCCACTAGAAAGCTTTCAGTGTGGAGGAAGTTACATCTCCTGTCTGAAAGGAATAGATTTGCATTTTCTTATTCTCCACCCCAATTACTTTTACATAGTCAACGTAAGTATGCATATATTTATATATTTTTGAACTCAATGGACTTCATTGATTTAATTTAGGCATCTCAGATGTGTGTATTTTGGAGGTGCTTAGTGAAATAATCTCTAGAAGAAGGTGTTGAGTTTCCATGATGGATGAATGGGAAGAGGCTGATGTCTACTGGAAAACACTGGTTGGAGAACTCATGAACAAAGCTGAGATTTGAATTAGGAAGGCATTAACTTGTTCAGGTCTCCATAAAAGGGAAATAAAAATGTGTCCCACTTTCTGTGGATGCAGACTACAAGTTCTGAACATGCAGAGAGTCTTTCAGCCTTACTAGTTGCCAGCAACTGGCTTTTAGAAAGTCCTTACCAATGTACTCATTTTGAATGTATGGTTTCCTTCCTTCATTCCTCTTTACATTTAAGATATAAATGCTAGGAATTTCTACTACTTTATTTATAAAGGATTCTTTAAAGTGGCTATTCTTTCATAAGCCAGACAATTCCTATTTAAACAAAAGACCTGAGCTGTTAATACCTTCAATTGCCACCATTTTATAAAATGGAACACCATTATTTATAAAAAGATTTGTGGTTATTTAGCAGTGAAAAGTATTGATTTCTCCCTGTGTCCGTTGCTTGCTCAATTGCTTCCACAATAATAAACACTTAATATATGTTAAATAGACTTGGTTGATCTTGAAGTTTAATTTTTCCGCACTCACTGATACAATGCTTACAACTTCTCTCTGGTGACCAATTAAAACTCTATATGTCCATCTTGTTAAAATTTGCTGTAGTGTCTTAGAAGTAATTTCCTGTTTGTTTACAGATAATAGATTAAGATGACAATAAAAGCTAAAAAAACCCTATAAGAAGAAGATAAGACAAGCTTTGCCTCAAATATTTCTGACTAGTTGGAGAGGAGATTTGAGTTGCACCAAAATTTTCTTATATCTTCATTAGTTTTTTTCTTTATTGCCTAAGTAGGATGTCCAAGGTTACAAGATCAAACAAAACACTAGATTTACCTATATTGTACAACTTTATTTTGAATAGGAAGATGAAAATATGTCCTTTATATTTCTTTTTTTTTTCAGAACATCATATTGACTGAAAGAATGCTCAAAAATGCACTATTGTAATTAATTATATATCAGTAAAGGAGAAAATTCACCAAACAGTTAAAAGTCCTCTGTAAAAGTGATTTATAACCAGAATTCAGGTTGGAATGAAAAAAAGAACAAGGCTACTAGCTGTGCTTAACTTTGAAAATTTTGCTTAGATATGGGGTTTTTTGGGAGTATAGTCTCCGTAGTCTTTATATGTATTCAATAAAGAAATGGTATTTACAGTACAATTCAGAGACCTTAAATTAGACTTGCACTACACATCACACATCTGTGAAGCCTACGTTTACTAGACTTCTATCACAAACACATAAATTAAGTGCCTAGAGTTTTCATCACATTTTCTTAAGTATGATTATAGTTTCCAATGTATCAGTTGATTTCATATCATTTTAAAGGTTTTATGATGGCCTAGGATACAATAAGCATTGTACAAAAGATGAGTCTCATGAGAATTTTTAAGGCCAAAGGCCAGATGTAAATTACTCCAGCCACTGGAAAATATGAGAATTGCTTTGACTTGCAAGTTTTGTAAATGGACGGAGCCAGAGAGAACATAATTTACACTTAAGTGATGGATCATAAGGGTGTTGAACGTGGCTCTAACAGCTAATGATGATAAAGAATTCAGTGAAGTGTTCACATTATCAGAAGCATTTAATAGATTTTATCCAGTTCTCTTTCTCATCTCCTGTAAAACTCATTTACTAACGGCTTTAAGTGTGAAATTGCTTGTTTTCTAAATAATACGGACACAAGATCAAACTATCCTGTATGATGTAGTATTGAAACAAGAAATAATGTACTTCAAAATGCAAAAGGGTAAAAATAATTAATTATAGCTTTTCAGTCTTACACAAAAACCTTCAAATAAATGGATTAATTCAAACATTATATGAGAGAAATATATCTAGATAACAAAATAAGATTAGGCTTCAATTTTTTATATATATAATGAAAAGACTTTCTGAGATTTGTTACACAACAGGGCATAGTTGTAAGTTTTGCCCTGAACTGCTGATTGCTGTGGTCTCAGACTTTGAAAGCAGGGAAAACCAAGTAAATCTACAGTGGTTTTCAATTATTATCTTTCATAATGAGAAATCTTGCTAGGAAAAGATGTGTTCTACACACCTCTGCAGGTTTCTTATATAAAAAGTGCTTCTACTAAATATGAAGTTTGCTGATCTGTAGGAGATCATGTTGGCCTCCCATATGCAATCTTACTCCAGGCTGCAAATGTTTCAGCCCTGAAATGGATGCTGTGTCGGAGCTGCAATGAGATCTGCTGTGCGATGCTTCCCTGCTCTTCTTCATTCTGAGACAGCAAGAGATGGAAATGCTAATTAGTGGTACAAGTGGAGACAGAGGGTATTATTTGTGAGTTTCAGAGCTGCATTTAGCTCTAACGTAACTGATTTTCATGTGACACTGTAAATGAGCAGTACTAGAGACAGAGACACTAGACGTGAACCTTTGATGCTGCACAGCACATCAAAAGTGTTCATTTCCTATTTCTATTTAAATAAGTCAAAATACTCTATTTAAAAGCACACACAACCCAAGCAGGGAAAATCATATCTTACAAGCAGATTATTAGCCCCCAAAAGACAATTTCCAATCCACATAACCAAAGCCAGTTGATAGAAACTTATTTAATTCACTGCTAATATTCAGCCGACAAAGTTTTTAATACGATAAAAGCTTACTAACAGCAAAAAATTGATCACTGTTCCATGACCATGATGTCAGATAACTTTCATGTCAGTAGAAGTTAGCAGAGAAATGTAACCTTCTTAGCAAAGCTGTTAACCAGTCTTGATCCTCATAATATTTACAGTTTGGCTAGGACTGAAAATGAACAGCTCATTTAATGATTAAAGGTGTTCCATTTAGGATCATACTCCAGTAGTTAGTTATTGTTCCCTGAACTGCAGTCAGAAGTAGGACTTTTAACTTCTAAATCAGTTATTTCCTTCTTAATTTAGAAATTCCTTCCTCTTCTTGAACTTCATAGTGCACAGTAAGATCTAGGACAGAGTTTAAAACAAAAGTAAAATAAAAAAGAAACAGTCCCAAGCTCAGGCATGACTGTATACTGGAATTTTAAAAAAATAACAGCTGAAGATATTCTAAACTGATATAATCATAAACAAAAGAAAATGCAAATGTGTAGAGAGCTTACTGTAGTGGTAACATCTGTCTTAACTACGTAAATGCAAACCTATTGTCAAGCATCAAATTCACTTTAATAAAACTTCATCACTAGCCAATTTGTATCACTTAAACAGCTGAATTCTGCATATACAAACTGCATTTAAAAGTATGCATCCTTCATGTACCCTGTTGTGAAGTGAGAGTTGTAATGCTAGCATTATTAGCACAAGATGAGAAGTAGGGAGATTCCCTGTGGAATTTTGACAAAGTACTTCATAATGTTAGAAATTAGAGCACTGGAATATTTTTCTTGTCTTATACTACTGCACATCACATTTCCAAAGAGAAGAGTTATTTTAGCTAAGGTAAGCATGTTAGATTAAGCTATCAGCAGCCTGTGCATGGTACCTACAATTTTGTGTAAAGTTAGGGTTAGAAGCAATCCTGAGTCAATTAATTTTTGCAATGTCTTACAAGTTTGACGAAAATCTTGTGCTATTAAACAGCTTCTGATCTTCTACCTTCTAAACATGTAGTTTTTCCTATTAGCTCCTGTGGAACCAGAAACACGTCTGCAAAAATCAGTGGTCCTTCTGTGACTAACTGTAGACTTAGTCCCCCAGTAAATTAAGCACAACAGCATTCTCCTGAAATTTAGGTTTTTGTCATAGATTTTATGCTGATCCCGTAAGCCACTGTAAAGCATCTTGACTGAAGGGGGAAAACTTCAATTTCCCAGATATAGGCTGGGAGTATAATACAGCAGAAAGGAAGCAGTCCCCAAGGTTCCTGGAGTGTGTGGAAGACAATTTCCTCACACAGCTGGTGAGCGAACCGGCAAGGGAGGGTGCCCTCCTGGACCTGCTGTTTGTGAACAGAGAAGGACTGGTGGGGGATGTGAAGGTTGGAGGACGCTTGGAGCAAAGCAATCATGAGATGATAGAGTTCTCAGTGCAGGGTGAGATGAAGAAGGTGAAGGTTAGCAGAACAGTAGCCCTCAAATTTCAGAGAGCAGACTTTGGGCTGTTCAGAAGGCTGGTCAGAAAAGTCCCATGGGAGGCACTCCTTGAAGGCAAAGGTGTCCATGAGGGCTGGACGCTCTTCAAGGAGGAACTCCTAGCAGCTCAGGAGAAAGCCGTCTCCAAGTTCCAGAAAAGTAGCCGGTGGGGTAAGAAACCAGCATGGTTGAGTAGGGAGGTTGTGAGAGACATCAATAGGAAGAGGAAGGTCTATGACCTCTGGAGGAAGGGGCAGGCATCCCGGGTGGACTATAGGGAGGAAGCGAGATTGTGCAGGGAAAAAGTCAGGAGGGCTAAGGCCCAACTAGAAATGCGATTGGCCAAGACTGTGAAAGACAACAAAAAGTCTTTCTACAAATACATCAACAGTAAAAGGAGGGCTAGGGAGAATCTCCAGTCCCGTGTAGATGCAGAGGGAACAAGAGTAACAGGGGACGAAGACAAGGCTGAAGTGCTCAATGCCTACTTTGCCTCAGTCTTTAACAGCAAGGAAAATTGTTCCCTCTGTGTACAACCGCAGGGGTTGGAAGAGAAGTATGAGATTCCCAAGGTCCAAGAGGAGGTGGTTAGAGACTTGCTTGCCCAGCTAGATGCCCACAAGTCTATGGGGCCGGATGGAGTCCACCCAAGAGTTTTGAGGGAACTGGCAGATGTGCTGGCCAAACCCCTTTCCATCATCTTCCAACAGTCCTGGATGACTGGGGAGGTTCCCCTGGACTGGAGGCTGATGTCGTGCCCATCTATAAGAAGAGGCGCAAGGAGAATCCGGGGAACTACAGGCCTGTCAGTCTGACCTCGGTACTGGGGAAATTCATGGAACAGGTGATCTTGAGTGCTATCAAGAAGCACTTGCAGGAGAACCGGGTGATCAGGCCCAGTCAACACGGGTTCATGAAAGGCAGGTCTTGCCAGAGTAATCTGATCACCTTCTATGACCGAGTGACTAAACTCTTGGATGAGGGAAAGGCTGTGGATGTATCTTCCTGGACCTCAGTAAAGCCTTTGATACAGTTTCTCACAGCATTCTGCTTTGGAAACTGTTGGCCTCTGGCCTGGACGGGCGCATACTCTCCTGGGTGAGAAACTGGTTGAATGACCGGGCCCAGAGGGTGGTGGGAAATGGAGTTAAATCCAGGTGGAGGCCAGTGACAAGTGGGATTCCCCAGGGCTCAGTCCTGGGTCCAGCCCTGTTCAATGTCTTAATCAACGACCTGGATGAAGGCATTGAGTGCTCCCTTAGCAAGTTTGCAGATGACACCAAGTTGGGTGGAAGTGTCGATCTGCTGGAGGGTCGGGAAGCTCCAAAGGGATCTGAACAGGCTGGACTGCTGGTGAAGGGGCTGGAGAACAGGCCTTATGAGGAACAGCTGAGAGAGCTGGGATTTTTTAGCCTGGAGAAGAGGAGGCTGAGGGGAGACCTTATTACTCTCTACAACTACCTGAAGGGAGGTTGTGGAGAGGAGGGAGCTGGCCTCTTCTCCCAAGTGACAGGGAACAGGACGAGAGCGAATGTCCTCAAACTCCATCAGGGAAGATTTAGGCTTGAGATTAGGAAAAAAATTCTTCACAGAGAGGGTGGTTAGGCATTGGAACGGTCTGCCAAGGGAGGTGGTTGAGTCACCATCCCTGGAGTTGTTTAAGGTCAGGGTGGATGAGGTACATAGGAGCATGATCTAGGGATTGGTGGGAATGTAGGGATCCAGTGGGTCTCTTCCAACCTGATTATTCTGTGATTCTGTGGCTTAAGTGTTGGCTTGAACTACCTTCAGCACCACTGCTGCTCAGTGGCTGGTCTGGGTTTCCTAACATATAGGACAGCAAGGCTGCACTGGGCATCACCTTCTCTGAATCACCTGCAACATTTTGTGCTGAACAAGTTGATATGTGTATGAATCCCAGTGAGGCATTCAGTGTCCATAGTACTGATCCTGGTGTTTCAGGTTAAATCTGTAGTTCGACAGTTGGACTTTCTCGTGGGGTTAACTTCTCTAAGTACTATACTGGTGCCTCCATTTTGCTTTTGAAATTACTAGTTGTGTCTGTACCACCATCCACTAAGCACTGCAACATAAACTGATGATTTGACATCAAAGATAGACTCCAGGCTAAAAGCTAAACTTGTGTTTTCTCCTTTTCTCTACTGTAGCCATCAATATTTCCCCAAATTAACTAGTTTTGGTTGTAGAACCCTTTAATCATGGAATTATAGAACCACAGAATCATAGAATCATAGAATCATAGAATAACCAGGTTGGAAGAGACTCACCAGATCATCGAGTCCAATCATTCGTATCAAACACTAAACCATGCCCTTCAGCACCTCGTCCACCCCTCCCTTAAACACCGCCAGGGAAGGTGAATCAACCACCTCCATGGGCAGCCTCTGCCAGCGCCCAATGACCCTTTCATGAAAAATTTTTTCCTGATGTCCAGCCTAAATCTCCCGTGGTGGAGCTTGAGACCATTCCCTCTTGTCCTGTCTCCTGTTTCTTGGGAGAATGGGCCAGCACCCCCCTCTCTACAAGCTCCCCTCAGGTTGTTATAGAAAGCAATGAAGTCTCCTCTCAGCCTCCTCTTCTCCAGGCTAAACACCCCCAGCTCTCTCAGCTGTTCCTCATAAGACCTGTTCTCCAGTCCCTTCACCAGCTTTGTTGCTCTTTTCTGGACTCGCTCCAGAGCCTCAACATCCTTCTTGTGGTGAGGGGCCCAGAAGTGAACACAGTACTCGAGGTGCGGTCTCACCAGTGCCGAGTACAGAGGGAGAAGAACCTCCCTGGACCTGCTGGTCACACAGTTTCTGATACAAGCCAAGATGCCATTGGCCTTCTTGGCCACCTGGGCCACTGCTGGCTCATATTCAGTCGGCTGTCAACCAACACCCCCAGGTCCCTCTCCTCCTGGCAGCTTTCTAGACAGGCTTCTCCTAGTCTGGAGCTCTGCTTAGGGTTGTTGTGCCCCAAGTGCAGGACCCGGCATTTGGCAGTGTTAAACCTCATGCCATTGGACTCTGCCCAGTGCTCCAGCCTGTTCAGATCCCTTTGG
Source organism: Clamator glandarius (assembly GCA_033459285.1). NCBI lineage: Eukaryota > Metazoa > Chordata > Aves > Cuculiformes > Cuculidae > Clamator > Clamator glandarius. Next base: position 6,872 of record JAUNZM010000551.1, on the reverse strand, counting down.
AGCCTCCCGACCCTCCAGCAGATCCACACTTCCACCCAGCTTGGTGTCACCTGCAAACTTGCTAAGGGAGCACTTGATGCCTTTATCCACGTCATTGATAAAGACATTAAACAGGGCTGGACCCAGCACTGAGCCCTGGGGAACCCCACTTGTCACTGGCCTCCAGCTGGATTTAACACCGTTTCCTACCATTCTCTGAGCCCTCCATCCAGCCAGTTTTCCACCCAGGAGAGTGTGCTCCTGTCCAGTCCAGAGGTGACAGTTTCCGAAGCAGAATGATGTGAGAAACTGTGTCAAAGCCTTTACTGAAGTCCAGGAAGATCCATCCACAGCCTTTCCCTCATCCAGCAGCCGAGTCACTTTGTCATAGAAGATGATCAGGTTAGTTTGTCAAGACCTGCCTTTTGTAAACTCATGTTGACTGGGCCTGATCACCCGTTTCTCTCTCATGCCCTTCATGATAGCACGCCAGATCACCTGTTCCATGACTTTCCCTGGCACTGAGGTCAGACTGACAGGCCTGTAGTTCCCTGGATCCTCCTTGTGACCCTTCTTGTAGATGGGCACAACATCAGCCAGCCTCCAGTCCAGTGGAACTTTCCCAGTCTTCCAGTACTGTTGGAAGATGATGGAAAGGGGTTTGGCCAGCACATCTGCCAGCTCCTTCAATACCCTTGGGTGAATCCCTTCAGGCCCCATAGACCTGTGTGTGTCTAGCTGGGCTAGCAAGGCTCTGACCACCTCCTCTTGGACCATGGGATCTGTTTCTTCTCCCTGTGTGTTTTTCTGGGATGGCTAAGCCATTCTTTAAGCATGAATGACTAACATGATGGTTTTGACTTGGATAGAGTAAATTTTCTTTCTAGTAGCCTTTATGGGACTATGTTTTGGATTTTGCTGAGAGCAATGTCTGTAGCACACAGATGTTTATGTTACAACTGAGCAGTGCTTACGTAAGGTCATTAGTCAGTTTGTGGTATACAATTGTTTTCATTTGATCAGTTGTCTTTCTTGGATTTTATTTCTCTCTTTGCTATTTTTCATTATTATTACCATCACTATTACTATTGCTATTGCTATTACTATTACTACTATTACTATTACTATTACTATTACTATTACTATTACTATTACTATTACTATTACTATTACTATTACTATTACTATTACTATTACTATTACTATTACTATTACTATTACTATTACTATTACGTTAGTAAGCTATTCTTACCTCAATCCACAAGTTTTCTCATTTTTACCCTTCCCCAAATACACGATGCTTAGTTGCTGGTCAGAGCTCATCATCCTGGAGGCTACAGTATGTTACAGGACATGACTGTTACTACACTGTTTCCTTGAACCATGTTTTTGTGGTTTCCACACCACCAGTTTCCACACTCTTTCATTTCTTCTTATTCTTACGACTTCTTTATGCAAAACTAGGGCTTTGAACAGAAACATTCCTCTAATTTTACAGCTTCTACATACTTAAAAATCTGTGCAATTTTTTTTGCTTGGTTTTAATTTTTCACCCTTCTCTTTTGTAATACATATCCTTCATTTAGGAAAATGGATATACTAGATGGAATTATGTTATTTTCCTCTGATTCGATAACAATTACATCTGAGAAGAACTCCAGCAACCTCTTTCACGTCAAAGGAATGCACAGACCTGCAGGTCTCTTAAACAGCATGTTTAGCATTTTCTTATTTCGGGAGTAATTCCTGGGTATGCAGCTATTTACTTCTATTGAAATTCAGGCTGTACTGATACCATGAGCTCCTAAAGTACATCCTTGAAATCATCCTGGACAATAATGTGTTCCTTGTCCTTATCCTAGTGTCTCTCTATTCCTTCCAGCACAAAAAGTCTCCATTATGCCCACTCTGTTTTTCAGCCTATCCCTCTTTAAGGTACTACAACTAAATTACCTGAAAAGCTAAGCAAAATTGTTCCCATGAAAAGAAAAAAAAACCAGAAAGACACCCCCCTCTCTGTTATTTCTATTCTCCATTCTTTCTGTTCAGAAATTCTGCTAATGAGTTAAAGTGGTGGGTGTCTATTTCTATGGCAAGGCACTTTATAGTACATTTTTTTCTGCACTACTTGAGCACATTTGCCACAATCTATAGTCCACTACATTTAGAAATTACTGGCAGGAAAAAAGCAAGTGAATTATAGTTTGACTTAGGTTAAGGTTAGACCTCTAGTTTGGCAGAGATAAGTCCTGGGTAAAGGAGAAAATTGTGGACAAAACAGACAACTGAAGTGCTTAAGGACTTCAAAAAAATATGAATAGCTCATAGATTCAGCCTTTAGTAGGTAGTACAATCACTCGGGAAAATGTGAGGAGTCCAAGACGAAGGGTGAATCATGGAGCAAAACTAGACTGCTTAAAAGATAAAAGGAATTATGTCTATACTGATTAATGTAGATCACTCCTTATAAGTGAAAATCACATACAATTCCTGTTAAATAAAGAAATAAAATTTGGACCGAAATATAGGAAAAAATAAAAATAGTCAGATTTTACTTTCAGACCCAGATAATGATCACAATCTGGGAACATAGTACCTGGGGCATTAAATGAGATACAGTACCTGAGACACAGAAAATTGCTGGCATTCTGTCAGCAACAGTTTTTTCTGGAGAAAATGTGAAAGTGAGTATGTTAAGACGCTGACAGGACTTTAGACCCCAGAAGCTTAGGTCAAAGAATTTTAGATGAATTTAAGGAATAATAATTACAACAACATGAGGTAGAAACATAGAATCATAGAATAGTTAGCATTGGAAGGGACCTCAAAGATCATCTAGTTGAAACCCCCTTGCCATGGGCAGGGACATCCTACTAGATCAGGTTACCCAAGGCCCCATCCAACCTGGCCTTGAACACCTCCAGGGATAAGGCAGCCACAACAATCCCTGGGCAACATGTTCCAGTGTCTCACCACTCTTATGGTGAAGAAATTCCTTCTTATATCAAGCCTAAATCTGTCTTTCTCCTGTTTATACCCGTTCCCCCTTGTCCTATCACCACCACAAGCCTTTATGAATAGTCCCTCTCCAGCTTTCTTGTTGGCTCCTTTCACATACTGGAAGGTCACTATAAGATCTCCCCAAAGCCTTCTCTTCTCCAGACTGAACAAGCCCAACTCTCTCACCTGTCCTCATATGGAAGGTGCTCCAGCCCTCAGACCAGCTTTATAGCCCTCCCTTGGATCTGTTCCAACAGCTCCGTATTCTTCTTATGCTGAAGATTCAAGAACTGGACACTGGGCTCCACATGAGATCTCACAAGAGAGGAGTAGAGGGGCAGAATCCCTTCCCTCACCCTGCTGGACATGCTTCTTTTGACGCAGCCCAGGATACCATTGGCCTTCTGGGCTGCAAATGCGCATTGCCAGCTCATGTTGAGCTTCTTATCAACCAGCACCCCCAAGTCCTTCTCTGTAGGGTAGCTTTCAATCACATCATCCCCCTACTCTGTACTGAAAACAAGGATTGCTCTGACCCAGGTGCAGGACTTCACACTTGGCCTCTTTGAACCTCATGAGATTCACACAGCCCCACTTCTCCAGCCTATCCAGGGCCCTCTGGATGACATCCCGTCCTTCCAGTGTGGCAGCTTGGTGCTATCTGCAAACTTGCTGAGCGTGCACTCAATATGTGTGTCAAGATCAGTGATGAAGATATTAGATAGCATGAGGAACACCACTTGTATTTAAACTTGAGGGACACCACTTGTATTTAAATATGAAAGTATTTAAATATGAATAGACTGATTCAAGCAGCATCAGAAAGACAGACTAATGAATAGTACACATGGTGCTGAGTTGTAGACACAACCATGTAAGTGAATAAGACAGGATGAGATGCTATTGATCAACTAGTACTTTCTGGAAGGGCTGAAGATCACTTGCTCAGAGAAATTAATTCCTCAGATACATGCATCTAAATGAAGTAGTCACCTATATAAAAAGGCTTGTCTGTGTATGAGTTAGATACCAAAACTGCTATTACCATCCACAGAGATCTAGTTAATGCATAAAAATAAAATAAAAAAGAAAACAAAATAGTTTCTCAGTTGGTCAAATTTAGGTGTCTACTTTGATTTTCTTACCAGATTACAATATTTACCGATATATTTCTGAAAATGCACACTCTGATCAAGGATTTCTTAAGGGACAAATGTATCACCTTGGTTTTAAACTAAAAATGTGTTAGATAGCAGGTTAGGTGAGCTAATTGGCTAATCATGCTCATTGTCATCCATGTAAAAGTTTACTGCAATTACTGGCCAAAAAAGTCAAGCCAGCTATGTTCCAGAGGTAGTTTCAAAGCCCTTATGTGTTATGACCCATTTCCAACACCAGTGACATGAGTTGTGTTAGGGCATACCTCTATCTGAGCAGTCAAAGAGGGAGGGGAAATAGGGTTATTTGATATCTGTGCAGCAAATAAGTGACCAAAAAAGACTTCCAAGAGTAAATTCAAATGCACTATTTGTTTTGGACAAAGACAAAATCAGAAAACAGAAACTCAGGTGCACTCCAAGTGGTAACTTATCAAAGGTGCAAAACCAGATCAGAATCTGATAGCCTGGACACAGATGAGGTTGCTAAGTGAACTATGACATGCCTCATATTCAATCTGACACACCATAGTGCCAAGGAAAAAGAAAATACAGTAAGATAAGTCAGAGGAGGAGAGAGAATGAAGTAATAGTGTAAGAAGAAAAATTAGCACCACTCCAATGGGGCACAGTAGTTCCTCAGGAAAACCTGATCCATCCAGCAGCAACTGCAACTGCTCCAACAGCAATTCTTCAGACACACATGGTCCTCTAGTTCTTCAGCAACACTTCTTCAGGCTGGTTCCATGGTGTGATGGGCACACACTCTGTGCCTTCTTGGCAAGCACTATTTAAAGGGTCAGTGAGGGGTGATCTTGCTGTCAAAGTTCTCGAATTGGGGCACGCACAGAAGGTTCTTCAGGAAGATTCTCAAATTGTGGCTGGGACCTTCATGGTCACTGGCAGGTCAACACAGTCATAACCAGAACTACCTCTGCCCGAACACTTTGTCTGTGTATGTTTAGTCATGTTTGGGGTGAGGAGGGAGTAGCATGTGCTGTGCAACCATCCACCCAGGACAGTTAGCCTGTCTGCAGGTGAGTGGGAGGACAGCAATGCTTACTCCTGCACTTCCGCGTGTCATTGTTAACCACAAACCACAGAAAAGCCTCTCAGATACAAACAGTTCTATACTCAGAAATTGTTTAAGACAAAAAATATAGATAAAGAAGTTGGTCTTTACACTACGCAAGATGCAAGAAGAGTTATTGATGATAGAAAATGAGCCAATATGAAAAGGAGTTTGCAACTTCACCCATTTGAGAGGTTAACACCAAATGTGTAGAAACTGAGTTAGGCTTCCACTCACTTGGAGTATTCTGACTTTTTTTTCTTTTTCCCAACTGCTAGAATGCATCACCAGTGCCTTCTTCATCTGACAACAAACCACCTACTGTAACAGCTATTTTAAGAAAACACTTAGATATTTCCTGCTGTAACTGGAGGAAATGGGTGCTGCAACATGCCTCATAATGAGAATTTTAACATAGCCTCACAGCAGTACTACAGGATGTTTTCTTTAGAGGAAACAAAATACAAAATAAAATATAGCTGTTATAAACTGTTAATTATGGTTTATAATAGTAATAATCTCAAAGAATTTGATCATTACTGTAGTTAATGATCAGTTTGTTCGGGTTTAACTGCCTTTAGTTCCATCAAGGGATACCCAATTAACAAACCAGTCGTTAAATACAAGTAATGACTAATTATTTGAGGATTAAAAGCTTAAATATAAATAAAAATGAAATTGAGACTCTTAAAATTAATGTGTTAATGTATCCCTTCCTCAGCATGAGTTACAGACTAAATTCTGTCCTTATGATTAGCACACTTTCTATAGGGGATTCATTTCCCTCTAAATGAGTTGCTTTCTTTTTCATGTCCTCTCCAGATTTTTAATTCACATACATATCAGCCATTGTTTCAAAAGCCCAAATCTTTCCTTTTAATACAGTGCCTTCAATAAGCACTAAAATTGTTAACTTCTTTTCAGTGTTCAGCATGATTTCTTTAGAGCTTTAAAGCCATATTTGATTTTCTTTGGTTTCATATTCCTGGCCACGTTAAGCCAAACTGCCTTCAATTAGCATGAGTAATGTTATTTGTTGTGTAAGATATTAGAGGTACTTACACAGAGAATGAAAATGATCAAGACTGTTCAGGGAAAGCCACTAAAAGATAACTATAGCAGGAACCAGCCTGAGCCTTTTAGTTGGAACAGAATCAGGTGTCTTGTGTATGGTAGGAAAATGACAATGGCAGAAAAGACAAAGGTGAAATAATCAGTTTGTCAAGACAGAAAAAATGTGGATGCATAGCTATAGTCCATGTAGGATACCTATCCACAAATATATGGGCTTATTTAGGGCATAAACTGTAGCTGCAGAGTGCCAAGTGAGTGTCTGCAGGCCACTGGAGCTCTTGCAGATAGAGGTTAAATGTAATTTAAGAGGTCAAAATATTTATGCTGACTTCCATATCAGTTTGCTTTTAAATTGTGTCTATTTATCCAAGCCTACCTGCTTTACAAATGAAACACAAATAAACTACGTGGTGTTCTCACAAGGGACCCCTCTGCCAAAGCAAAAGCAAAGTGAAATTTGACAAAGAACGAAATTACAGCATTTGTTCTCAAACTAACTACAAAAGGTAACAGTAAACAACATAACCTAGTTATTTAAACATGATGGCTGAATAATCCCAAGACTATTTCATTCTTCAGGAATGGTTACA